>VZRE01005362.1:24720-212325 GCA_013396775.1 Cephalopterus ornatus | reverse complement strand
CCCGGGGCCGTGACAGCCGAGGCTCTGCCGTGCGCCGGCGGTGCCCGGCCCGCTCCCCGCCGCGCCGCGCCAGGTGGGTGAGCTCGGGGATGGCCCTGCGGCAGGGCAGCCTCTCCCGACCCGCTGCCCTGTGCGGGCTCCCTCGGCGAGGCACGGTCGGGATCAGCCCGAGCCGGGCCGGCGGCGGTGCTGGGCGAGGGTCGCCACAGAGGGGTCTGGGGGAGGATGGAGCGACGCGGATGCTTCTGCAGCCCTTGGGCAGCCCAGGCACCACCGGCACCTGGGAAGTACCGCAGTCCGGCCCGTTTGGCCAGCTCGGGCTCTCGGCAATGCCTGGCCGAGGGGGAAAAAAAATACGAATTTTATTTATCGCCATAGTTGATCGAAACTTTTCAATAGCAAAATATCCAGGAGTGCTAAAGGTTTTAGGAGGGAGAGGAACTTTTAAGGGTTTTTTTGTTTGGTTGGGGTTTTTTGGTTGGTTTTCTTTGGGAGGGAAGGAGGGAATAAAACACTTCTTTTTGTAAGGAATCTTAATTATGTTCAGTTGACAGGTGCAAGAACTGTTTGGATGGATGGTTTTCCTTTGAGATGTCTGACCTTTTAGGAAGGAGTACTTAATTTGAAGGAGAAGTTTGCATTCGCTGTGGGGCTTAGCAAACCAGTGAGGTGGTGGCTGGGAAGAGGGGGTGGGAGGGTTGTTTGTGTGTGGATGTGTATTGGGGGGGAGCGTGAAACTTGCAGTATTTTGGGATCACTGTGGTAATGTGCAGTCTAAGGCAATAAGATGCATTGACACTATGAATTAGCACACGTAGCAGTGTTATTAACTGTTCGGGGTTCTGTTGGCAGTTTTAAATTGAAGTTTTTAGTAAAAGCGACCGATGATTTCATGTTGGCCTTGTAATCATGATGATCACTACAACTTATGTAACCTTTTTTTTTTTAATTTTAATTCTGCCCTGATTGCTTAGTTTCTAAGCTAAAGGCAGTACAAATGACTACTGAAATCCCAGAGCTGAGCTCTCAGCTTTGAGTGGGTGAAAGTGCTGGAAAGTACATCAGAAATCCTATGCTTCTTGGATTCTGCCTTCTGGAGATCAAGATGGGAGGGGTTCCCAGTTTGATAAATTCTCCTACATCCAGGAGACAATCAAGTTTGTCCACTACTGCCAGCTTCCCCAAACCTTTCATTTTCCCCCTTTTCTGTTCCCTAATTGGAAGTGCCTCACCCTGCAGGCTGTGCTCATGGCATGCGCTGCGCCTGCTCCTCTGGCCAGCACAGCACTCCGGTGTTTGCATTGCATTGCTTCCAACGGCCGGCCCAGTTTGCTTTAGTCATTGAAATTCTGGCTGAGCCCACTTGATTTTGTTTGTAATTTGAACCAATTTCTCTCAGCAGAGCCCCAAGGCATGAGGATGGCCAGCCCTAAAGCCACTGGGCTCTCCTGGGAGTTCGCTTGGCTTGCTATTGCCCTCTATGCTCATCTACAGGTAGGTAATGAACTTGTTGCTGTTGTCATGCATGGTCCTTTATCAGGTGATGTTGCTGCACACTCTGATTTCTGTTTGTAAACAGAAAACTGCTGAAGGAACTGTGGTGCGATTAAAAGACTCCCAATGAAGTTTTCCTTTCACTGAACTTTCGAAGACATCCATGTGGAAAATTAATATTCTCTCTTACTAGTAATATTGTACCTGACTTTACAAATGGGGACTAAAGGGAGATCTTGCCAGATGTGTGATGCCATGGGGTCTTTCTAGGCAGCACAGCTGCTCTTTGCCTGTAGGAGTTTAGCACCTGATAAATGCTGAGATACTCTAAGTGACAAGGGTTTGGAAGTCACTGTTGGGGGGTGCAGAAGATGGTCCAAAAAGGTCTGTGCTTTAAGTGTTCAATGAATATAGGAACCACAGAGGAAAACCATAGCTGCCAGCTGATCTATTGCCTGACACATGAGCCTAATCAGTTCCAAGAAGTGAGTATTTCAAGAAATATGGTGTGCTGGCATGCAGCAGAGATGTTGTTATAGTATGTCATTCTCTATACTGATAGTTCCCACAGCACAGAGTGTTTCAAGGATTCTTCAATCGTAAATACACTAAAATCCAGAAATCCTTAGAAAAGGATGACTAAATAAATTGGGGAATATTTTTTTTAATAAATAGCATCGGGTTTTGAAGCACTGTTTTGACCAAAAAATAAAATCTTTACATAAAATCAATGTTCCTGTTTATGGCAGTAGTGTTTACTGCAGTAGTGTTGTGTACTGTTTGTACTATTGCAGTGCTGAGAAATGGTGGTTAAAATGGGAGCCTGATGTGCTGGGCAGTATATGAACATACATCCTGAAGAATTTTGAATTGAAGAGCAATACAGCAGGCAAAAGTAAATTCAAAAGGAGTATGAAGAACTGAGGAGACTGTTATTAGACAGCTGTGATGTAAGCTGTGATGAATTTAGGGTTGACTTTGAGGTTTAAGGTAGAGGGAGTGGGGCTCCAACCCATCCTCAGTAGCACTACTGAGTGTGCTGGGTGCTCTGAGTCATTTGACAGCTGATGAACACCTCCTCTATTTGTGTTATGGTTGCAGCAAGTCCTGAAAGTACACTGGTTACTTGAGTAAAGGGCTTACCATGAAAGTAAAAGTTTACATTTGTATTAATTGTGCAGTAAAACAGTGCATTCAGCACGTGTCCAAGCAGATGGGGCCATAGTGGGATCTGCTTCTTGCCTGCATTTTTCTTATGCAAGGACAAAAATGCTACTGATTTGCTGTGCCTGTTCAGCTTGTATTTTTGTGTGCAAGGAGGTGAGTGATGCTGCAATAGCCAGCCCTATAAAACACTCAGAAAGTAGTACGTGAAGTTCCCTTAATAGTTCTGTTCAAGATGAGAATAGAAGCTTAGAGAAGGGAAATGTCAAATTCATCTTTGGGCCTCTTGGTTAGGAAGGGATCTTTTTTTTTTTTTCTTTTACAGCATATTTCTTGTATTTTTTCTTTCATATTTTTCTTATTGTAGAACTGGAACCAGTAGTGGCATAGTTTTCTCCACGAATGGTTTGGCATAGCTTCACTTGTCTCTTTATAATAAAAACAATCCAAACACATTGTAGTAATCAATAGGCTATTGTGAGTAGCTTTATGAACATTTCAATCCAGGTCAATTTTTATGGCTTTGATTGTCCTTTAAAATATTGTGATCTGTTTGGCATACTTGAGTCATTAGCACTTAACCCTCATCTTGTAAGAGGCCTTTCTGCTCCGAAGTTTTAGGTGTTTTATCACAATTTTAGGCACATTAAAGATATTTCGTATTATTTAACATAATATTTTTGGTATCCAATAACCATTAATTCTTTAATTGGTTGCTTGGGGCCATACTATATGGACCACACACAGTCACTTTACCCTAATATTGTACCATAACTTCCACTTCTGTTGTTTTTGGCTATTAAAGTGCTTATGTCTGGAGCTAATCAATTAGAAACAATTGGATGCTGGGCAAGGTCACAAGTCCATGTCATATCACTTATGTGCAATTGATTAATTTCATCCTGCTTGAGGCAGGTACAGAATAAAATAATTACTGTTTTAAAAGAATGTGGTGGAAATGTGGTATGAATGTAACGCAAAGAAAACTTTAACATGAGAAGTTGTGAAAAAGAGGTAACTGTTCCTGAGAAGACATGGAAGTTAGCTTTGGTTATAGGAGCCCTTTCTGATTCTTCACAGCATGTTAATAAGCACAGCGGGGTGTCTAGGTGGGCTCCAAAGTGAACTCTGCCCTTACAAATGTGAAATGTCTCAAATTTGACAAAATTAGTTTGTCAAGGGCAGATTAGTTGCTCTACTAGTGGGTAAGTTAGGTTTCCTAGGACAACCCAGGGAATAGTTTAGCCCTGGGCATGGCTGAGCTGCCTGTTTGTTAAATCTGCTCTGTGACCAAGAGTACTGAAATAAATCACTCAGGAAGAGATCACTTATAGGTAAGCCTTGACTGCATTCTTTTGCAAGTATAGGGCTGACTTTTTCTTGAATGTGCCAGTATAAATAAATGAAATGATTGGAACTGCATTATTCTAAAGCTAATGGTCTGGCAAGCAAATTGTATGTATGTTTTTCTTAAAAACAAACAAAGTACTCCACCATCAAATGGTAGCAGCAACATGGAATAATTCATTGATCCTAAAGATTTAAATGATTAGTCTACCCTAAGAAGTTAGTGTATGCTATAGATTATGTGTATTTGGGAATGTCAACTCTATCCTTAGCATTGTATTTATTGCTATTTATTGTGTAAAAGGCTCATTTTTTTTCTCACATTGTAGCAGGATAGCTATCAATACTACAGATTTTAGGAGATGGTTAAGCTAACAAAGTAGAAGTATCCAAGTCCAGTTTTGCTGTTTTGAAATAATCTCTTGAGTACGTATTGGTTCATAATTGTAATTGAAAAGGCAGAACGCTCAGCCTAGTAACCACTCTTCTTAATCCAGTGATAACATTTTATTACACCATTTTATTACATCATCTAGATACTCTTATATTTGTTATTAAGTGTAGGACTGTGTATCTTTATATTCTTACTAATGGAGTACTGGCAGGAAGAAATGATGCCTAGCACATTTATATAGGCAAATGTATGTCATCAAGAATTTTACACATGGATTCATTTTAGATTTATTCTCTGGTTTGTTGTTTTCAAATCAGAAAATTTTCTTCGGTTCCTACAGTCCAAATCAAACCCTCTACAAGTCAGTACATTTTGCCTCCAAAGACCACGGGGTTGATGATGTCTGCAGAGGGAATAACAGCAAAGACACCCTGTCTGGATATTTAAGAAGCATTAGCTCTGGGTTTCTGTGGAAGGGAAAGTTTCATAGGTCATATATTCATTGAATAAACTGTTGGTTGCTTCCATGATTTATGTTTCTGCAATTCCTGCCTGCATTGTAATTTCTTTTTTTAACTATCTGTGATATTCTGGATATGAAGGATACAAATGCTGAAAACATTATTGTATTCTCAATGATTCTGCCGTAACCAACCTGCCAAAAACTACCAACACAGTAAATGTCTTCAAGGCTGAGCTTTGCAAGGCCAAAAAATCTGATGTCCATTATATGACATAGTGAACTTGGAGAACATCTTTGTGGAAAACCTTTGGATTATTGTTTTACAGTTGCTGAATGTATTGCACACTGATATCCAGAAAATAGATGATGAACTACATGCCATACAATAGTGAGGATTCTTAAGTCTCCAGTAACTTTGACAGAAATATCAGGATTAGATTTGCAAGTTCTGAGTTAAATCTGAAGCAGTTTTCCATTTCTATAGGCAGGTTGCAATTCTGCACCCATCTGGAGTTTTGCCATCAGACTCAAAAGACCTGTGGTTTTATTCTTAGTTTGAAGATGAAGATGCTGCTCCTGAAGACAAATAACACATTTGAGACTTTGTAGAAGTATTCTGACTTCAAATATTCATTGCTATTGACAAGGTTACGACTCAATGACAGCATTACCAGAAAACTTAGGTTTAAGTTTCTGAACTTGCCTTAAATTTAGGTCTGATAATGATTGCTCAGCCAGTGCTCATGAAATCTCAAGTGCTGTTACCCCCAATTTACAATCCAAAAGAATTGAACTGCCTGAAAAATGGATGCACGTGCCTTGTGACTTGAGACACAAACTATGTATGAATACTTAGTTTTTAAAAAATACCCATAAAAAATTAAAGTCAGCTATGGGAGATGACCAAGACTACAGATGTCCTCAGTGAAGGCATCCTTTAACTATCTCATTTATTTGCTACTATGATAATTCCTGATGAAGTTACTCTAAAAGTTAGATAGAGATTCTCAAATCAGTTGTGTGTAGAGCTGCAAATTGCTGTTTCCCAAACGAGATATCCAAGAGTCTGGCATGTTTGGAGAAGCCTCAAGTGTAGGAATAATCTCTAACAGCTGCCAGCAGCTTCTAATTTCTCTTGAAAGAGTAGTTAAGAAATGAGGGAATAGCTCTAGGATGATCTCTGGTTTTAGAGGATACTTGAACACTTAGACATTGATAATTACTCATTGAGGTCTGCTTGGTGCAGCTGGATCTTTCATATTCCTTACCAAATCAGGGCATAAACAGCACTGAGGTGGCAGTTTTGCACAGTACATGAAATTCCATTCCTGCCTTTGAATCACAGAAAATGTACATGATTGACTGTAGTAATATTAAAACCCTTTTACTATTAATCCAGAATTCAAAATTTAGCCATCCAAAATAATGATTTTTGCTTCAAAAGAACATACACTTAAAAATCTGAGTCCTTTTAATTTGCTTTTACTTCTAGAACTTGTAGGGTTCGCATATTTATCTGCAGTGTTGGGGTTTGAAGGTTTTCTTTAAACATTTCTCTGTACTCATCTGAATCCCCAGGAGCTATGGTGCGACTTGCCATGAAGTAGTAAAATATATCAATTTCAGTGGTAGTGGGAGCAGATTTATAATTGTGCTTCTCTATACTTGTTTGTGTTGTAAGGGTATACGAGAGAATCATGGGCATGAGTTATACCATATTGTGCAAATGTTGTACTTTGCTGTCCAGTCAGCGTGTTCAGGTTTTATAGGATTGATAATACTGTAGTCTTGTGGCTGTGAACAGCCCAACACAGTCACTCCTGAACAATTCCAGTGTAATTCTTATTAGGCAAAATCTCTGTAAAGCAGAGAGAGTTTGTGCAGGGTGAAAGAATGGGTTTGTTTTTGAAGTACAGTTTGTTAGCGAGCAAAGCATTCCAGAAAGGACATTGAATATAGCCATGGCAACTCTGGAGAGGCTGCTAAGACCCACATAGGAACTGTAAAGCACTGCAGTTCTGATATGCCCGATGCACTCACTTTATTGTCAGTGATAGACAATAATTCCTTTAGGTTTTGAGAGCATGCATATAACTTTCTTTCCCATAAGGGAACAACTTGGTATTAGACTATCAAGCGCTCTGGAATTTAAGGGTCAGATTTTCAAAATGTCCTTTCTCCAGCCTGTAGGAGGAAGGACAGTTCTATGAACTCCTTTTTTGATTATCATCAGCTATGCAAGGTTGTTACATTAATGCAGATAGAGCAGCGTTTTCAGAAGGGTTTGTGTTTTGATGACTTTCAGTAAGACTTGAGACATGTTAAACACAAACACTGTTAAGTACTCAGCTGCATTTGTAGGTGCTTAGCTGGGTTTTTCAAAAGTAACAAGATAAATTTCAATTAATCTAATGGAAGCCAGGCATTAGGTGCCTTAGGCACTTTGAAAAGTCTGGCAAAGTATTTCTCACCATATTTAGCTAGTTAAACCAAAACTTCTACCCTTATAATTCTTTTGAAAGAATAGGTTTCTGATGTGTGGGTTTTAGTCCTTGAGTGTGGGTATATATATGTGATAATATTTGAGCAGTGTGAGTACAAGCATCACATGTTCATAAAGGCAGGGCAGTTTTTGAGAGCTTGGCCTAATAAATCCCTTCCAGACAGCGTATTACATAAAGTGTTTAGCAACAATGTTATTTCTGTTTCTAATTTTGTATTTATTAGATTTAACATCATTATGGAGAGAAAATGAAAACAGTATTGTGAGTCTGTTTTGAGAAGTGTGGTTTCCAAGAATTGTCAGTTTGTCATGCTTCTGGATGCACTAGAAACACAGTGAATGCAAGTCAGCTTAACTAAATTGTGAAACAATATTAAAACTACATTTATGATTGCAGTTACTAGATTGTTTTTCTAGGCTAACTGTTGTCATTTGTGTCATGGTGGGAGGTCCCAACTGGTTAATGAGGCTGATTTGTAGCATTAAATAAGTGAAACATTTGTTTATATGTAGAATCATGTATTTCTGTGCTTATGCAATGTTGGGGTTTTTTCTGTCATCAGGTGCTTTGCCAAAAATTGAAGCTGCTTAAGATTTATAGAATACAGTCTCCTGTTAGTGCATGGAAGCAGAACAGGGTAACATTTACAGTGTGTATACGTGGAAGGACCTGTAGAGGCTCACTGTATAGCAGATGAAGGTGTAAAGAGGAGAGCTTTAGCTGCCTGATCTCCTGCCCTTTAGAGTCGTAAAATAAGATGACATGGACACACCTGCACTGCCACAGAAGGCAAAGAATAAGGGATTGTGTTTTCTCAAGCTCTGTTTGGCAATAAGTGTTTCCTGGCCTGCACCTTGCTGAAGCTCTGAGAAGATTGCAGAAATTGGCTTTATTCCCAGCTGGCTGATTCAGCGAGAAATTAACTAGCTCCATAAAAATCGCCCCTTTTGTTGCAGTTTCCCAGCTTGTATACGTGGCTGCTTCAGGCCATCTACTGGGATGGAGAAATGTGAAAGGGCAGTACAAGTACTGGTTCTGATAAATTCAGATTTGCCTCTTCTGATGGGAGTTTTCCTTGCTGTCTGAGCTCTTGCAACGTTTGTTGGTGTAGCAGTGATGGGGAAGCACAAGCTCAGTGCTCTCTGTAGATGTATAACCAATGAAATATGCTAAGAGAGATGATTTCGCTTCCTCTCCCGAGAGTCTGCTCTTATTGGATGTTTTCAGGGTCTCGCTACTCATTTGGTGTTTTGTTTTCTTGAGTCTCCAAGTACTTTAAACTGTTCCCTGGTTGACTAACATGGATGTTGGCTGACCAACCCAGTAGCATAGTAGTGTCTTGAGTATTGTCTGCTTGGTAGATGATGCTCTAGTTGGGAACTGCCAGGTACATGCAACATAATACAGATTCTTTCAGCTGATCTCATCAGCACTTTTGTTGAAAGCAGATGAGGGAATACATCTATCACTGGAGAGATGGGCTGTGTGTGCTGTTTGCTATGTAGGGGGTTTTGCTGAAGCCACTAACTGGTAAGACTGCTTGAACAGGCTCTGGTTTTATCCCCTGATTTTATAACTTTATTTACATGAACATGAGGTGCTTTATGTGACTAACAGTTATGTTTCCTCCAGACTGGTGATTCTCAGGTAGGTCTTTTCGTAGAAAACCAGCTGAGACCCTGGCAGCAGTTAACAGTGCTAATTAAATGGTAGGAAATGCTATGAAAGGAAGATGAAAAACAAAGCAAAGAGTATCATCCTTTCACTGTATGAATTCCTGGTTTTCCCCCACTTGTGTACTATATATAATTCAGATCCCTATATGAATGGGGTGGAATCAGCTGGTAACTTGTTTCTTTCAATATAAAAAACTGCCATTAAATAAAATTACTAGAAGGGAGATTGTAAATAGTGAAAGGTGGTTGTCCTCCATGTAATGATATTTGGCACTCCTTGCCAGGGTTCTTTAGTAGAAGGTTACAAGGACCTCAGGGGAGACAGGACGAGTACTGGGAAGATGGACTATGTAGTACTATACAAACAAACCACAACAGGCTAAGAAAAGTGAGTCCACAAAAGTATTCCAGAGAAGTATTCTGAATTCTTCTTCTGGACATGCTTTTTATTTGTCCAGTTATTGGTTGCCATTGGAAGCTGATAGTTCTTGGTCTGAACCCGTTCAGCTGTTAGGTCATTTTGGTGTTCTCAGGGCTACACTTGACGATCGCTGAACTAGAACCATTGCTAGATCTACTGTCACTTATGACTAATAATTTGAAAACTAACAAAGAAATAAATGCTCTGAACTCCAGGATTATCCTGGACGCATAAGAACTTACTCCAAACCTACATAGATGCCTACATTCTGAGCTTCTTCATGTTTACCTGGAATATCTTTTATTTTTATGTTGTTATTAAATTTTCTCATAAAAACACTTTTAGGATGTGTCTGGTACATTTTCAAATTTTAGAGTTTTAGAATGATTTTTTTTTTTTAAAGTATGAAAGGAAATTTAGGCTTGATTGCTGGAATAGCTTCTTATTTTTAAACATTTCCTTGAGTAAGAGAAATAGAGAAATGGCTTGTGATATTTCACTCAATATGGCTCGGCTTAAATTCCACTTTGATTATGTGATCAGTCCTTCTGTAAAACACAAATATTCCAGGCGTTTTCCCTGAATGAGAGAGCACTTGCCTTCACCCCACTGTGAAACTGCACACCCAAATGCTTTTCCCGTTTCCTCTTCCTCTCTCTTTCAGTTAAATTTGGAACACAATAGCTTGGTTAAAACTATAAGGAAAACCTCCAGAACACTATCTTAATGTATGGGGGTTTACCATACAGCTGTTTATCTTCTGCTAAGAGGAAACTAGGAATGTATTTTTAATGCCAGGAGCTGGGCTTAAAATGCCATTACTTATCTGGTGGGAATAGATTTGAAAATCAGTAAGCAATTAGATCAGTAGGCAAATACATTTTGCTCAATGTTGTAAGTCTCATGGGCCTTTCAAATATCCTGTTAGTATCACCTGTTCTTAACAGGCAGCCTTTTAAAGCTTTTCCCTTTAGCAGTGTGACTATGAAAGGGAAAAATTATATTTTTAATTTTTATTTATGAGTTAATTTTAATTAAAAACCCCCGACTTTGATGGTTTCTTCAAGAGAAACAGAGATGTACTTGGGAACACTAAGCTTTTCTTGGAGAAAATATCTTCCTGTAGATAACCATCTGGAGAAAGGCCTTAGCTGGGATAACAGAACGTGTAGGTCTTGGTCTGATCTTTTGAACTTGCTTGAATTATGTCCTTAGCAAACACCAATGATGTATTTGTTTATAATTGATTGTTTTTCTTGCTGAATTTAGACCTCTTTGAGCCATCTGTCATATGTCACACAGATGCCACTATTTAGAAATGGGGGAAATGTAGGAATTCTAGACTTTTTTTTTTTACTATTTCAAATGTTAAGGCCAGTCCTTGAGAACACAGAAAAAGACCTTACCCTGTTCAAATGTGGTTTGGGAGTGTCCCATCATTCATTGTCTGCCAGAAGTTAACTTTGAATCAGTGGCAGTATGAGAGCTCTCGTACTCCAGGCACTACAAAACCTCAGTTCTGCAAAAGATGCAGGCTGGGGAGCTCTGTGGACTTCATTCGGTTGCTGTGCCACAAGTGAGACCTTATTTTGTAAGATTCAGCATTTCTACTTCAACAGTACAACATCCTGCACTTGAGTAACAAGTGAAGTTTGCAGGCACTTTGCCTGAGACATCAGTGGCAGTTTCTCTGGTGTAAGACCTGCCCATAGGAAGCAAACTGAGGCTGAATTTTATTAGTGCTAACTAGTTGGTTGTCATATTTCCTGTTGTGTGGTGCGAGTCATTCCATCTCTTCATATAACTGCTACAGACAGATGGCATTTAAAGCTGTGTCTGCAGCTGTTTTCTAGAAAATTGGCTGTATTTGTCTCTCTGGAAAAAAACCCCAAACAATAATAAAGATGATTTGCCTGTTGCTTATAAAGCTTGCAATAGTTGAAGTGATTTGTATTTTTTTTACATGTTCCTTTTTTATTGTGTGTCACTGAAGATCATTTTATCAGGTGTTCTGATCCATCCCTCTTGGCAGAAAATTTCTCTGAACTGCTGCAGAGGGGAACATCAAAACTGGTCCTTAGAGCATGTACGTTGTTTTTCAGGGGAACTGAAGCAGAACATGAAAATCCATTTCTTAAAAATCAACGTGACTCTTTTGCCAGAATTATTATATTCAAAAGATGCCTTTGAACCTTTTAAGGGATTGCACTCTCCACTTCATGGTGCAGTTCTGTGAATGAAAACAGAGGGAAAATGCAAGCACACCACCAATAAGGAAGACAGAGTTGATTTCTACATGTAGCATTTTGTCTGTGCATATGAAAATTGACATCATGGTGTTGGAATGTTGACTGTGTTTTGCAGTTTGCTAGCTGCACTTACTGGAAAGCATGTGTTTCAAAGGGAGTTTTGAATTTTTATAAGTCTTTGCTTCCATAACAGCCCAGTCTTATTTTGAATATAGACTTCAGCTATGAATAAAATTTAACTCATTTAGTAAGATTCCTCTGGCAGAACCGTGAAGGAATTATGGAATTGTTAACCAGTAATGTGCATGTCTGGATCAGAATTGTCAAAGCCAACCTTTAGGTTCCACTATTACCACCCAGCATGGCCTTATTCTGTTCAAGAATGCCTTACTATGAGAGTAAGGATACTGAGTTCTGAGATTCTTTCAAGAAAAGCTGCCATAGGTGTGTGGAAAGCTTAGCTGACTGCACAAAACCAACCCTTTGTGGGAAATTTTCACTAACGTGCTTTTATAGCTCCAGATGAGTCTGTGAAAGAAGAGAGCTGAGGAGTGAAGAAAACAGACTATCAGCAACGAAAAAGTGGCACTAGCCCTTCAGCTAGAGAGAAATCATCCAGATAAAATTGGCAAAATTCAATTACATTATCTTTCAGTAGTGGGCTGGCCTCTCTCTTCGACCTTCGTAATCCAATTAATTTTCCCAGACTTTCAGTGTTATATACTCTGTAGAAAGTTGGCAACCCAAGTTTCCCATGTCATCAACTCTATCCAGTCTCCTGAGAAAGAGTTTTCTAGTACAACATCCTTGCACCTGCTAGTTCTTCCCAAGCTCTTCTCAAAACCAGACTGCTCTGAACACCTTCATGAAATTCTTCCATGTTACTGAAACAATTTACTGATTTTAATAATGTGATTCCCCAGCTGATTGGAAACAGATCCAGTTCCATTAGCCTGTTCTTGTGATGGAGGACCCTATTCTTTTGATATTTTCAGTGTCTAAGATAGATGGGTTTGAAAGAGTTAGACATTTATATTATTGTGAGGAATTACATCTGCATCTTTAAGTACCTAGTACCTGTCAAAGAGTATATGCCTTTGTCTGCAGAGGAAAGATAGCATGTTTTTTCACAAGGAGCATTTAACAAACCTAGAAAAATACAGCTCCCTTTTTTTTGTGGTGGTGTGCAGTGCTGAAAGTCTCAATTCATTGCTGAAGTTTTAAACTTTGTTCCTATGTGCATGCTGTATGGAAATGTTTGTAGCATAGGTGATTGCACTAACAAAGTCTCTGGCAAATTGAGATTGTCTTTCGTTAAGTTTCAGTCTGAATTAAGTGTTAGATGGCTGCAGATTCCTGATGGACTCTTCCCTACATATAAGTTACAGGGCTGCTGCATAAAACAATGATTTACTCTGGCATTAATTTTAGTTGAGACATTAGACACAATCAGAGCTTTTTGCAGAGCTAAATGAGAACATGGGTCAAGAAAAATGAGTAAGGATGCTTCTTGTTGAAGGGTGATGTATTTTACTAGGTTGAATACCTGCTTGAATGGGGCTTGCAGTGGCATGACTGGTCTTGTAAAATACGGGCCTGCTTGCATGATCTATCTTTTGTGTTGGAATTGACCCTTAATAAAATAGCTTAGAAGAAAATCCTATTCAGAGCTGTATAACTAACTTTAGATAGGTCAGAAATAATATATGGAGCACTTGAGTTGAAATAAAATTTAGGTTTGTGGGGGCATGCTTGATTCTGATGGATCTTGCTTTCAGAAACTGTTATTACTTTCTAGAGGCATTTGCATTGAAACTTGTCAAGTTCTGTTCACTGATACTTGTTAAGTTCTGTCCAGCTTTTAGAATGCTGGTGTGGCTCATCTACATCCCTTTTCCTTTCTGGAGGGCTGCCCTGGCAGCCAGTGCAGTTTCTGTGGGCTGTTAGTACCAGAGGATCTGTGCCCTAGTGGTGATTTTTCCCTCCGTGGGTTTGCATGGGGGTTGACGTGGTACCCAGCTCTTCCCCAAGGCTCTGGAGCTGCAAAGACCTCTCAGTGGGATCAGTCGTGGCTGCTACAGAGGGCACATAAGAACTCACATTTTTTAGTGACGTGTAGACTGACTCACAAAACCTGTTAGTTTCCTATATCTTAGTGATGTCTACTTTTTTTTTTACTTACCAACTGCAAAAATTTTAATGATTATTCTTAATATTTCATCATAACATTTCCATGTAACCAGCTATATTTACATTTCAAATGTGCAGTTATTAATTGTCATAATAGCTGCCTATGACTTTTATTGGTTATTTCTAGAATCTGATTTCAAGTATAGCAAGATCTGTGCAAGCTTTACTGTTAGGCATGAAATTTAAACTTTATTGGGATTGAATGTTTAATAGTATAATTTGCTGCATATGTTGCAAATACAAGCTGCTATGAATAGATCCTCTGTAAAAAAAAAAAGGCATTTGATATGTTATGTATGGACTTAAATCCAATACGTTGTTATCTTTAACTAAAGAAAACTATAAGAAGAGATTTACAAAGAAGGGTTTATTCTATTAACTGTAATTTCTTTAAAAGATTTCTCAACTGAAGTTGAATTTGATTTCTATGTTTTGACTTTGTTTAAAATGTGCTGTACATAACTTCCGCTGTTCCTTGAATATTATTCTGAAAACAGTACAGATTAGCTGTTTTTCACATACATGAGAAGAGAAAAATATGATGATTAGTAGTAGGTGGATTATTTATTTAAGTGCAGTGCCTTGAGTTTGTATTTGTCCAGTCACAGTAGACTTGAGGATTTAAGTGCAAGCTTTTCTGTTACATTGCTAGAGCTTTTTAATGTAATTTTTACACCTTGTCAAGAACTGGGAGAAAGACTCTTCCTTTCCCATATGTCTGCAGGCCCCAGCCTCCCAGGAAGAAGTAGTACAGAACACATTAGTTTAGAATAGGCATTGGTTTAGATTCTTAAGGCTTTTAGGCATTTTGGAATGATTCTGTTTTTGTAAATGTCAGGAATGAAGAGTTTTGGCCTATTTGAGATTTGGGGACCATATTAAATCTTCTTGGCACAGGCATTTTGACTTGGAATTTAATTATTGTCCCATACTTCCCTTTAAAGTGTGTAGCTACTTCTTTGAGAGTTTTATATAAGTAGATAATCAGGATTTTTTAGAGAAATAGGTTATGGGGTTTTTTTAATAGAACAATTTGCAGTCAATCCTTTCTCTGTTATTAAAGCTGGAGTAACACAAAGTGAGGGAAATTGCTACATGCATCGTCCTAACTATAAGAAAGAAGAAGCAGATAGGGAAGGGACAAGTCTCATTCAGTCGTTTTTGAATGGTTTTCTGCAAGAGAGTAACAAATTTTACAGCTTGCGTGGACGTGTAGGATTTCCTTCACCCTTTTTACCTGGAATTACAAAAAGCTTGTGTGAAGGTAGAGAATAATTACAGCCTGAGTCAGGCTAGCGAGTTGGCTTTTTTCAGTATAGCCGGGACAAAAGAACATCTCTCTTGGCCAGAAGGATTGGGCTCTGAAATAGAGATGTTCTGGACTGATAATTCCAGGTACAGCCAAACTTGCAGAGAAATACACAGATTAAGATTTATATTTGGGTCTCGTGATTTAAAATGGATGCTGTTTAGGCTTTTTATAATAGCCTTTTACTCTGTGTAAAAGGGTGCAGAGGAAGCCAGGCCTGTAAAAAGTGCAAATGAAAATAGGATTGCTGTCTCAGATAACTTCAGAACAGTTTAACAGTGAGAGTGAGACTGTCTTATTGTTTCCAATTTGCAAAGCAGTGGAGAAGGTGAAGAAATGTATCGTTATGTGGGATAAAAATAGATCAACTGAATCAGTAAGATCACTGTATTTCACACCACTGCAAATTCACTAGATTGTGAAGGTTCTGCTTGTAATTGTCTCTGGCCTGAGAAGTCACAGATATACAGGGCAAAAGGAATCTCCTGCAATTAAATAAAAGGGCGGATGAAGTTATTTCCCTGCCTTTGCACAGTCCATTGTTCTTGGATTCTGTCTGTATTTTGAAAAGTCTTAGAATGCTAAAGACAAACATATGAGAATCTGGAACCATGCTAAAGCTTCAGATACTGAACTGTTAGGGTTGGCCTCCAAGCTCACATTAGCTTGTACTGGCAAACTAAGAGCTGACTGTGGATAAGAAAATTCAGGGGAGGTTATTGCCACAGAGCCTTCCAAAAGTGCCCGGGAATAGTTGAAAAATATTCTGTAGGAATAGCGCCCTTCCGTAAATCTTTAAAATTAAGCTATGCTGTCAAGAATTCTGTTTAGCCTTACATGCAAATGGTGGTGGTAAAAGAGCAGCTGCTGGACATACAGGAGTAAATGATTTTGCACCATTGGTTAGACACGAGGCATGTGTGGGGGACTCCCCATTTCCCCCTGCCCTTGCTGTTTTTAAAAGTAGTCAGCAGAGTACCACTTGTCCTGCAAGAGGCATGACAGCTTTTCAGCTTGTCAAAAGACAATGTCAAGTGGACAATCCAAGATTATGTGTACTCTATTGAAATTCAGTATATAAAAGGTGCTTTTGAAAAGCTTTTCCTTAGTGGTCATTCCACATCTGACAAAAATAGTGGTATTTTCCACTTGATTAAAGTAGGGGAGGCTTGAATGACTTGCCTTCTAAAGGGTGTCTCTGGCACTTAGAGCTGACTGCTCATTTTGCATGCGAGACAAATGTTTTAAGAGATTTGATTGTATCAGCAGCAACAATGAGAATTGGTCCCTCTATAACCTTTATATGACCTGTAGCGGTCAAGGTGGAGGGCTTTTCAGTAGCTCAACTACAGCCTCTGCTTCCTGTTCACTTGTGTATCTAAGTTTTATTTGCAGGTAGATTCAGTGAAATACCAGGAACCAGGTACCAGCTGAAAATTTATCACCTCCTACAGTTAGATTCTTCAAACTGCTGGTAAAGAGAAGGAAACAAGACCATTTATCTTATTATCCATCTGCTCTGCCATCATAAACTCTAATGTGATATTCTGAAGGAGTACAATTATTCTGTTAGATTTCCTCTAGAAAGATAATAATTACTGGAAAGTGGTGCATGACTTATGACATGTCTCAGTTCATCTGTCCTGGGAGCTATCCATTGTACGTACACATCTGCTTCTGTACACCCACACAGGATGGGAAGATATTCCTCCACAGGAAGGTCTTCCGTTCCCTCAGTGTGCAGGTGGTATGTATTGGCAAGTCCCATATTGTGGATATGGTAGCCAAGTTCCCAGAGTAACGCACAGAGAGTGAAACAGTTCACTCAACTTCAGCTGCTCGAATGAGAATACAAGATGAGCGGGTAGGAAAACAATCACATGGACCGTCTTCCAATGTTCCCTCTGTGATAACTGTTTTAATCACTTGTACTTGCTACTGGTTGCATTTGAAATATTGACCATTAGAAGAGTTGAAATGGTATGTTCGTGAGATCAGTCACAGGGAAGACACTTTTTAGAATGATTACTTAAAGAACATGCAGAGCATTTAATAGGGCATCATACATTTTTAAATTCCAAAACACTAGACGGTGTCTTGCCTTTGAATTAGAGATGTTCCATTTTTTTTAATCCTTTTTCTATTCATTGAATGTCTTTCTGCAATCACATGGATCCTTTTAAAGTTGCCTAATGAAATTTATTAATTGGACATGGAAGATGGGCGATAAAGTTGTAGTGTTGAAAATATCTTGATTAGAGCAGGCACCCTGTTCTGAATTAGCAGTGTCTACTTTCATTTTATGTCTGACTTGCTCAGCTGTGTCTTTTAACATTTCAGCAATTCTGGTTCATTCAGAGGATTTATTTCATTCTTTCCAGCAGCAGAGCCTGTGTTTATCTTTTCTCACCTCAGTAAGAGCCCTTTCCCCTTCAGCATATCAGTTCTCCAGCATTACTGTACACATCAAGTAGAAGAACAAAAATGAGTCATTAAACTAATGACCATTACTCTTAACAGTTGTCAGTGAACAGATGCCTCCAGCATCTGTCATGAGAGCTTTTAATTGCTCTGGGGTTTGCTGCTAAAGCAGAGTTATCCAAGTAGTGGCTTATTAGTGAGTATGCATGTGAAATGCTGTCAGTTAATGGTGGCAAATGAATCGGGACCAAGAAGGGAGCAGTCTTCAGATTAGTGGTGGGTCCTCTTTCATAATTGCATTATTTGCTTTTTGTTCAGATATTGGCTTTTTCTAGTTAGCATTTAATTTTTAATGTGGATAGTGTGTCTGGCTCAGTACAACACAGAGTTAAAACTTTACCCTGTTGAGATGCTTTCACTGGCAGGAGAGAAAGACAAAATACACTTGAACAACCATGCTCTCTCCCCTGAAAAAATGAGAGGAAACTGGAAAATGGATGGATCATAAATATCAAGGTTGGCATCACTGGACTGAGGGAGCAGTTGAGCTGAGATTTAAATGTGGCAAATTAGAGTGCTTGGAGAAGTGAGTAGCAGTGTTAGAACAGAGGACCTTGGCCTGGGAAAGCATTTCAGCAGCAGCACATCAGGTGGGAATGATGAAGATATTGGAAGTCATTGGCAATAATCTCAAGGTGACAGGTGAACAGTAAGATAAAAGTAGTTTCTTAGGGAAAAATGGTTTACTAGGAAGTAGTCTGCTTTGCCTAGTGGTTGGTTTATCAGTATTCCTGACACCTGTAAAGCACAAAAAGCTTACAACCTCTAGAGTATTTGCAGAAATGCATTTGAGTCTTAGAGACTGCGTGCTACGAACAGTTTCTTTCGGGAATTTCTTTTTAAAATCATGCTGAAACAGGTGTGCACACGTGGAGGGTGCTTGGCTGAAAGGCATTCACCTCATGTGCCTTATTAATAGCCTTAAACCAACATTCCTACAGCAGAGCCATGACCATTTTAACTGCTTCCTTATTGTGAAAATGTGCCTGACTGAGTCAATGTGCAAGGCTGCTCAGTCTAAAAACCCTGCAAAGTGACTTATTGCAATGGAGAAAGAAGAGCAGACAAAGAACTTGGGTTAATATCACTAAAATTATCAGAAGCTGTGGAAACTAACGGTGGAAAAATCATGTTTTCCTCACCATGTGTTAGATGCATTCATGTGCTGAGCTGTTGTAAATCATGTCAGCCCGGGAGTGAACATCTGGCTAGGGCATTCTCTACAGTCTGGCTTCTCTCAGGTGAGAAAGGATTCCTCAGCTAGAGGTAACAGAGAGGAGAACCATTTTGATTATTTACACTGTTATTCAGGGTGGTCTTCGTAACTATGGGATACACCCCCCTTCCCAGCCCCTCTTTGAAGAAATGTTGACAAGATGGTAGCAGGTGCTCCTGGTGCTCTGCTGGAAAAGGTGGATGAAGAGCAGTGTTAGCACAAGCTCTCCCGTGGTACACACAGGGCCATGAGAAGGTTTGTGATGATAGATGTTGATTATCAAAGCCTTTCTATTCTCCTGGTCTGTCAAAGTTGTTTAGTTGCATGCTTTTTGGGTTCTGCAGCTTGAGTTTCGGGCTACTTGATCTGCAAAATAGTTGCACCAAAGATGGTTTTTCCCAGTAAGAAATTATTCCAGTTCTTGGTGGCTGAGAGCTTGCCTGTTTCCAGGTCTGTTTCTGTTATGAGAATTTGTAGTCATTTACAGTAGCAGAGCAATTCTATCCATTTCATCTACCTGTTTAGTTCATGATAAACACTACGCTGTTGCTGATGACAACATTGTATAAACAGCATGCAGTGAAGAAAAATTACTAGTGCTAGGGCTAGCTGGTTGGTTTTGGGGACTGAATACTTGCCAATTTTCCCCTGGCACCTGAATCAGAAGCAGATGTAGAGAGATCGAGGGCAGGATGAAAACTCCCTGCCATTAGCAATCAGGGGCATGACAGTACCTTGCAATGTGTGATAAAGAATCGCTGTTCAGCCTTCCCCACGTGACAGAAGTCTCTGGTTTTAATTGCACTGTGAACAACCTTAATGTCAAAATCCTCACTATTTAGCTCTGAAGTATATAGTGGTCTAGTTGGGTTTTTTTCCCCTAAGTGCCGTGGTTTTAATACCATTCCATCACCCCACACATTTCCCTTCTTTGTGTTTTCATTATGCAACAGGAATTCTCTTAAAAATCTGGATCCGCCACTAGTTCTAGCAGGTGTTTAGCTTCTGAGTGCCAGAGTTTTTTTCTTTATGCAGCTTATGGATGAGAATTTCACTGCCCTTAGGCACCATTTCAACTGAAGTATATGAAAAGTATGTTACAGTGTCAGTTCAAATTATATCACTATTAGAGAAAGAACTCAAAAGGAAATTAAATATAAATAATCATACTAACATAACATAACATTAATAACATTAAGGTTATAATTTAAATTAAAAAGAATTGGGAAAATCTGAGTCAGGAGTCCCATGTCATTCTCAGCCAGTCTCTCCTGAGGGCAGCTATTGTAAATGAGAATAATGACAACTTTGAGACGTATGAGATCTCTTGATGAATGGTACTATAATAATACAGTATATAAGAACTAAGTGTATTTTTTAGCTCTGTGTATTATTTTGTGTAGGAACTAGAGTATTATGTGAAGTCTTGTCTCGTACTTCCCCTCATCATGAGCCTGTTTACCTGATAGTGACTAACACTTTTTTTGCAGTACCCAGCAGTGTCCTAGGTGCCATTCAGCTCACATATAAATATATGAATTGCTAGCCACCTGTATTACCTTCCTTGGGGTGTTTGAATCTGCATGTAGCAAAGTTGGTCATATCTAACTGCAGGTGTTGTTCCTTAAATCCTGATTCCTGCTGTCACACCAGTATGGGCATGTCACTGTGGCCAGGTGTAAACAAAGAAGCACTTTGCAAATGCTTTGCAGAATTGCTAACAAAGTGGTACCATGAAGTTTCACCTGCCCAGAATTCTTGCTTTATGTTAGTTTTTAGGAAGCTTTTTGTTTAGATGAAATATTTGGTTACATGGGAGCGCTCACACCTTCCCTATAACCTTTCCTTAGCGTCAGTGGAGCAGTTTCCCTGTCTGAATGTTGGCGAAGGGGATGAGAAGGAAGTAATTTAATAGAAAAGGGTGATGCTCTTGCAAGCCTATTGGGTGCTATGTATCCCACTAGGAAAGGATTAGGCCCCTGCAGCCCATAGGCTGCTACAGCCTCTTGTTCATCTCATGAGAATTGTCAGTTTTTTGTGGTGTCACTGAATAATCCCCAGGTCTCTGTTAAAGCATGGCCTGCCATAGCTACTAAGATGTCTTGGCTCTCCATGATGGAGGCTCCTACCACTCAGTAAAGGAATGACACTATATCCTTTCTCATTTCATTTTGTTTGCTCCTTAAGCAATGAGAATCTTCATTCAGTGCGTGTGTTGATTTGTTGGGCTTTATGATCCCACTGCCTCTGAAAGTGATCCTACCTAGTGGTAGCCTTCAACCATGCTTTTTTTTTCTTGCCTTTTGTAAATAAATCTGCTGTTGCTCAAAGATTATGCTTCCAGTCTCCCCCAATATGTTGCTGGACCCGCAATCACGGTCATAGACAAGCAAGACTGTCTGTTTCCTGCAAATGAGTGCAGTTGTCAGCAGCTTGTCAGTTCAGCAAAAAAAACCGAGCAACTTTCACCACATGGTGTTGGTGATAAAGGACACTAACAAAATGTCCTGGTTTTGGCTGGGTGGAGGTCATTTTCTGCCTGGGACAGTGCTAAGTTTTGGATTTAGGATGAGAATAATGTTGATGTTTTGATTGTTGTTGACCAGTGCTTTCACTAAGTCAAGGACTTCTCAGCTCCTCATACTGCGCTGCCAGCGAGGAAGCTGGGGGTGCACAAGAAGTTCGGAGGGGGCACAGCCAGGACAAGTGACCTCAACTGTTTTGTGCATCCTTTTATCATCATCATTACAATTGTTTTCCTTTTCTCTCCTATTAAACTGCCTTTATCTCAAACGAAGAGTTTTACCTTTTTTGCAATTCTTTCCCCCCATCCCCCTGTGTGAGTGAGTGAGGGAATGGCTGCGTGGTGTTCAGCTGCCTGTTGGGTTAAACCACAACACAAAACTTTAAAAAAATATTACAGATTATCCTGGTTTCTTTGCTAAGGTTGCTGATAGTACTTTTGTAGCTTATTTTTTTCTGTGAAGATCATAAGAACCTGTAGAAACTTTCAGTGAATAAAAGATAGAGTTCCATGAGAACATGCTCCAATAATGCTGAAGGGACTTGTTTTATGAAAAGATTTTTACCAGTTATTAAGTTACTAAATAAAAAATAAAAAGAGGGTTTTGTCTGAAATATTGGAACATATGCTGAAAGAAGGGATTAAGAAAAGTCATCTTAAACTTCAATCACCTATGTCTTTCTTGCAAGAACTTAAAAAGAGGTTTTAAGGAAACAGTATTTTCTGTCTTATTTCCAGGTGTTCCTTGCCTTTCACTGTTTTTAGCACAGAGGAGAATAGATAAGGAGGAATTTAGTAAAGATTCAATCTTAAAACAAAACCAACAAAAAACCCAAACAAACAAACAAAACCAAACAAAACCAAAACCAAAAAAACCCCCACAAGCTTTGGAGAACATGCAGGTAGAATCTTCCTCACCAGTATAGTATATGCTTTATCTATATGCTATAAAATTTCTTTTATGTTGTATCTAGGCATTGCTGTGCCCATTCCCCCAAGGCTAAGCTAAAGACTATTAAGGAGTAATGGGATATTGCATATTTTGAAAGCAGAATCTGATCCACAGTCGCTAACTTTCTGACAATAATTGGAAATGAACTGCTCTAGGGTTATCTCGTCTGAATGCTGAATTTTTCCCCTTGGCTCTTGTTTATACAAAATTAGAGAGAACTGAGTATGCAGTGTTATTCACAGACCTAATAAGTGGGATATTGCGAGGGATGTTGTCCTGCTGCAGATATTTTTGGGCCCTGGTTCTGTAAGGATGGTGGTAGGAACTTTGCCACTGATATCGTTGGGAGCAGCTTCAGTCTGTTGCTGTGGTTCATTTTAGAGCAAATATTAGGCACACCAAATCAATCCTTTGGAGAGAAGGTACAGTCTGCTGAACACAGAGTTTAGAAGAAGCTTCACTGGAAGAAGGAAAACCCTAGGGTTCATATTTCTTTTAGAAATATGAAACAGAGTTGATATTTAAGCTGGGTTTTGAAAGTAAATGAGATTTTGGCTAAATAATACTGCAGCCTTTCAGTGAAACGTTTAATCTTTTAACCAGACAATAACAGGAGAAAAAATAAGTAGTTGTTGATAAATATCCAAAAGCTTAATCATTGATAGAAATTTTAGAAGGCACAGGAAAAAAATTCAAAATGTGTTGATCTCAGTCTGCAGCCCAAGCTATGCCAAAGAAAATGTATTTACATTTAATCAAGAAAAATGGTGGTAGAAATGTCCTTTTGAAAAGACTGGAAGGTAATATCTTAATTTAAAACCAAAATTATCACCATTATTCTTCCTATTTCAGTGTTAGCTTAAAGTTGTACAAACGGACAGCCTGAAGGAAGGTTTAGGCTGAGCACTGTTGTTCTGGTGACGTGATCTTAAGCACATTCCAGTCAGTGGAATGACTCAGAGTGCTTGAATGGGTGCAGGATGGTTTGAGCAGCAGAGGTGATGTAGGCAGTTGCTTTCTTGCAGCTGTGAATATGATTATAGTTACAGCTGAAATGCAGTTTTCAGTAGTAGACACTGTTGAAACAATAGCTGAACTATCGGTTTCTAAGTTGCTTTCTGACAGCATTTTACTGTGTTCTAAATAGCTGTGTTATGCAAAATACCTAAGAATTGTCTTTTGCTTATCTTTGTATGTATCTTCAACCTACAGGCACATTTTACCAAGCTTGTGTTATTCATGTTCTAACAGGTCTAGAATGAGAGATGCAAGGAGAAAATCATTAGATTTGGGCTTAAATCAGACATGTCTTCAGTCTGCTTTTAACTGATACAGAGTATGCAACATGGAACAACAGTCTTTGAGTCTCACTCTTGAGTTCTGTCCCTGGAAGAACTTTTGATTAAGTTTTTCGGATTGTCTCGTTGTCTCACTTGTTACTTCCCTGATAAAATCTGACAGTCAAATCCAGTGTTTCAGGGTTCTTTGATGAAGAAGTGCTTGGCTTCAGTTCAGCCAAGTCCTCTTTCATTTTTCAGGAGAAATGACATTTATACTTTAATTCTGATTTGAAATGCTGGCCTCTTAGTTTAATATTAATAATTAAATCATTGGCCTGGTCTGCAGAAATGCTGAGCTGCTGGCAGCTTCTGTGGAAACTCCGTTCACTTGCAGGGTCTTTAAATGTTTCAGAACGTCTAGCATTAGGAAGCTGGTTTTGTAGATCTTGGCCATGACAAAAGCTAATCTGAGTCTTGCTAGATATTTATTGGTCAGGATTGCTTGCTGTGGAGATATCTGAAGTTCTGAACTGTTAATGTGACGCTGTTTATCTGCCGACACACTTTTTCATGTTGTGATGAAGCTGGAGTGCTGTGCTCTATCTTACATTTTGGTATTGGAGTCCTTGAAAATCCATTAAACTGAACTGCTACTTAGCTGGTATATTACTTCCCTGGGGCATAAATCATGTGCTGCAGCAGCTTAGGAGACAGATATTTAACTTGAATTAAATGGGAAGGCACACATTTTGGTATATGATTGGACTTGCTGTGCATATTAATCTGAAAAACATGTATTTACAAGCCATTAAGAATGCACGTAGTTTTTCTCATTTTATTTGCTTTTCCCATCTTTTTTCCCCTACAACAGCGATTTTGGAAATGAACACTCTTAAGATCCTGCCCATTTTCCGCTTCCAACAAGAACTAATAAAAGAGCCACAAAACTATGGAAAGCAAACTGCCTTCACTGTGCTGGGCTTTTCTTTACAGAATTTACTTTGGGCAGGATAGTGCAGTTGTTCATAGCTATAAAGGTTTAGGTGGCTAAGTCTCTTACCTTTTTTTATTCTGTTCCTCTTTTTAAAAACAAGATGTTGAGGCAGTTTCAGGAAGAGCATGGCATTTTGTCATCTTTAGCATTTGAAATAGATAATCTTGAAGCTTTCATCTTCATATCCCCAAACTGTTCTCATTATGCTCCCAATTTTAACAAGTACACAGGCTTACTTAGGGAATGACTGATTTAAGTCTAAGTAATGTTGATTTATGTTAAGAGTACATAACAGCAGAGTTCTTACTTTTTATGGTTCTTAGTGCCAAGAAGTTCTAAAATTAAAAATTCCTTTGTACCTGAAAGATTACTGTTCTAATATGTTCAAGCCATTTCTTTGAGACATTCCATTTCTGTTTTCTCATCTTCTTGACCTTCACAGCTCAGATTTAGCAGAAATCTCTCTTTCTAAAGCTGCTGCTGTTTATATATAAATATGGAACAATTACTTTCCAGTCTACTGGTGGCTGTGATTAAATAGAATAGTGGCATGTTATTATGAGGTTTGCTTGAACTTTGTCTTAGCCTTTGTATCAAATTATTTACAAGAATTGTAGACTAAACTACATTTTTAATTTATCTGAAATTACAATAACAGTTTAAATCCTTGGATTAAATTGTGAATCTGTAACTTGGAAGGAACGACTAATATTTGTAATTTTTAGCCACAGGAAAACTCTCACTTGATAATGACAAGTAAGCTGGATGGCAATAGTTAATATGAGTCCTGGGTGTCAAGGAGAAAAAAAGAGCAGTTAAAAGTACTTTGTGTTGTGTGGTGGTTTCAGAATGTGCTAATGGGGATTCCTTTTGGGTCAAACTGAACTGGAAGTTGTGCCCCAGCAGCTCACCTGCTGTGCTCAGGCACTAGGAGATACTCAGGCAGCAGGATCAACTCAAGCTAGTTGAAAATAAGGCCTTCTCCTTCACATGTGCTGTGTGTGGGCATTCAGTCCTACCCTCCCATGCTCCTTGCTAATGTCAGCAGGGGCTGGGGTGTGCTCAGGAACCATCCCTCTTATTCTCATTAATAAAATAGAAAATCCTCAAATCCAGCAGCTCCAGCTCAGGCAGATGCTTCTAGTCAGTGACATACAGAGCAGTGAAATCGGGCAGCAGTAAAAACGACAACCTGCAGCTCTTGGTGGAAGGAGATCTAAAAGCCAGAGGCTTGGAAACAGGCTGTTCATTGTCTTCTGCAATTGAAAGTGGAAGAGTAATTTGGTCTTCAAGCACTCAGATGGGGAGTGATGAGTGAGGAAGAAATCCCAGCTTGAAATCAAAGCTGTGTCAGAGCATAAGCCTTTGAATAAAACTGGTGCCATTTCACACTTCCCGGGACCTACCTGCTTATCAGGATAGTTGTCCTTGATCACACAGGTAGAATGGTGTAGCATGGAAGACCTTATTTTTTCAGTTTCTGACTAATGTGTTCTAATCAACTAGAAAGATTGTCAAACACTGATCTGTTTCCAACTTATAAATTTTCTTCTTTTTTTGTCAGTAGGTAGTGCATACTTTCTTGCTACATGACATACTATTTTCAGTGAATTTTATGTAGTGATTATTATTGTATCTGGCTTGGCTATATTATCACCTTCTACTGTCTTCATATGCTTAAGATCATAAAAGCTGGTTTAAAATGCCTGTTCTAAATCTTGAGTGTACTTGTAACCTGACACATTTAAGTTAAAGCTGATGAGATTAAACTGGCAATTAAACAGACCCAAAATGCTATCATGAAATGTAATTGTTTTCTGAAATTTGCACTTACAGTCTTTACTTTGAAACATGAATTTATATCAGATTAGCTAAGTCATTCAGAGATGATCCCAAATATATTTAAACCCACAGACTGCTGAAATTTGAATTATGTTTAAGCCAAAATGCCTATAGAAATATGAAAGCCTCATAAGGAACATTGGTAGATTCCTCAGTGGGGAATAAAATGGGCTAAGTGGAAACGTTACATTTTGTGTTCAGTACCATGTATGAATGAAAGTGCATGGGGCACATCAAGCTTCTTTGAAGGTGCCTGTATCTAGAGGGAAAAAATGTTTAACTGCTGCTTTGGTGAGTGGATACAAAAGAGTTCTTTGAGATTTGAAGCTTTGATTTTTTTTTTTTTTAATAATTAACTTTTTGATTTGGGTTGTTTACCAGATGTGATTACTTGGCTTCAACATAAATTTGCCATGACAACTCCATAGTGTGTTCTTAGTAGGTTGTTGTGTTTTTTAATTAATTGCCTTATGCATTCTTCATTACTCGAGTTATACTAGATAGGTAGCAGTACCTGTTGCTGCAGTTGGCAGATCAGTTTCCATTGTAACCTCCTGTGTAACCTTATAAAATATCTGTCTTTTACACTGAATTTTTCCATGCTTGGAAGCCAGAATTTTGCTGGCCTGAATCTAGCAAGCATTCTCCTGCTTCTCCAGTGCCTAGCTGCTCGTTAGCTGTTAACAAGAAAATTGAATGTGTTAAAAGCCCTGAGTTTTTCTTGTCACATTAATCAAATTGTTATTTCAGCTTCAAATATTGTCATCTTTAATCACTATTATGCTTTGAATATACATGTTTAAAGACTTTCTGTTTGCCTTTTTTAACTTAAAAAGATGAGAAATACAGGGAAGTTTATTGCTACGTATCCTACTGACGAATTTGTTTATGGGGAAATTAGGCAGTACTATGATATATTCATTTATCTAAGAAGTGTGCGGTGGGTAATTTTGATTCTCTGCTGTCTGTAAATTAGGCAGCTCTTTCAAAAATATTGTTATAAATCTAGCACTTCACAGTATTCTTTCCCAAAGTATTTTACAAATATAAATTAAACTTTACAATACACTATTAATATAAATCTGTAGGTGTTACAGTTGTTTTAGACTGGGGAAACTGAGGTAGAAATGCTAAGCAGTTTAACCCAGGCCACTTGAGATTTAGAATGCATATCTCTTACCCATTACCCTGTGCTGAAATCATAGGATTACATCACTGCCATATTCCCTCACAGAGGATCTATCGATAGCCCATGGAAACCAGTGGGGAAAAACGCCAGGTTATGTCAGCCGGTTTCATGTCTGGGTTGTACTTCACGTGTCAGGGCTTGCGTTCAGAGGGAATCATGACTGTGGACCTCTTTTATGGCCTTGTGGGGAAACTGTTGTTATCAAATGAAGATTTATTCTCCATATTTTATCATTTAATTATGCAAAAATAAAGTCATTTAGCTAAAGTGTAAAAATGAAACCTGTGCTGCAATAAACTTTATAGAAACGTCATGATAATATGATGTGAATGTGAATTACTCTTATATAGACCTGGTGAAAAAATCCTCTTTAAAATCCTGTTCAGTCTTGCATGCTGAAATATGACCTTTACCCTAGTCTAGACATGTCCTTTGCAAGCTATTTCTAGTTTATATGAAAATTGCTCGATTTAAAACAAGTATGTTAATCTGATGCTGTCATGAGTGATGGGGTTTGCAGTGTGAGGAGCTGACAACTTCTTTGGGAAACAGAGTAAGCAAAAGCACTGTAAGCTTCTCCAGACCCACCCTGGGAATGAGGTGCCAGGTGCTTTATAGGAGATAAGTTGTGAGCTTTGGAAAGTGAACTTACTGCAAGAGAGAAACTGCAGAAGGTCTTGCCTTCCTTTTCCACTACAAACTGCTGAAATTATGTTGATTGCTTTTGAAATCTCTAGTTACCTGGCACTGAGATGACACACCTATGTTTGGTACAGAGCCTAGAAAATGGGTGATGGCAACTGCTAGCTTTCATGTAAAATTACTGTGTATATGTCAAAATATATTGTTTAATTAAACCCCTGTGAATTAAGTTGACTCACTGGGAAATGCCCAGCAGTAACTTGTACACTTCAGGCCTTGGTTTTTTTTCCTTAAAGGTTTCAACTTTTTGGAAGGTAATTTTCATCTCCTTGCCCTGTCCTCCCTACCACAGCTGGACTCAGTATTCTGCATTCAAAAGACGATTCCTTCTTTTCTCTAGTATGCAAACCAGTTGGCTTCTCAGGGCAGAGTTACAATGCAGTAGGAATAAGGACAGAAGAGTCCGTGCAGTACATTTGCTACGTGTCAGGGATGCTTCAGACCTCAAGTGTAATTACAAGATGTTCACCCTAAGACAAGGTGTTCAGCTAAGCAAAAGCCATTTCTCTAATGAGGGCCCAGGTGACAGACAGCCCAGCTGGAGGTACTGGGATTCTGACAGAATTAGCTCCTCTGTAGCTTGAAATGGATCCTTCCAAGCCGAGTTAGTCTTTGATTCTATGTCTTTGTATCTTCCTTTTTAGAAATAAATACGTGTTATCTCCAGCAGGCAGTAACTCTCTGGTGAAGTGTATAAAGAAAAAGAAAGTGTAATGTTGCTTCTGCAGTGTCTTTGAGGAGTGATGCTTGATTAGCCAGAGATGTTCCCTTTTAGTTTTAAATAGATGATTCTGCTGTTGAGGCATCTTGTTTGGTTTTGGACCCTTGTATTTGGCGTGTCCGCATCATGGATCTCTGCAGCAAAGTATCCACCCAGAAATACCGTGCCTGAAAACACAGCACTTTTTTTTCGCCCTCAGAAGTTCATGTCTTGTCTTTGTAATTATATTCATAGAGTTTTTAAAGAATTTTACTTGTGTTTGTAGTAGCTGTAATGTGACCTTTCTGAATTTCTTACAGACAAGGGCAGAGCAATCCCAAGGTGCATACTTCTTGCCTGAGTTTGCACTTTCTCCGCAGGGGAGTTTTCTTGAGGATACCACGGGGGAACAATTCCTCACTTACCGTTATGATGACCAGGTCAGTATCCCATATGTGAAAATGATAAAGATTGTCATGTTCATGGAACTCTGAGGTACAGATCACTGTGAAACAGATTAAGATACAGAGAGTGTGTTTATCTTTTAAAGGCACGTCATATTTGTAGCGAAGTGAATGATAACGCAGTACACAGAGTGAAAATTAAGGCACTTAATTGCAGAAATAACAAATAAAACCACTTTTTGAAAATATTAGTAGGATTTAGTAGAGAAAAAATCGGCAGTATTTTTAGTGATGTGTTAATGATGTTTATAGTTACTTCTGCAAAATGTGTGGAATTAGAGGTGATTGTTCTTTCTGTGAATTGTTTGACTTATCCTAAATTGTTTTATTTCACGGAAAAATCAGTGTGAGGCAGATCCTGCATTTTCCAGCTTTTGAAAAGTCAGCACATTATATCAGTTCACAAAGTTTTCATAAGTGAAAATTGGGTAAATTATAAAGAAACAAATGGGAAGTGTAATCATGGATGCAGCAGTGTTTAGACAGCAACAAATTAAGTTTTTTAAAGTTAAAACTCTTTAATGTTTTCTCCAGACCCATAGAAACATTATGTTAAACATGGAATATAGATATAAATGTAAAGAAAGCAACATGAAAGAAATGCTGTTAATCTTGGCAAGGGATCTAAAGTAAACCTAGGAAATGTGTGGCGTGCTGTGGAAATTTGCTCATAACACAATGTGTTCCAGGAGTTAGTTGAATTTCACATCCAAACTGTCTGAATTACATTCATAGACACTTACAGTAATGTAAGAGGAGGGAATTTGTTAAGAAACACTCCCTGCAGAAGTGAGAGAAGAGCCAAACTTTCCCTGAAATGCAAGGTATGGTTCTGCCAATGATGGGTAGTTTTGTTTTGAAAGATGGTCTCCTTGCAGGAACTACTTTGAGAAAATAGTTTGCTCATCACTACTTTAAAGCGAAAGGAGAACTGAGATGAATTTATTCAAACTGAGAATCTTCTTAGGAAGTGAAAAGGAAGCAGAAAAGATACAACAGAAAGCATGCCAAGCTACTGTGAGCTATTTGAATTTAGTTTAAGTGTTTACAATAATTCATATTTTTGCTACCCTGGAAGGTCTTGATTATCAACAGAAAAGGTACTTGGATAAGATGTTACCTGGACCAAACACCTGGAAAAGCAATAACTTACAGGACAGTAAAATGCAGCTGCAACTCAGGCTGCATTTAATGACAGTAGTTGAAAAACACTATAAAGGTTATACACTTTGTTCAAAATAGTTTCTATTTAATGGAGCACATTTTATAGAAGATGATAAATCAAATATAGCAGAGACTTAGTCTGAGTCTTTGACTAGACTATTTGGACTATGTGAATACAGAGCTGATTAAAAAACAAACAAATTGAACCCTCCTCCAAAAAATCCTCAAATACTGGCATAGCTCTATACAGAAGCCAGTTCCAAGCTCAATTCCATTTGATGCAAAGATTTTCATTTGATGGGAAGTTTTCCATTAATTCCACTGGGATCTGAATTGGATCTAGGATATGGCCAGCTTCTGTTCTTTCATAAATGTGATTTAGTTTTGAGGCCTGCTCTTCCCAGACACTTGGTGAGCAGTATGAAATCAAGTTTGAATTCTTGGAACTGGAAATGGTGCTGAAACGTCAAAATGTTGACAATGAAAGCAACTGTATTAGTAGTAGTTTATGTGAAAGGAAATTGAGTCCCTAAGCATTATTTATTAAAAATTATAAATACTTTGAATGCAGATGGGAACTGATCTATATCTCTAGCTTACCTTCCTGTGAGTAAACCAGGAGTTCTTTGGTAAATAGATTATTTTCCTTGGTTTTCTAGGGCATTATTCATAGGTTTGTAGTAACCTATACTTCTAATTATCCTTTTGATGAAATTTTAATTCAAAACTCATTTTTATCATGTGGTAAAACTGATCCAGAAAACTTGAATTTATTTATTTTTTTTTAAATTTCATTCTACTCTTTCTTTTGACATTTACTCCTATGAATGGAAGAAAGTCTTAAACCAGAGGATGAAAATCCTTCATTGGATGATCTCTTGAATCTTTATAAGTTGGTATGGATAGGTTTGATATATAGTAGATGTGATAAGGATATGCAGGTGCATAAAAAGAGAGGAATATGTGTACACTGAAACCCCGCTTTTAACCTATCCAACACAGAAATTGAGTCATTACAGGAAGGTTGCCACATAAATAAAAAATGCAGCAGCATCTTCTTACAGACCTTAATTCCTTAATTCAGTTCTAGCAATTCACTTTCTATCTTGTCCAGCTGTGAAGGGATGCTGGCCTGTGGGAAATACACTCCTTCCTTTTCCCTGAACACCAGAATTGTCCTTTGGGCATCCCTACCGAGTCCTGGTGTTTTTATACATCCTAAGTTACATTAATGTTGTTGAAAATTGGAAAAGTAGAATAACCTTGTGCACTTGACTTCAACAAAACAGGAGATCAGTCTGATCTGATCAACTGTGGAAATGACACCTCCTGTGTCCATGGAAGGGGGCAGAGAGGTTCCTGAGACTGTGGCATGGAGGTGGGAGAAGAGGGTGGGTCACAACCTCTGTTCTTTTGGCTAACCAGTGTTGAGACACCTGCAGGAAAAGTGATCTTTCTGTATCTTCCCAAGTGTGTCCTTTTCTCCCTTGCACTGTTCCTTATATCCAGGCCAATAAAATTTCCAGTTTGTTGGGATAGATGGATATTATTTTTATATAGCAGCATCCTCATTGTCATGATCTGAGATTAGTTTCCTTACATCCTCCAAACACAGGAATGTTTCAAAGGGGTTTTCTTTGGCTGTTGTGTGTGATATTTTTCAAGCAGGGAGCCAGTTTAATCAGAATCATTCATTCCTTTGTTAGTAAGTAATCTCAGTAAAATAGAACTAGCTGTTACTTAAATATTCAAAAGTATTTGCTATCTGAAATGACAAGCTTACAGTTTGAAATGGAAGATGAGTAAATATTAATGGGAACATACTGTACTCTGCTCTAGCCCAGCAAAATTACATATGGATTCATGTTGTACATGCAAGATAGTACATTTTGTTCTGGTTTAATCTGGCAGAACTGTGCTCTCATTTTTGTACAGGATTGCACTAACCCCTTTGCATATTCTGTTGCTATGTGTGTACTTTAGAACTACATGCAGATGGAATTCTTTGGCCAGATATTTTCAAATTTCAGTGAATATCTTTTTTATCGCGCCTATGACTGTAGAAGAAAATACCTTATACGACCTAATCAAATACTGTCACCCTGATTCACTGGGGTGACATCTGCACTGAATGGGACATTATAGTTTTGATGCATTTACTACTTTTATCTTGGGGAAAAACTAAAAACAGTGATTCAAAGCAAATACTTTTGAGGGATCCGAAAGAAGCGATGCTTAAATTGAACATCTTCTACACTGTTCACCAAGTGGTGTCTTGTATCAGTGCATTGCATCCTGCATTTCTAGAATTCTACCTAGTCAGTGAAATTTAACTTGGTACCAAATAAGTTTTGATGCATAGCCAAAGATGACAGTTGCTTATAGAACATTGAGATTGAAAAGATATGCCCCTCTCCTATAATTCATGACTGAGTTGGAAATAAATATCTAAGTAATAGCCCTTTCTCCAATTTTGAGATACAAGTTGAACCTTGCCATAAGAAATAGTTTGCTAGTTTTCTTGCTGATTTCTTTGGGCTTTTCACCTTTTAATCTACTACAAGGAATCTTTTTCTTTTCCAGAATACTAGAAGTACTGGAAAGCTTTCTTGCAGAAATAAAATGTTCTTGTTTTCTGACACTTCAGGTATTGCTTCCAAGTATTAAAACCATTCCATATGACGGACCACCAACAAGGACAGCAGTGAAAACTTGGTTGGGCTGAATGTGTTTGAAGTACATTTCCACTTTGATTGGCTGGCTGAAAGAGAGTGCTCTTGGAGGGGTGGGTAAAAAAAATGGAACAAGAAAGAAAAAGAGTTTATCTTTGAAGTGAGAAAATATTTGCTTGACCAGTTAGCTTTCTAGTTGACCTTGCTTCTTCTAAATTTTATGATGTTTACCAGTTTAACCTCACAACAAGGGTAGTCTGAATTAGATATATGGCACTAAATAGACTGATTTTGGCAAAGAAATCCAGTGTTTCTAGACAAATACTAATGAAAATTTGCACTATCAGACTTATGAGTGTTTAGCTATGTGAGGAAAGGTAGAAAACTGAGTCTCTTTCAACTAGATGTGCAAGTTGTAATACACAGGCTGCAGCTGTAACAAAGTCTTTCTTTGGGTTTACTGGAAAAGTCTGTTATGAAGTGAATGCCAAAATTGGGAGAATGAATATAAATGCCTTGTCTTCCACAAAGAAAAATATTCTGGCTTGGTTTCTGCTTTTAAGGGGGAAAGCAGCATGGCATTCAAGTGTTAACTAAAAAAAAGGCAGTGGAACCCAGGATCTGAATGATTTCAAGAATTAATGTAGAAATAAATTGATGGAACACGTTATTCCACCTTTTTATTTGTAATCAGACAGCAATAACTGTTTGTGTTTGTTCTGTAAGTTTTTTGTATCATACCAAGGAAACTATTACGTGGACAGAAGTTGTCTTACGAGTCCAGCTGGGCTCACAGACATTTTTCCACAATTTCTCTCACCTACTTCCAAATTCCACCTGCTGCTGATTGCCATCCTCCCTGCTCTGCCTCTGGAACTCTGAATCACAGCCTGATCTTGAGTATCAGCTTCTTGCTAGCTTCTGCTCCCAGTCTGAGCCTTTTTATTCCACTGCCAGCTAGTTTGCATCTACATCACCAGAGAAATGGAGCTACACTTTTTCAGGCCTGGAGATGAGTCATGTGAGGGACAAACTTATTTCAAATTAACACATCAGTGAAGACCAGTTCTAATCCTGAGAATGGAGCAAGATTTGTAGTTAGTGCATGCTTGCTACACAAGTACATAAAGCTCCAGTACTCTTCTTTTGAGGAACCTGAAGCTTGTGTTGTTCTCTGACATGACATTTTTGTTGATACCCTGAAAAAGCATTCAGAACTAGTAAAAAGACTTAGGATCTTGAATCTCAATGTCTAGCTCTTCACTTAGAGATTCTTTTTTGAATAAGCAAACTGTTTTCAAGTGGGCATAAACTATTTCAGGCATTTTTCTACAGTGAAAGCATTCCACTAACGAGCACTCAGTGGTTTCATTTGTGTATTTAGAGAGGGAACTGATAAACTTAATTTTATCCAAGCACCAGAAGTGCAACTGCTGATACGTGGCTACGTGAATTTCAGCATTGTGTTAGAAATATTGCTCTTCTGCTAAGTAAAGGAGTCCTCACTCAGCTGATATTAAAATAGCAAAAATTTGACTGACTTGAATCCTGCAAGTAGTTCCATTCTCTTAGCTGGGACATCTTGTATAAGTAACAAATGATGAGATCAGGTTAGTGGTACTCCATACTAATCTTACAGATATTCATAACGAGTTTTAAATCACATACAAACACATGGCTGTAAACTCTTTGAAAGGCTGCGTGAAGATAGAAAGCATCATTTGGTGTGTCTGTGGAAATTTAACTGAAGGTGATATTAGGTTAGATTTTTAATTTTTTTTTTTATACCTTTACTCTTTTGTTCACAGGTCTCTTTGGGTCTCTTTATTTTTAAGGGTGATTTTGTTTTGCTTCTTTGGGTAAGGAAATTAGTTCCATAATCATTCAAAATGTGTTTTTGATTTGGAGTGGAAGGGGGGAAAGGGATTCAGGGATTAAGAGCAAATGAAAACCACTTACAATTTCAGGCAAAACTACTCTTACAGAAACAGGTACTGCATAAGTCAGGCATGATCCTGTTCAAACAATACTTTTGTTTTGGCTAATTGCTGGCTGGAAGCATGTAACTAGCATATGCACAAGTAATTATATCATTACTTGTGTGTGATAGGTTGCTTAGTGAACTGAAAACTGTTTTAACATACTTTTGTTTGTTGGCAAACTGAATGGGGAACGGGCACTTTTTAAAGCACCAACTACCATTTTAAACTCAGGGTTTTGTTGTTCAGGGAAAATAGTGGAAGTGCTGTGTGCAAGAATTACAGACTTTCTTGTTTTCTATTACTACATTAATCTCAATGCTGCCAAAGGTCTCTGTGTGTAAATCATACTTAAAGAAGCCAGTAGGTCTTCGCCTTGTGCAGTATGAGAGCCTTCACAGGGAATCTGCAATAATATAGTTTCTGTAGAAAACACATTTTATATCATTTTCAGTTTGGATCAAATGAATTCTAGGAGGCTGTAATCCTATTCCACCAAATTCTGTGGTGAAACTCCTTGGCCTGGGTCCTTAGTCCTTCTGTGGCTGTGATAATTCTGGCCTCAGCAGCTGGCAGAGGTTTCCCAGGTAGCAGAAGCAACCCCTCATTTGTAAGGTTCGCCCCCAAAATGATTTCTCAAGGAAGAAAGGAGAATGGATCTAAACTTTCAGGAGTTTCTCTTATTCTTGCTCCCCTGGGTGCTGGACAGATACTGAGGCTGCTCTAGTGGATGATAAAAGGCTATGCATATATTTATTTTCTTCCTTTTTTTGTTAGGCATATCTTTCAGGCCACAAATTCATGTTTATTCAGTTTGAGGTTGATCTATATCAAAACAAAAAACTGTAATGCTAAGTGCTTTGCTTTTATAGTGTTTGTACTATGCACATTTTTCATAAAAGACTGAAATTTTTAAACTCATGTTCAGTGTTTCGTGTTCTGAGGTTTTCAACATCAGGTTTTCTCATACACATTTTTCAGTTTTTAGCAATTGTTTTAAAAGTATTTTTATTTTCTTTCCTCAAGGAGCAGGCAGAAGGATGTATTCTTGGGCAAATTTTGTACTGTCAAGTCTTTAACTCAATTCTGCTGCACCAAACTAGTAACAGGACACCTGATGAAATGAATTAACAGTATGCAATATACATTCTTTACAGGAGACCAATTACTAAATCATGAGAGGTTGATACAATGCAGTGTGAATTTACCACTGACCTCCTTATGCCCTCAGTGCATCCCCAGCAGTTGGCACGTGTACTTACCCAAGAATTTTGACATTGATAAAGGCTTAGTTTCAGACTTCTAAATTAAGACTGAAAGGTCTGGAGGTAGCAGAAATGATCTCACATAGCTCTGACGTACCACTGCTCTCATCTATCAATAAGAGTTCATTGAGATACAGTAGAGAAGTGCTTCTAAATCAAAAAGATACATTTCAAGTACTGTGGGAAATGCAGTGCTTGGAAATGGAAAGTCATTCTTCAGATAGACATGAATGAAAGGATGTTTTAGGCTGATAAAACCCAGTGGTTCATTAATCACTTTGTTTACACGACACAAGTACATTTTGAAACTCTGTCCTCTCACTGATCTCAGTCAAGGCAAGAGCAGATTGTGTTTAGTGTTTTGGTAATACTAAAATTATTGAACTTCTTGATGTTTAAACTTCTGTTAAATTCTGCACAAATGAGAAGATAAAATTGTATTGCTGAATTTTTCCTGAAGGATGAATGTGATGTATTTGATTTTATTTTTTTTCCCCTTCTGTGCCATTTCTGCCACAGATAACATTTAAGACCCATGAGAGTTTATAGCAGCTTATCCCTCTTAACATGGAAAGCCTTAGTGCAGAAATGAAGGAAATACCAGTTTATAGTGTCTCTGGAATAATGATTAGTAAAATGCCTGCTTGATAAAATGATTCTTTCTGTGTGAGGTGTTTCTGATAGAATTATGTTGTTTTGCAAGGCAGTGGGTAGTTTAAATGGAATTTACATTGTAGAGCATGTGGATAACATCCCTCATATGCTTGACAGTCATCCTTCCAGGCCTGTCCAGCATTGGGAGGAAGATTTATAGTAGAGGCTGGATATCACAATGACCTTTTTATTAGAGATGTACTTGAACCTAAGCTTCTTCCAATTCATATACCACTAATGTGGAAGAGGCAGGGGAAAATCTTTTTAAAATCTGCATATCTTGCCTTTGTTTCTAGAAATATTTGAAACTGTGCTTGATGTCATTAACACTTGCATAATGAACCAGCCTTGGGACAGCTAAAGAACAATCTCTTTACCTCTTCAAAGAGTTATTTCGCTTTGCACTGTTTCAAAATAAGTGTCAGCATTGCTAGTAAACCTAATTTATTTCTACTATTAAACTTCAAAAGCTATTTCTCACAAGGAAGAAAATTACATACATTAATTACCAATTTTGGCAGTAACAGCAAAAATGGTAAATGTAAGTTCTTGAAAGGATCACTGCTGACAACTGTATTTATTATTTTCAGGGCTTAGAATGTATTACAGGTTGTGATACTGGAGGATCTGAATCATTTTAATGCTCCTAATGTGAAACAAACTGTACCAGGCTTCGCAACACACATTAATAATGTGCTTTGGATGTAATGACAAAATAAGGGGATTGCCTCTTGTATTTCCCAGCTTTCAGCAACAGTCTCTTTTGATACCTCATTCAATAAAAGTGTGTTTATGTGATCCAGCATAGCCAGGGAGGGCAGGAGCTCTTCTCCTTTAGTGACTGGATGCTAAATCTTCATTGCTCTTTCATAAACAACTGCCTCAGTTTGTGAGGGGGAGTTATGCCTCTCTTACTTGGTTACGTTAAGAAACTGCAAAGGTAATGATTGATGAAAAGGAAGAAGGTCAAACATATCTGAACAGATTATTCAGTGTTTTTGACACAGAAATCAGAACTGATTTACAGAGCAGGTTGTAGATGGGCAAGAATGATTGACCTTCAGGATCAGAACGATTCTAGGTAGAAAAAACACTATAAGAAATTTTCTAATCCTTTTGAACCGTTACCCCCAAGAAAGCACTGAAAGTCTGGGTGCAAATTCCAGGATGCAGGATGTCCTGTGAATGCCAATAGATTTTTTTTTTGAGGGGTGTCTGAAATTATTTACAGAAATAAATGCTTCCATGTGATTTGAGGCAATAGTTGAAGGTTCTCAGTGCTTCCTCGAGTGTTTATTGTGGTCTTTGGTAAAGAGTAATGCTATACTTGAACATTAGCCTTCAGTGCTTTAATATGCTTGACACAAATCGTAGGTTCCACGTTTTGTGGGTGATTGGCAAATCAATCATTCCTTTGCCTTCTCTGTATTTCTCCCCACACACACTTAACTATAGACAGGCGACTGTTATGCTGATTCTTGGTCTAGAAGGAAAGGCAGTGAGAGCTCTGAGAAGTGGAAACAATTGGGACTTTTTTTAATAGTCTAAGACTATAAAACTTGACCTCTTGCCACTTGAGCCTATGTAATGTAGATTTATAAAATTATCTCATTGCTAGTAAATTTTTTGTTTGTTTGTGTTGTTATGCTGTGAGATATTTTTGTGCTTTGATGGTAGAAGCCTTTCTTCAGTTAACATTTTTATGTTGCATAAGAGCAAAAGGACTTTTAAAAAGGCACCAAATCTTTAACTGATTTACAGGTTCATGAAGCAGACTAGAGTATTTACACATGGGTGAGAAAAATTAGTAGTAATAGGCTGCTGTATGATGTGGGATGTTTTTGTAGTTTTTAAAATAGCCCTTGGGAGATGGTTGCAATTGTAAATACAAGATATGTTCTCCTTTACCTGATTATTTAGGCGTTGGTCCAAAAATCACAGTAATTTCAATAGACTTTGGATCAGCCCTTCATTTTTTAATGCAAAAAGAGATTTGCCATTGGTTCCAGGCGGATTGGATTCAGGCACCCCAGAAGAAATACTACAGACTGTTCAACCAGGCCATTACTGGGAAATGGGGTAGATGCTACAGAGCACAAGCGTCACTGCAGCCTCAGTATTCTGCAAAAAGACAAGTACAACGTTATTTGTTTGGTCTTTTTCACATCCAGTGTCCGAATGATGTGTGAACACTTGCTGTATAGTAAACTTTGTTAATTTGATCCAATCACTGGGTTTGGTGAAGATCACTGAATTTTCTGCGGTATTTGCAAGTAAACCTACTTACCATGAGTGTTGAAATGAATCCTGTGTTTAAAATATTTGTTCTGTTTCATTAATTGTGTTCTACTGAAATCACCTAAAAAATACCGGCAAATTGTGGTTTACTACTCCTTTCTCATGTCCAATCTTTGCTAAAAATATACATATTTGCTTATATATGTAGGATATAAGTCAGTGATCTTCCTTTGTCTAAGTAATATTGTAGTATATGGCATAAATCTGAAGAAACAAGCTGTGTTCTTTCAGACAGCTCACATAATGCCTCATAACATCAACACAACATATGGCAAAATACCTCTTTTTTTTTGTTTGTTTGGAAAAAAGGACTTAAAATGCATCAGTTTTACTTACAAAAAATACAGTGCATTGGCTTGAATGTTTTTTGATATTATTAATAGATGATATAGAATGTTCAAATATCAGAATATAAACCATGACATTTTACCACCTTTTAGTGCTGGCTTCAGCTGTAACCGCTCAGGGCAATGCATTCTAATGTATGAATCAAAATTATATCTTAAGTCTCTTATTAAAGTACTAGGGCTAAGTTTTAAACTCATCCTACCCTTTTTATTCCTTTTGAAAAAGATTTTGTTCTTTTTTTGCAGATATTTTTATACTTTACTGTGAATTTGCCAGTTAATGTTCATTCTTCTCCTGCTTCTTCAATATTGAGGCTATAGGATAGTCTGTTTTTCTCATACTTTCAGCTCTGCATTCTAATGAATGTGAGTCAAAGAAAAGGAGGGTGAAAATATGAGTAGTCCTTTTTCTATGCAGTTAAGTGACTTCCTTTTAATGAGTATGGCCCCAAAATGAATATTGCCGCAAAATTAGTTTTAAAAACGGTATCTTTTGGGTTTCAAAGGAGGTTATCATCCTTTCAAGATGTAATTTTAATTGAAAAGATCTCCTGTACTTTGCTATACAAGAGACCAAGGTCCTGCATACTGAAGAGAGGCTTTGCTGGCAGCACCACAGAGACTTGCTGAGAAATGGTTCCATACATTTGTTAATATTTTGGTGAGTGTGGACAGAAAATTTGGAACACTGTCTAGAGCAGATAGGATAGATGACCTCTTGCACAAACCTTACAGTCTAGCGCCCAAACACTTATGCACATACATAACTTAATTCTTGTGAGGACTCCCGTCTATGTCAGAACCACCCACATAAGTAAAGATGCACATGTGCAAATGTGTCGGCGGGATCAGGACCTCATTTCCAGCCCTGCTCTTTGAAATTCCATGGTTAAACCGCTCTAGGGACCCCAAAGAGAGAGAGCACCTCTAGGGAAGATCTGAATATCTCCTGTTCGTATTGCAGTAGTGGAAGTTGAAATCATTTGTTGTAATACGATGGGGCCAACAGGTCTTCCTCTTTCATAGCTCAGATGTGTCCTGATTTAATAACTTTCATTACTCCAACCTTGTCATAAAGCTTACCATGAATTGCAATCAGTCTAGTTTACATTTTAACCATTACTTTTTCTTAAATGAGGACTTGAAACCATTTTTGCAGATTGATGACATCAGATGATTTTCCAACTTAATGAAAAAATCCAAATGACCACATAATATTTTCAAAGAACAGGCTGAAGGGGTCTGGCCTGTTGTCAGAAAAATAGCGTATGAATTAACTCTGCTACGTTATGATTTAATTTAAAATTAACTTACGGTTTGTTGACAACATTCATATTTCATAGAATAGGTGTAGGGTGCAAGCTTTCTGTATTTCCTACCATAAAGAAAAAAACCCATTAACTCTGACATCTGTTTTTAGCACTTTCCTTCATATTTTTGGATGAATGCCTGGCAAAAGCTGGAAAGCGACTAAGAGATCAACCAAAGATGGCCTAAGGGCCTGTTCCCAGCTGGTACAACATCTGGAATGTTATATATAGTGGATAAATTCAGAGTTGTAGTTTAATAAGATTGGTATTCAAGCGTTCGGCCTACAGCAAAGGAAAGGACAGTGAAGCTGACAGCCTGCATGGTGCATAATATGTCAAGGTGTCTGAAATATAATTTGCTGGGTTTTCACTTTCATTTTGGCAACTTTCATCTAGTATTGTTTTGAACCCTTTAAAAAATAAAGGGTGAAGTCATATTGGTATTATATCCAGAATCTTATCTTTTCACTAAGCTTAGAGTATGTCTGGGTTTCTTTCTTTTTTCCTAGGAAAAAAGTGCTAAAGACAGATTTTTATGAGCTGACTAGAAATAACTTAAGCTGCTACCTTTGCAAATTTTAAGTATATGCAGTCTTTTATAGTGAAGATTTTACAGAATCATAAAGCATTCAGGAATCTGGACTTGTGCTCTATGGAACCATACTTGCAAGATTTATGTCTCAGAAGGCCTGGGGTTTTTTCTGTTTAGGGTTTAGTTAATCTTTGGACTGTCTAATCTCGAAACTGTAATTGAATGTGTTGCTAGACCAGCCCAACAAAGTTGCAGGAAGGGATCAGGGCAGAGCCATCTCCTTGCAGCAGCTCTGAGCACAGTAACACTGCACTAACCAGGCAGTGTGCTTCTAGGTCCCTCTACTTTTGGATTGCATTTGTGTGTCCCAACATAAGGTTAAACCTTGCAGATGTTTTGCAGTGCAGCCCGAAGAGGATAAAGGCCGTGTACCATGTCCTGCAAGGTGCAAACCTGTTCGGGTGACTGGAGACAGTGATGCGAGGGTGCGGCTATGAGACAGTTTGCTGAAGCATCTCTGTGTGGGGCTGTGCAGTTCTGCACGTGGTCCCTTTCTGTTTGGTGGCACTATGGGCTTCTCTCGTCAATCTACTTCTTTTCTGTAGGATGCTGAAGAGGGGCAGTCTGCGCATCTGCACTTCTGATCTCTAAGTGACAGGGCTGGCAAGGGAGTGTGCAGTGGAGGAGAGCGTAGGGTGTGAGTTGTGGCTGGGCTGTAATTGATGAACAAGGCTGTTATCTAAGGCCTTATTCCTCTGTTTTTATAGGAAGGACTTGGTTGATAATTCCTCAGCACATTGGTCATTTCGATATTATTTATTGCTATGCAAGATGTTGTAGGTGAAGACAAGGTACTTGAATATAATTTGGCAAGAGACCAGCAGAGTCCAGGAGGAGGTGGACCTGGAGAGGGAATAGAGATGACTTTTGCAGCTGCACTTTGATAGTGGTTTGAGTCTGGAGGTGGGAAGGCCAGATCTGAAATGACTGCAGCTGGCAAGGAGAAAGCTGATTTGTCTGCAGGGTAGTGTCACTGACTGCTGTTTAGCTGTTGGAAATGTCGACGAAATCTCGCTATAAACTTATGCATGTAGTGCAACTGAAGCTTAAGATCATACAAAGCAAGAACAGCATAGCCTGTTCATTCCTTGATCATACAATATGGAATTATTTAGTTGTTGTAAGTAGCAAAACAGAAAAAAAGGGGTGATTACCTCGCAAGTCTTGTGACTGCTTCCTTCTTACCCTGTTTTGTGCTCAGTCAAATTTGCTCTGTCTTAGTGAGTTTGGGGATAGCCAGAGAAATCCCTGTTTACTGCTTTATCCTGGTATGCAAAATAACAGTAACAAAATTGAATTCTAGGTAGTGCAAAGTTAACATACTTGAAAAGAACAGATATTCTTGCGAGAGGAACGTAGTACCTCCCATCACAGAATGCAAAGTGTTTGTCTACTTTATTCTTTTCCCTCTGGTTTGATTCCACTTCTATAGTAGTTGCCATTACAATACTTTCTTTCCAGTAGTGCTCTGAGTATGGTACGGTACTTTTCTTTATATGTATTGGTTATAGAATATTTGTGGCTGACTCAAAATTCTTCAGACTGAATATCATGAGTATTACTTTGCCTTTGGAGTTGCTACTGTTATGTTTTGCTCTTAGTCCTCCCTTGATTCTTCTGCCCAAACAGACCCTGTCATGTACTTTCACAGGCAAGTCTTTCACAAGCACTCCAGTAGCCTAATGGGTCTTGCCAATCTCAGGCAGCTGTTTTCCTACTAGAATAATTTTCACTTTTTTTCCAGACTATAACTAATGCATTTAGAACAACAAAGTGGCCACCTTAAACCACAGTCTTGGGTGATTTATACAGTAACATGTTGCTCAGTCTCACGTTGCTGTTGATTTTAAATTGGAATAATCTGATGAAAACAAGAAAACAAATATATAATGGAATTTGAAATGGGAGAGGGGGCTCTAACTGACAACTTTAAGCCTAAGACAGCTAGCTCTCTGCATAAACTGTGGCTTGTACTGCAGACCAAAATTGCTATGTCTCTGTTATCTCTAGAGTTAGAGATTAGGTGAATTATATTAAACCATATGGAGTAGATATTAGTTTACATAAATAGTGTGAATTTAGTTGGAGGAGCATTTTCAGACTGAAATGAAGGATGTGCTTCGTTCTTGGTTGGAATTTAATAATCATGTTAAAACAGCTGTGTGCTTTCTAGAAGAGACCTATGGTTATTATCAGCACCATCTATCTATTAAAGACCCTTTTGTATACAATTTTCTTAGATTTTATACTTTGGGTATGAACTGTTAGTACCAGGAACGGAAGGATTTTCTCTTTCATACACTCCCTGTGTAACTTCACTGAGTAACTTCTTTGGTAAGTGAGTTTATACCATGCAATATTAATATGTTTCTACACCTAAATAATTTGTCCCTGCAATGACAGAAAGTGTTTTTTATGCCCCTTTGTATTCATGGCACACACTTGTGCAAATGCCGTTACTTTGAAGTGAAAGCACTCTCTTGTTTGTTAAGGAATACTTGTTTATTTTTGAATAAAGCAATTCTACTAGCAATCGTGTAAACCACTCTGTAAATGGAATTTTACCAGAGCATGATATGTACTTTTGTCTTTGGGACGTTGATTATTATTTGTTATAATTCAAGAAGGTGTCAAAACTCCTAGAGCTTCAAGGCAGTCACATTGGGGGGATCTTGTAAGAATTCTGTATAGAACTTTGAAAGAACCTCACATGAAATCATAGCTCTGATAGCAGGAATTTTTAACAAGTCTATCAAAACAAGGGTGGTACCAAGTGGCTGGGGAATAGCTAATGTAGTACTGAAATATATAGAAGGGAAAGAGCCAGGAAACTCTGACCGTGTCTGTCTGATCTTAAGTGTAAAAGGCTTTGGAATGCTTTTAGAGGAAGGAATAATTAATAACAGAAAGGTAAATGAAAACTGAAGAAGATGAATTTATCTGGAAGATCAAACCTATCCTAACTCATTTTATAATTTTTGTGGGGTTGGTTTTTTCCTTTGTTTTGTTTTGATTTGGGATTTTTTCCTTAAATGAGAGGAAAATAAGAGACCTCATTTATCTGGACTTTGGTAAAGCAATTTGATACAATGCCACACTGAAAATTACCTTAGAGGAGACGTCGTATGATGTGTGAAGTGGGAAATGAAAAAGGAATGGGAGAGGAAGATAACTGATGGTGCTGAAAGAGGAATACTAGTCTAGAGAAAAGTTGCACACTGGGTTGCTCTGGGACTGGAGCTGCTTAATGTTTTGTTAATGACTGGGACAAAAAAAAAGATTGGGCTTATTACACTTCATGTAAGTGAAGATAATATAAAGTTGGGCGGAACTGTCACCACAGAAGAGTATGAGAACAGAACAGTAATAACTGGATGACTTTGAAGACGGGAGTAATGAAATGAAGTGCGTTGTCAGGCACATAGAGACCATCAGGAAGTACTTCATTGCAGAGGTAATAGATGGAAACAAGATAATGTAGAACTCTCTTCTACCTTACTAGTACTGCTGAGGTCTAATACAGAAAATAACATCCAGAAAGTAACAGAAAAATTTTATGAACTTGATTGGGGACTGAACAGCTTATTTTATAATTGTATTTTTTACAGTGGCTGAAGAAAGGTGTTGATGACATGATTGCTGTCTGTCACTGTATGAGGCTAGAAAAGGAGCAGCATTAGTATTTCAAGACACTGTGGGCACACCAATAACTGTATTGGCCTTCAGATAATCTTACTATGGAAATTAGAGGGAGGGTTTCTGGCCATAGTGTGAGTGAAGTTCTGAGGTAGCTGCTGAACAGCAGCACTGACAAGGGGAACAAACTGATGTCCTTCATTAGGATACGCAATCTTTTATAGAAATGTGATGCTTTCACAAGTCTGCACTTGGAGCCTCAGGAGCTCCATTCCAGAACTGCATTTTTTGGAGTATCAGTTGTGGGAAAATACATGCCATACTGGCCATGCACACACATTTGAGTTGTTTAATGCATTGGCAGACAGAAATTGTATCTCCAGTATTTAACTAGTTTGTGCATATGTTACTTTGTGTGCTTTTATAAATATTTAGTAACTAATATACTAAATTAAAAGTAGATTCAGGGACATTCCTAGCCTGTACTATTTGCTGAAGTATTTGTACTTTGCTTGTTTGGATTTTTATTTCCTTGTTACAGTAATTTTTCTTAGCAACCTTTATAGTTATTAACCTCTGTTTAAAATAAAATTCCTTCCATTAACCCAGAATTTCATGGATGACATGCAGAGATGAAGAAAATTTCCAACCGTTTCTGCCAGTGAGCAGGAATGCATATGCATCCATATACTATTCAAGTTAGCTTGGCAACAGCACTGTAACTTTATAGGTTTATATGCTTATACTAGGATAGTTCCTGCTGTTTTAAGTATTGTCCAGAGGATATAATTTCTTAAATGAAAATTGTTTGAAACCATTCATTTTTTGTGTGACAAGTGAAGGTATCAATTACTTATTGCCTGTATGGAATAGGAAATATTAACAAAACTCAACTTCTGAACCTCCTGATTGGTAAGTTCTTGGCCACCATGTTAAAAGACCGTTGTTGTGAATCAAGAAAACGCTCTGTTTTACTCTTTCAATGTCACACAGAGGACACAAAAATAGATGTGGAATAAAAAGAAGAAAGTATTTGAGAATATGTACAATGTATTAATATTTAATTCCAGTTGTCATTAAGCACGGTATTATGGCAGAACTACCCACTCCCTCCTCTTGTCCATCTCTGTTCTTTTGTCTGACCTTATGTTTTCTGATTAAAGATTTGGTGCCAAACTGCTGAAAGCAGAAGTACTGGGGCTTCACTGTGGGAATTCTGCTTACTTCAGTGAGTCTCATTTTAAATCACGATACAGCTTTCTCTTTCTTTACATAAAGATGTGACATTTTATAGCTCACATGTTGAAGGCCATTGCACTGAAACTTCTATGCGTGTATTGATAACAGGGCTGTGCCCTCAGGATTTTAGAAACACAGAGAATTGAGTGTAGATCCTTTTTAACTCATTTCTGCCTCTGAGACTGGAAGAAGAGAGGGTCACTGCTGATTTCCAGTGCAATTAGGCTCTATTTTACACATGATACTTTTTGAAGGATCTGGTTGATTATCATGAAAGATTTATATCAATTATAAGCTCTGTACTTTAAATCTTCTTCCCCATGGATTGTATGATTGAATTTCAGGTTCCCTTTAAGCCTAGGGTTTTCATCCAGGGGGTCTCCAGGCTTGTTTTTGCCTTTCTAAGGTGTAGTTAAGCACCAAGCTTCGGGCAGGAGGGTGACAGCTTATAGCTGTGAAACAATAAAGCTTAGCCGTGTGTCAGCTGAACCTGACTTTTTGTAGAGAGTGATTGAAACTGTTCAAATATTTCTGCTGGGATGAACTTGCTGGAGCATGGACAATGGTTTTGTCTCATAGCAAAAGCCTTTCAGTTCTTTGGAGACAAATTTTGAACAGTTTTTCTGAGGTGGAAGAGGTCCTTTGTAAAACTGTGCAGGGTAACAGTGTTAGGTAGATCATGCAGAATTACCAGGCAGGTCTGTCTCATGCCTGAGTTGCTAGCTCTACTTTACCTGACAGTATTTTGGCCTAAAATCATAAATAAAATTAAAGGTGACACAGAAGCATGGAAGCAAAAAACTTCTGTTTATCTTAGAGGTATTTCCAATCAGTTGCCCTCATATAGTTCTGACTAGTTATGGGAGTGATTTTGCTATTCCACATTTCTGCCAAGCAGAGAATCACATGAAAATAAACGATTTTTACTAGTCTGAATGCTTTAATATAACTTTATAGTCATTAAAATAACATTTGTAATTTTTTTCTGGAAATACTTTTTTTAATCATTTGTTAACTTACTTTGAAATGTACTGGCATGTGCAACATTTAGTTACCTTCCTGAAGGAAAAGGGTTGATTAACTGGACACAAGTAGCAAAGCTCCTCTGCACAACCTTTCAAAGCTTCACTTTGTAGATAAGGTCATTTGAGGATACTTTGTGGTTGCTCACGTTTGAGCAGAAATCACTATTAAGGTTGAATTGAGATAAGAGTTTGCCAGTCATAAAACGAATGGCTGAAAAATTGGCCAGCTCTTGTGACTACTTTTTATCTGTGGCCTGAAAAAGAAGTATGTTTGAGACATCCTCTGTGTGTTTTGAGATAATGCCCAGGACTCTTGTAGGTGGTGGCTCTGAGTGGACAGAGACATTAGGGAGCCCCTCTGCTATTTGGGTCTGGATGATTTCTCTGGCTTTCAGAGTCCATCTGCTTAACTCCATTTTTAGTCTGCTCTCTTAGTAAGACTTAGCTTCCCTCATATATTCAGCACCTCATGCACTGAGGCAGAACTTTGAGGGTTGGCTCCTCTGTCATGTGAGAAAAGCTGAGATTTCCAAATTTAGACCCAGACAGCTGTAAACTCTATTCTGCATGTTTTGGCTTTGCGGGACTTCAGGGCAAGCAGGATTTGTTAATCCGTATCTCCTCTGTGTAATTAGTGCTTTTGTGAAGTTCTCTAAGATCCTGGGTTGGGTGGTGCTTCACAAGGCTAATAGATTTCTTTCATCATTACAGAACACTTAAACCATTCCCTGAACATGCCCTCTGAAGAGTTCTATAGGTGTATGCCCCACCAAACAAAAATACAATGAAACTGGTTTCTGTAAGTTTGTTATTTTGGCATTATTTCAAGATTTTTAGTAGGCTATATTGTGAGAATACAAACTTCAGTGTATGTTACTTATTATAAATCTGGAAGTGCTGTGGTTTCTAAATGGCAGAGTAATGGACTTGGGAGGTCTTTAACTTTTCTGAAACTGATATTTTAAAAGCTTCATGTGTATTTTGGTTGGATTTTGTAATGAAACTATGTCAGATTGGTACTAGATGTCAGTTAGAAATGGACATGGCCTTTAACACATCCCCTCCAACCAAAGTATGATCTGATAACCAAAGAGTACAGGTATCCTTGAGAAGAGTTGATGTCAGTCTACTTGGATACTAAGTTCACTTGAGGTTTGTGTTAGGAGTCCTTGATGGAAGACCAGAGGCAGGAAATATGTGTGTGTGTTTAGGGATTTGCAGCAGTTTCAATGACAAATGTTTTTGTACTGCTCTTTTAAAAGACCTTTCTTTAATGCACATCTAGAAATGCAATTCATTGATTAATCCATAGATGGCTTTGTTTAGAGGCTACTTCCTTTCTTGAAAGGTTATGAATTCATGGCAAACCTAACATGGGGATGTGTGTGTGTGTCTTTTCTTGCTACTATTTTTCTTGTTCATAGTAGCAAGCTTTTGGGGGGTGGTACATGAGATTATTGGGTAAGCTTTTGAGCTTGTTTTTAATGCAGTGTTACAAAGCAGAATGTATATAATTGCTCAGGATTTCTTTTTAAATAAAACATTTATCTCTGTAATTTTTTTTAAGCTATCATTTGGAGATAGTCTGGCTTCAGTTGGAAATAAAAATTTACTCCAGTGCAATAGTTGTTAATATATTTGTTCAAAGCCACTCATTACTGGGTTTCAGTTTGATTTATAAAACAGTTCTCTCTTATCGTACAAACTTTAATAGTTAGCTTTTGTTCATGGAGAACTGAGGGAGTGAAATCAGTTTTCACTGAGACAACACTACTGAAATAACAAAATGAACAAGCTATGACTGAAAAGAGCTTTAAATATAAATGTTGTGATTGTGACAGGGCTAATGTTTGAATTTATGAAAGAATTTAGATAAGCAATATGATGTAATGCTTTCAGAATTTAAAAGAAAATAATTTTCTTCCTAGACCAAAGGAGTCTGAGTAATTGGTTTGAATAAGTGAACAAGAACATACAAAGTTTATGTATGAAAGAGCAGTAGAACCCAATGTGGCAATTTTAAATGTAGAGCTGGGGAAGTACTCAGTGTGCACAGGCTGAGCACAACTAAGAAGTTTGCAGCCTTTGGGGCCTTCATGATTGTGGTGCATTTCTGCATGCACAGGTTATTTCATGCTTCATCTTCACTTGACAGCAGGATTGCAATGGTTTTCAGGTGTACACCTCCCCTCTCTAACTAAAAGTCACTCAATTTGGCTTTTATTCAGTGGGATGGATATTGGAGACTAAATGGAAGCACAGGTCAATGCAGAATGTTACTGCCAGGTCACCCATGCTGCAGTGTACTGTGCATGGGAGGTTGCCAGGCTGAGTTTGCTTCCTGGCCTTTGAGTTCTAAAGTCCTTTTTCACAGGTTTGTAGAAGGTGGCTGCAGTTGGCATCAGCTCTAACCCAGCAGATAGGATCAGCTGCAGTGCTGCTGTGGGCTGTGCTGCATTTTGCATGGTAGAGACCTGGAGGTTTCAGTGGAGAGTTCTCAGCTGCTTTTAGCTTTGAAAGGTGGCTTGAAGCTTATGGATAATCTGTGTGATAGATGTCTTGAGTAGGTTTCACTGGGTGGTGGTGGTATCAGCCTGAGTAGATGCATATAATTTGCATATGTTCATGGTCTGCATAAGCATGGGACTGATAAAGGTATCAAACCCATACAAATAACATCTAAGTTGCTATTTTGTTGCCTTCATATGAAGAATTTAGTGCTGAGGTCCACGGTAATAACCTTTGGAAAATCTGCCTGTAGTTGATTGTGAAAGTGCTTTAAATAGCTATGTTGACACTAATCGTAAATATTGCCGTGGTCATAAAATTGGTCCTGGTGTTTTCAGAGACAGCAAAATATTTCTGCAAATTTTTATTCAGCCAAAATTTCTCTAAATAGCACAGGATGTTGCTAAAGACTATGGAGTGAAAGGAAGGAGTCATGGATCTTTCAGCACTGGTGACTCTGCTTTCGGAATAATTAAGATTGTATGTAGCTACCCCCACTTGGTCCAAGAAGAGGTTGAGTTCTTGCTCCTTGCAAATGAAACGCTTTTATCTACATTGACGTTAAAGTAGGTGTTGAAATAAAGATTAACACAAGCAGGGTGGAAATAGCACCTCTTCCTGTAGGACAGGAATAGTTCCATAGCAGCAGGACTAGGGAGCTGATACTGGGGTTCTCAGCCTGTAGGGTGGGTGTTGATGCTCCTGATAGAACAAAAGTACCCACTGAAATTAGTGGGAGCTCATGTTAAAGATCGAAGGATACAGATCTGTATGTTTTGATACAGCAGGATTGACAGAGTTTCCTGCAATGCAGTAGGAGAAGAAAGGCAAAACTGTTTCTCTAAGTCTATTGACTACAGAGGATGGAGAGCTGTGGTGCTAGTACACCTATAAAAGTACATTTCAGGGAAAGGAACAAGATGTAATCTTTAAAAAATGAGTAGGTTTTGTGGTACCTTTCAAAGGGACAATGGAACAGACTGACAGGAAAAAATCCAAGCCATGTATTGCACCTAACTCCTGAAAAAAAGTGGATTTTTTCAGTGTGTGGGATGACTCATATGATGATGGGGATTAGAGTCTTTATTTTCCAGCATTATGGATTCAAAGTGAGTAGCAATACTGTAGTTCTCTGAAAGAACTGGAGGACAATGAAATAGTGATTTCTGTCACCTTAGATGCTAGAAAAAAGAATCAATACTACATGTTTTATATCATCTTGCAGTTTTTAGCCTTCTAAGTTAAAAGAAATATACGTAAATATATGTTCTGTTTGAAATTTGAGTTTTCCAAGATTCTTTAGTATCCTTTGCTCTTTTTTATGTTTTCCTTGTTTATGGTGAAGGGTGAGGTAACATAATTGACTTCAGTTTATGGCATCAAAATCTCCTCATCTTATCTTTCCCTTTGGAGAAGAGTTTATGGTTTGTGTCTTAGACTCACAGACATATAAAAATGTAGTAACGCTTTTGGTTCACTTCATGGAGCTCATGCACTGAGAGGCACACCCTCACTCTAACAGATATCTATAACAGATCCCCACTCTGGCTGGGGATTCCCACTAGACATAGAGATAATAGACCCATAATGTGTAGGTTTGACAACACAACAGAACAATGGCAAAAGATCTTCTCAATTCAGGTGATTTTGTGCACAGTGTGGAAAATTCTCGAGTATTTTTACTGCATGGAGAAAGGGCCCTTTACTGGTTTTCTGTCCTGGCTTACTGGAGTTTCTCTCATAGGAGGCCGACGCTAGGCAGGGCTGAATGCCTTCTCCAAATTCAGAGATGAAATGTGCTCATGTTTCACTCCTACTTTATTTTTATATATGACATTATGTGGCTTCATAGGAGAAAACAAAGCAGGAACCATTGCTGAAAACTTTTTTTAATAAACTTTGTCCATGATGTCGTAATTCACTTATGGGGGAGTGTGGGAAATTAAAAACAAAACTACCCTAAAAATGCCTTTTCTGTTGTGTGAGCAGTGATGTAATGAGAGCATAGGTTTTTTTTAAGTAATTTATCATATAGTAATTGTCATCATTCCCATGCTGCATTTTTCTCTGTAAGATTAGAAAGCAATGGCATTCTTTATGCTTAATGGCACAAACAATTATAGTACTGACTTGGCACTGGTTTGCTGCTTTGGCTGGCCCTGATGCTGCTGGTTTTTAAATTGGCTGGAAAACAGCCCGTGGGACCGATGTAGAATCGGTTGTCTGTTGGCGCGTGGTTCTGGATAACATTTTTCCTTTGACTCATCTCTGATTGCAGGGAGTTTGCTATTGACTGTAGCATATTGGAGAGTATGGCTGTATGCAAGTTCCTTATGAGCTATATGCAAAGTCCCTTTTATGGTAAAAGCAAATAGTTTCACATATAACAGGAAAATATGCACCATCTCCACTTATTGTTTCATTGCTCCTTGGGCTTTCTTTTGGAATTTAGCATTATAAACTATTTCTAATGTTCCAAGTTCAAAATCTGTGTGACTGAATTTGGCCAAATAGTGCTTTATACTGTGCTTAGACGTTATGCTGCAGAAATTAAGGTTGAACCAAACTGAGCATCACTGTAGTACTCTTCTGTGGCTGAAATGACATCAGCCTCTGGGAGTGTTTCTTGGGGAACCTAGTAACAGCTGAAGCAAGGAAATAGGAGGAGACAGGCCAGATCATTAATATTGTAGTGCCTTCTTTCGTAGTGTATTTATGATTCCCCATAGGCAGAGACCTTTGGGGGATTGGAGAGTTGATTGGTTTTGGCCATCGTGTTGACTTTAGATAGTTGCTGATGGAGTTATGGAGCAATTCAGTGTTCTTGTTCAGCTGTCTCAGAATATAAGTGTTGTTCCCCAAAGTGGACATGGCTTTATACACTTCTTCTAGACCAACATTTATGCCCTTGAACTATCTGTGTGTAATTAGAAGCTGCATCTGGCTTGTCAGACCTGTGGAAAGCACAGTGCCAATAGTAATAACCATAGTAATATTTAATGCATAGTGAAAAAGACCATTTATTTCTGTGCTGGAGGTATGCAGGGCTTACCTCTAAGATGTAGGGCTGCATTCTGAAAATACTGCACCCTGACTTGGGAGATCAATATTCATACTGTATATTTTCTGAGGGAAAACTCAAAAATTTTACACAGAATTGGAAAAAGAAGTCAAAGGACAGATGCTAGTAGAGGCACAACATCAGTCTATACAGTCAGCAGTCGTAGTGTCTTTTCAGTTGTAATTTTGTTACTCTGCACTTTGACTCCTGTCCCTTGATATCTCCTGCCTGAACATGTGCAAAAGTGGCTGACTTGGGCTGAGAAGCAAAGTCTGTGCACACCTACTGACATACTAGGCAAAAAAATCTCCTCTTTCTGTGATGGTCAACTTCAGTCAAGTTTTTAAAACCTTTAAAGTGTTGTTAATACAGTAGGAAAGATGGTGTTCTATTTGTACTCACTAACTTATCAGCTTCTCCAAACATACACCTACTTTTCCCTTTCTGAGTTTTTGTTTGCCCTGATAATGTGCTCTGCATCGATGCTGGGCTTACCAAGGAGGCTGGTTGTGGTTTTTTTCCTCCTGCTGCCTCACTTCTGCTGTAATTTAAAGTATTTTTTTGCCAGTTTTAGGTGTTGATTTCTGTCAAATTAATTTTAATGAGTCTTGTCATTTTTTGAAAACTTGTACAGGTTTTTGTAGTGCATGCTTACTGCAGATGCAATTAAAACCAAGCAAATAAAAACCTTTCAAATTTGAAGAATTAATTGTTTTTCAAGTTAATAATACTATGTATTATTTTATGTTTGGAATAGCCCAGCTGGTCTTACAGAGTAAAAGTGGTTGAATTAATGATATATTACAGTGTGTTTAGGCGACCACATAATGGCTGAGGAGGATCTGTGGTCTCTGGTGTATCCAGAACTGTTCAGGCTCTTTGCACAGAGATGTCTGTATTGAGCTATACTGATTCCAAAGCAGCAATTACTGTGAAGTGAAAATATAGCCTTTAACGTTATTTGGGTGGATACTTATAGTAGATACTGTGTGGACTGAGCTGTTACTACAGCCTGGAAGTTGTAACATGCACCAGTATTTAAACCATGCCGTGCTGTAACCAGCTTATTCTATTTTCTCCTAAGTGCAAGAAGAGCTAAGAAAAGTTTCATTAAAGAAATGATCCAACTAATTTAAGCTGGTAGTGGAAGGAACTACCGTGAAGTAATAATTTGGCTTGGGTTTGCTTTACAGTAAGTACCTCCTGGAATGACCTGCTGTCAGGTTGTGCAGGAGCTAGAGCTACTAGTGGACATGTGATAAGTACTTTATTATAACTGAGTGGCAATGATGGAAGGATCAGTGTTTCTAATGTGTGCTTATTATTTTAACTCTCCAAGTGCCTTCCAGCACATGAACTGTTTCTGGGGCTGTCACGCTGCCCATCAGAGCAACAGCTCTTTGATGCTCTGAGCAGAAATCATTCTGCCAGCTTGGTGCCAGCGGAGACTCTGTTCAACGTGCTGGCCTTCACCACTCTCTGACGTGGTGAGACAATGCTTCCTCTCAGTTGGGGATGTTTAAGATCTGAATGAGATCGGGAAATTCTTGAAAGCAAAATGCAGGAAACCTTGATTTTTTGCTTTTGAGACCAGAGATCAAGTTTCAGGTTTCTCTTCTCAAACAAATATGCCTGAAGCATGTTGTTGTAGTTACTTTCATGTTAGTAAATGACAGTGTTTTCAGAAGACCACAAAATACTCAGGATACTGGAGGGGGGAAGCCCCAGTTCACATAAGATTTATTCCCAGTTAGAGTGCCTCTTCCTGATAGCTGCTCCTTGATCTGACCCCAGGACAGGACACAAACTGCATGTTAGTGGAATAGCTGTGCACCTCCTCTCTTCTGCAAACACCTCCCATAATCCACTGGTAGCTGCTGAAATAGCTGGAGTAAAAGCTGTATCACTGCTGTGCTTAGGAAACCCTTGTTCCTACTAGTGACCCCCACATTGCTTAGTTGTAGAATTGAGCCCATATTTCTGTTTGTCCTTTCATCTGCACTGTTTTCATCTTTTATTGATGAAATGGGCTATAGCCGAAACTGTATTTCTGTCTGGAATGCTATTTAATTAGAATAAATGATCTTGTGTGTATGTAAGGTTATTTTTCTTTAATAAATCTTTTCTCCATGTGTATATTCTGTGACAAAACTAATTAGGAATGACAAACATGTAATTCAATAGGTTAGAGGGGAAGAAGTTTGTAGTGCCTCTTGTACTGCTTTTCATACCCAAATTGTGGACACTGTGGGTTCTTTGTTTGGTCTGTCACCTTGAAGTTCAGCTTACCAAATTTAGCTCAGCGTTCTTGTGTTTTTGTAATTTGTGCTGTTGGCCATCTCAGGATTCTTATTTCAATTATGTTTTTATCACACCGGTTCTTTTTTATTAAGTTACCCTCCTTGTAAAAGTTCATTTTAATTAACTCTAGTAATAAAGAAGTTATGAAAGCTGTAACTGAGATATGGTAAATTTTCACCAAAATGTGCATTCAAAAGAAGAATGGAAAGTTTATTTCTCTTGCTATTTAATTAAAAATTAAGAATCAGATATGCAATATTAACATGCTTAATAGCGTTCAAATGAAATATTTTCTACTCTTCTCATACTTTTTAAAAAAAGTTATATAACCTTCCCCATCCAGTTTTTCGTTCTTGTCTGAAGTGATGCATCACACCTGCTTCTGAAGTCTAGGGACAACTGTTTCTCATTTTTTCCTTAGAAGGAATAAATGCTTCTGTCATTTGAGGCAGTTGTGAAACTTGTAGGGACTTTCTTATGTAGGTTTAGGCTTTTGGGAGTCTTAACCCAGTTACACCATCCTTTTCCTGGGCCCTTCGTTATTCCTGCAAGCTTTAACACTCACTGCCTTGCTGTGATATACTCTGAATCAGACACTCCTCTCTCTCTTCCGTAGAGAGTAAAGAGCTCTGTTCTTGTTTACTATTTTAAATGCCTGTATTCTTCTCCATCTTCTCACCACTCACAGTGGAAGATAGTTCAGCTTTTTATATAATACCCCTGATTTCCTTTGCTGTTCCTACGTGTCAGATCTAGGTAATGGTTAGAACGACACTGGAGTTGTTACTGCTGACCCATGTCTTCTAACAGGAAGATACTGTGTAGTGGTGAGTGAGCAGGAGCAGCCCAGTGTTGTAAAAGAGGTGCTCTCTCTGCTCTGAAAACAGTATTAGGCCAAAAGAGTTCCTGTGTCCTTGTGCCAGGACTGATAGTCTTCTGTCCCCTTGAGTTTCCTCAAGCCTTTTTTTCCCTCTGCCAAGGGCACCTTTCTGCATTCCTCTGGAAGTACAGTTCTTATGATGAGACCAAGATACTTTTCATGTTTATGCCTTAAAATCTCGTGCAGGTAGTAAATCAGTTCAGCTACTCCAGTAAATTTCTCTGGAGAGAAGCCAAGGGAAGGAATCAACATGGTTTATAAACTTTCAAAATACATAGTAAGAACTCTTTCCCTTAACTTTGGTGATTTACTTCTATTCATTGTTAATAAGTTGATATAGAGAAACATTGGTTTTGGTGCCAAAAATCATCAGGAACATAACCCAGAGCAATTTTTAAGGGCACAGCTTTTAAACAAGCTTCTGGAAGAAGCATTATTTGACAGCACACAAGTGAAATAACCCAGTTTGTTATTTTAATCTCATATCTCCACTTCTGGTGTTCTGTCTTGTGGATGATTTGCATTCTGCTGAGGCTTTGGCTGATGAGTTACCATAAATGGCTCAAAACCAGATTTGTCCACTTATACACAGCAATTTTTGTATGTAATTAGAATAAAGCCAGGGCAGCTTTCTGAAATACCTCTTTTCACCTGATTAAACTTGGAGTCATTGTTCCTGAAATAAAACAGTTGGTTTTTTAGAAGTCCACGGTTTTTTTTCCTCCATGAAAGATAGGAGTCACTGTTCTTTGAAACAGACAGTTCTTGAAAAAGAATTTTTTTTTTTTTTTAAATTTTAGGTAGACTTGAGAAGTTAAAATTAACTATTTCTATGTATGTTTTTAAAAATATGCAGTCCCAAAATATGCTCTGAAGATCAGTGATAGTTGTTCTAAATCAGAAAAAATAAAAAGGGTAGATTTTGCTTATTTTGCTATCTAGGGAGGGACTTCATAGGCAGTTGTACCATTCCAATGATTTTTCATTGAAAATTGAATAGTGTACTCATACAATTTAGCCTCTGAATGAAGAAAGCTAAGTAGCAACTTTGGAAATTGACTCAGAAGCTCAGCTGAAGTTTGGAAAAATGGGAATTTGTTAGAAGAGGAAATAATTGACATTTAATGTATAAACCCAGAAAAGTTTGTGTTCAAATTACATGGGTATGCTGCTTATGAGACAGCACAGGGTTGTTTCCTGGCCTTTGAAAGGTAGCATTTGCTTTTCTTTTTTCTCACTCAGTGTGAATATGTGGAATATTGGAGACTACATAAGGTGACTTTAAATATTAAGAGACATATGTCAATGTGTCTGGAGACATATTGAATTTTAATCATAACTTGTACCAGAGAACAAATATTTGTAATAACTTGGAACCCTGAGATCCCAATGATGTATCCATCTGGATATTAACCAAATGTAGAAATATACATTTATTTCTTAAAAATGTATTACTTGTTTTGCAAGATAATATAGCCACACACCACAGTATTCCTTTATGTTCTAGACAATGAGACAAATATTCTGAATTAAAAAAAAAAAACACAAAACAACACAAAACCCCAAAGCCAAACAACAAGTGTAGCTGAATGTTTTCTGCATTAGTTTGAAACACAACCACCTATTTTTTTGTGCTGCAGTTTACAGCCAAGCTTAATGAAGTCTGGACTGATGTTGACCTGCATCAGTGTTTCTCCATATAATGCTTCCAGTTATTATCTGTACGAGTGGAATCAGACTGGTTTTGCTGTATCTCAATGAGTTGACTTTATAGTAATCTGATTTTGTTCCCATTGTACCAAATATAAATTCTATCACTGAATCCACAGAGAGCAAGATGTTGTTCTGGAGAAGATCCACCTTCCATTATGTAAAATGGAAGAGGTAGCTTTTTTATTGAGTTGTAAGGGAGTCTGTCCATACTGGTGTGTGACACCTGCCAGTAGTCCAGCCTCTGCAGGGACTGCAGTGTCTTCCTCTGTGTGGCAGCCTTCTGTTTCTGTCAAGGATTCTAGAATAATTCAGATGCAAGAGAGTAAGGAAACAAAGACACGACCCTTGGTATCACTAAAGAATATCTGAGAGAAAAAGTCATCAAGCAGTCTTTAATTCTGGAGTGCTGCCTTAGATTACTCACTCTCTAATACGCTGGTTTTGAACTGCAGTCATGCTGCTCTTGACACTGTCTTGGTTTCTTGATTGGAGACTAAGATAATATATTCTGGGTGTATGCACAGTAAGAAAGCAAAACCTTTTTGGAGTAGTTTACCCTTGTCAAATGAAAAGAATATGCAGCAGACTAGCTCAACAATGTAGCCCCTGATCTGTGGCTCACAGCACAAGCACAGGAAGGATTAGTAGAGGCTTTTCTCACTGAGCCTTTCCCAGGCAAAGTGTCACTAGGGTATTACAGTGCCTGCCTCACACACAGAGACAACAGTTGTTGTTTTCACCATCTTGCAAGACAGTCGTGGTGCTTTACTCTTTATCGGTTTGCCCCAAAATCTGCTGTTTGCCAAAGGCCTCCAGATGGGTTGAGCAGTATGGTCTAAGGGGCTGCAAATCTCTCTCACCTCGTTATTATTGGAGAGTAAGATGTGTCTGACGGAGAGCAGACATAGCTATCCTTTGAGTATGGTGTCTGAGAAATCTCCTTTTTTGGGCTAGGATTGGGTCTTCTCCTGACCCAGCAGCACAAGTTAGTGAAGACTGGAAAACAGAACAGCCAGGACTTTTCTATGTAGAAGGCTTTCTACTGTCTCCTTGTTTTCCTACCATTCTGGTGAGGCCTCATAACAAAGTTAGAGACAGCTGCCTGTGCGCCAGCCCTCATTTATGGGTAAACTGGTATTGTATCACTATATAAAATCTAGAAGTGTTTTCTCCACAGCCCAACAGCTCTGCTCCAGAGTTGTGTGAGCTTGCTCACGTTGGCCGCAGGGTAGCAGTCCGTGATTGGAGTGCTGAAAAAGGAATGTCAGAATAATTCATTTTCAGAAAATGCAGATTAATCCAAAGCGAATCAAGTTCATGGAATTGGAATCTAGGTAGCAGATAAACTGATAGAAATTTCCGGTGGGATTCCAGTCTCTGTGGGAGGTTGCTGTACATTATAGGCATATAGAAATGCCTTTTTTTTTGTCACAAAAGCACATTAAAAAAAGGGTTGAAAACAGTTTAAAGAAAATAAGAAACATCTGTCTTCCTCCTAACCCTTTTTTTTTTTATGTAGGTTATTAGCCACTTCCCTCTGAAAACAGATTGCCATATTTTAATATTATTTTTTTGTGTGTGTGGGTTTAATATGGAAAAGGACTGTCCAACTGCAAGCTGTTCTTGCATTTAGATTTTTGGTGCGTGATAGCAGCCTTTGGAGATAAAAAATGAAGACAAGAAGATTACTCTTTAAGGATTATAACCACACTCTGGATCTCCAACTAGATTACTTATGAAAGCTTTTTAAGATTTCTTCTGCAGCTATATGCTTATTGACCATTTCACCTGCAGCTGAATTTTCCCCTTTAGCTGATGATCATCTTGGAACAGGCAAAGGATGTTCCTGGAACATGTCTGAAGGCAAATGAGAAAAGCAATGAGGCCAGTCCACTCTGGGCAGCTCCCAAAGGAAGTATTACACACTTTGCTTTCATGCCTGGATTTGAGGGACCTTGTGATTTGACTATTTGGAGTGGTAAAAGTCAATGATTTAAAGTACAACAGGGTTCGCATTGTGTGGTATGGACTGTCTGTGTTAGCTGTAAAGGGTATATAGCAGTGTTTAAATAGCATCTTCCCCTCAAGGGTTATTAGCCAGACCACCTCCAGCTGTCTGTTTACTTAGGTGAATGTTACATCCACATTAACTTTTGATAAACAAACCTTCCTTGTGTGTTGCCAGGATTAGTTGCATATAATCTCACTTATTGGTTGGGAAACAGTCAGGAAGTTACTTACCCAAATGGTTGTGGCTGCTCCTCATCAGACGTGGAAGTGGGTGTCTGGATCCCAGATCTTCTGTCCTAGCCACTTGTCCATGCTGCGTGTATGTTGTCACCTATAGGCAGCTTCCCTTCACCGGGATATTTGAGCTTTACTATGCTTCGGTGCCCTCTACTGCTCCGTTAAAATACTGCTGTCTCCTTGCTATCGGAGAAGAATGGATAACCTTGTTCTACTTTTTTTTTTTTCCTATGGGCTAATTGACCCAGTAGTTCCCCTGGTGAGAAGTTGCTGGCAGTGATGAGTAGAGTAATGGACATAGACTGTACTGAAAACTATTTTTTCTGAAGGTGCTTTTTGACTTCTGAAACTCTGACACGATTTAGACCAAGATCAGGGCGTTTTCTTGTTTTATGGCGAAGGTAGATTTATATATATTTTTATGTATATATGTACAAACAGTTTATATTGCTGTTTTCTGGAGCTTCTGCATATACAATACATAGGATTAAATATTCAGAAGTACAAAGCTATTTCAGCTTCCACTGAAATTAGGAGCTACGAATTTTGATCTGGGAGCTTCTTGAAGTCAGCTGTGAATTAAATTGTAGATTCTTAATATTTTCCTGTGGTTTTGTGAGTTTTGATTTTTTTGATGTGTCCTCCTTTCCTCTAAAGCTTTTTGTTTTGTATCAGGTACCTTGGTAGATCCATCCTCTGATTACTCCTGTTCTCTAAAAGAAGTCTGAAGCCTGTAAGCCATTGACCAACACTTTTGCTGCTCTGGGGGCTTGTTGTTACTGTATGGTTCAAGCTGCGGTGATCTTTTTGTTGCAGATCTCTCTATGGGTGAAGATTCCTTGCTGCAGTTTTAATTTCTTCAGTGGTTCTTTCTAGCTCGCAGGAATACCCACAGTAAAATGTTACATTAGGCTTGGGTTTCTGCATTCTTAAGATATCCATAGAAGTTGAAAGATAAAGCACTATCACATGGTGGCTTTTACCTTGTGTAGATCCAGTTCATCCAGTTTACCTTTGTATCAAGCCAAGCAGTCATTCTTTGCATGAACAACGTGCACCTCGTGGCTCATTTTAAGTTGTTGAATTTCAGCTTCTAATGGCTGGTTTCAGTTATAGCCTTCTACAATTCATAGATATAAATAACCTCCCAGTAACTGTTATTTGCTCATGGGAAAATATTTAGAATAATGTAATCGTATGTTCTCTCTGTTTTTGAGGGTCCATAGGTAAGGCATTGTCTGAAGCCTTAGGCCATTTTTATTACCTTTTGGACCTTCAGCTTTTCAACAATTTTAAAAAATATGGCAACTGAAATTGTGGAGGGCATTTCAAAATCAATTTCACCATCTTTAAGTGCAGTTATAATTATTTTCTTATTCTTACTGACTACTGAGTGATCATTTTACCTCTCTTTTTATTTATTAATTAGTAATTGCACCTACTTTCTAATTCCCTTTGTTGATTCTGTTATGGGAGTTATTTGAAATCTGCCACACATTTAAGTTCATTTAGCATATGCATTATTGATTCTATGAGTCTTGGTTTTGAAATGATGTGTCCCAGATCAAACACCTCACAAAAGCGAAACAGTTTCATAACTACGGTTAACCTTCTCAGCCACACCTGGTATCACAGTGTGGCATCAGGTTTATTTGTCAGGACTGCCTCTCCGTTGGTGTGCATGGCAAGGTTTTCTTGGTTCTCTCTTTATGCTCTTCTGTTTGTGAGAAGCACGTGATTTCCCTTATCTATATAGAACCATTGCCTTGCCACAGAGAACGACTACAATTTATAATTCCATTTTTAAGATAGGCTGTCAGCAAATCCTGTCCTGACCACTCTTGAGAGTATCGTATACAAAAAAATAATTGTTCCTAGATTTGTGATTGATGTAGCAGAACTGATAAAAGTTACATTGTTTAAAAGTGTTTATAAATCACCCTGTCCATACGTTCATTTCCTGTAATCTGTCATTATGATTTCAAATGTAATTGTGAGAGACACAAAACTGGCTTCATAACACTCTGGAATGAGGTTTGCTTCCATTTGGTCTACGTTGAAAGGTGGCTCAAAGCAAAAATTATAATCCTGGAATACCATGTACGTTACAACAGGATATCTTTGCTCTGTGGTTTTGAATTACTGAAGGGAGTAGTCTGTCTTCGGAGTTTTTCCCCAAGCATTGCTGGGATTTATGCAAAGTAACTGGGCCAGTTATAGGGATTGCTTGGCAGAGAGGACCGTGGGGTTTTTTTAAATACAATTCTTTTTCTCACTTGGGAGGTTAACATTATGACAGGCTGGGTTTACAGTCAGTGTCGATGGGGGATTTTGGCTCTGTCCGACACAGATGGGCTACTGGAGCACTGTGTGGTATGATCACAGGAGCGGAGATCTCTGCTCTGTTCATGAAGATGCTTCCCAGTTTCTCAGCTAAGCCTAGAAGCTGAATGAGGGAGCAGTTATTGCAATAAGAGTGAAATCTGAAACACGCTTTGTGCACAGGTGTTTGCATTGCGAGGGACGGAAAAATAGCTTTGGAGAAGCAGCCTGAGTTTTACTGCCTTTTAGTTCTTTGTCAAACTCAGCCAGGAGCATGAAGGAGGCAGTGGTTTACTCTGTTACAAAGTGCCCCTACTCTAGTGGCTTGCTAAAATTGGAGAGCAGGTAAAGCACAATCATCTTCTACGCTCTGTCACTCAGGTACCCCACATGACTGCTGGTGATGTTACCAGCCTTCAAACTGTACTTGTTTTTTTCCAGTTGAAGATTATTCCTTTAAAGAAGGAATGCACACACTATTGTTCTCTGAAACTGCCACACGTTCTTCCAGAAGAAGTATTAACTGTCTGCACATCCTATCCAATTTTCCTTAGTCACGAGTCTTCTTAAGGAATCCATCCTTTGCCCAGCTTTAACTTCATCAAATTATATGAGCCTCTTATTCTGTATTATGGACAAGGATGACTTTTGAATTCCATACTGTAAAAATAGGAAAGGATTTTTTTTTCTTTTTGCCTTTTTTATTTAGTACTTTTCCATTCTCTGCATAAATTGTCAGCTTTCTCACTTAGTATAAAGGGTTTGAACTGACAGACTGAAGTCTTTTACTGACCTCTGTGTCAGTTAAGTAAAATGCTTCATTATTGCAAACTTATTTGCAAGGAGCATATTTGAATGAGTTCATAGCTGTAAATACAAAAAAATGTGGCATTTAAGAGACAGATGCAAAGTATCTGTACTGGGATATTCGATTATTAGCTTGTGTTCTGAACTAGGGTTTTGGGATATAATAAAAACTGCTAGCTGTGCAATTGAAAAGTGTCCCTTAAGTCCAACTCAGGATGTGCTTCTTTCTCCCTATCTGAAAAATTGGGAAGAAATAACATACTTGAGGTACGTTGCTCAGTAAAGCAGGAAAAGTAAATTATATCACTGCTGTTATAAGAGATCAGAGTAGCTGCTCAGCCTGTCTTTCTTTTCAGGAAATCAATGCTTTATTCCTGTTTTCCAAAAGAGAATTTATTAGCTGCTTCAGTTGTTGTGTTCATGCATTGTATCAAAATATGGTTGGTGTGATGGTACATTCCAATGCCCTTTTATTTATCAGTGCCTTTATTAGCATTTTATAGTTACAATTTTAGAAGAGATTTCCTTTAAAAACATGATCAGTTTTACTATTAGCTGAGGAACTTTCTCTTACTTGGGGAAACTGTTGGCAGCATCTAAAGAGCTATCTACTAGCAAAGGTGTATTTTCCCTTAGTGCATCTCTAACTTGGATTTGTATTCATTTTGTGTTTGTGAAGAAACACTCAAGATCTGCTTTTAATTACTGAATAGGATTTACAGATCAGAAATGCAAACACAAACACACAGCTTTTTAATCATATGTAAGTCACCTTTCAAAAACTGTCAAGGAATCATATTTTTAGAAGCCTATTATTTGTGTAGACACAAGTAATGCAATAGCTCTGTCAGTCTTTGAGGTTATGAACATGCTTACGATGAGAATATTCTTGGCATAAGTCAGGAGTATTATATAATAAGGAAACAATGTCTTTTTATACTTTTCTTCCAAAACATTCCCTAGTGAGAACTAGGCGAAAAAACCCCCATAGGATTGCCTATGAATAGATCTCCTTGCAACATGATAACTTTAGCCAAATTACACAAAGTAGATTTAAAATCCCTCTCATGTTTTCATAGTTATATTTTTAAAACCCTTTATTGGCATCTAATGTGAATTCTGATTGTATAACTGTAAGACCCAGACCAGCAATGCATAGATGGATTAAACTGTCCCTCTAGCTGTATGGATGTCTGAAGGGCAGGAGACCCAATTGTCAAAAGCAATAAACTCTTTGAATGAAATGGAATAAAAGGAGCGGGACTAATCCTGCTTTACCTGGTGTCCCAGAACATACAAAAAAGTAATGCTGAGGCTGAGGAAGATGTTTTTGGCTCAGTAGTGCTGTGGGTCTGTGACAGTGTACAACACAGAAATAAAGCCTAACGAAAGGTCAGATCCTCTAATGCAGCCTTCAGAAAGGTCAGAGACCTGCTGTCACAAGAGGTGTCAGAAAGGGAGGGGAGGATTTGGCACCTACAACAGTTCATATTTAGAAAATGTGCGAGTGGTAGATGGCTGCCCTTCTTCACTCCTTTTACTTCCCCTGGGACTCTTGTAGCTCTGAAGTGCAGCACAGAACACAGCTCAGCTTTCTACGTGGCCACTTAAAAATACTGAGAACTGAGATGAAGCAAAACGAAGATGAATGTGGATGTAGCAGCTGTTGTCTGTGTTAATGATGCTTCCTAGTGTTTTAGGAGTAGTTTCTAAAGAAAGCTGTTAATCCATGGTGACCAGGAGGATGAGAAAAATATATCTGTACAATAGGTGGTATTTATAGTGCAAATGAGGATTTGAGAGTTAAATTAATGATCTAAATCAGGCAGGCACAGTTCATCAGCAAGCTTAAAAGCTCCAAAAGAGAAGTAATTTTTGGATATGTGATATGTCTGTCTCCAGACAGACCATCTGGGAGTAGGTATATATAGCCAGCCTCCAAAAGACAATGAAATGGTCTTGAGTAATCCAAGCTGCTTTTCTATTAAAAAAGAAACACTAAGTTGATTTGTGATTAAAGAGTGGAGTGAAACAGTAGTTATAGATGATTTGAAGGATGATTCCTAATGTGGGATGATATTGTGAAATAGTGTGTTTTGGGAGAGACTTCCCTCTGGCAGGCATAAACCAGGACACACCAAGACCCTCTGTCTTGGAAATAACAGAAAACTGAGAGATGGACCTTGTCTCCAAACAAAGTTTGAGACATTCCAAGGTGGATGGATTAAAATACTGGTAGACACTTCCTTATTTTTGTTTTCTGAATCCTGATTTACTTCTTTAGAGTAGCTATATCATAGCTCCTCTTCTCTGCTCCTGCGGTGTCTGGTATAGATCAAACAGAAAAGGGTTCTGGAAGAAACCATGGTCTGTACCTTGGCTCCAAGGCAGGATCATCTCCTAGTGAACTTTTCCTGGTGGATATTTGTCTAGCTTGTTTTGAAATGTATTTGTTGATCAGGATTGACAAGCCTTCCCAACCCAGCACTTATTATCATTGTAGTCCCTTATTGTTCAGTTATTCTTATCTGACTGCTGCTCTGGCTTTGAGCACACAAAGAGGAAAGGGGAATGAGATCATAGGCCAAATTTATACTTTTACCATCAGCCATTTGTCATCTCTACAAAAGCTGAGAAGCTTGTTCTTTATTTTTCAACCCATGAGATGCTACTGAGATAATTCTTAACAGAGCTGAATGATGTGTGTGGAAAAAACATGGAAGTTAGTTATAAATGTAGTGCATTGGTGAGAGAAAAAATTGGGTGCTGATCTCGCTTTATGCTCAGCAACATAAATATAATATACTGATTATACTGTGTTCTTTGAGTGGACTGATAAATGATGAGCAAGATCTTTTTCAAGGGAAAAAAAAGCCTCCTTTGAGGATCTATTTTCAGAAGAGAAGTCAGTAATGCCATAAAATGTGGAACATTAAAAACTGTTTGGAATCTGACAGTGGGTAAACTAGTTCAAATCTCTTAGCTGTGTGTGATGGACTGTGTTATCATTGATCCCCTAGCTCTCTGGAAAGCTTTGCTTAATTAATACCGCTTTATGTATTTCAGTGGAAAAAAAAGGTGTATAAACAAGTAGGAATTAGTTTCAGGCTTTCAAAATGAATTTGTATATGGAATACAGGAAAAGACATAAAAGATATATCTTTCATGCCAAAAAAACAGGAACTTTGCTATATTAAAGATGTTGGAAAAAAACCCCATTTAAAATGTATGTGTGGTGGGGGAAAAAGATGGTATTCTTAAGTGGATCTTTTTTGAGGGTTTTTGAAGAAGCATAATTCTGGAGTCTGAGCAAATACCTGCTCCATAGCCAGAATGCTGATAAAGGGAGATCAGTAAAAGAAATAAAGTTGAGAAAAGTATGTAGGAGATTTTTCCCCTCTTCTTTGATCTTTATCTGCCCATATGTGTAAGAAATCACATCCACATCTGTAGTTTGGCTGTATCAGACATGGAATTCATGGGGGTCTTATAGGCCCTATGCAAAATCCAACAAAGTGAGTGAGATACTTTCTATCAATTTCAGTGGCTTTTAAATCAAGCTTTATTCACTAAGTGCCTGACAGTGATATTTTGGTTATCTTTCATTTACCAGAGTATTAGGCAGAATTAAAAACAAAAAGGAGCCTTGTTGGTTAATTTATTTACAGAAAATTTCTTTAAGTCCAAATGCTAATATCGCTTTTAATAATAATAAAAAACACCCAGAACAGAAACACACCACAAAAAAACCCTAAAAACTCCTCCCTTCTCCAAATCCTTCAAATACAAGCAACCAGGGAATTTTATAAATAGATATTCTTACCTTTACTACAAAAAATTCATGCGGAAGTCCTATCTTGGAATAAGCTATTCATTAGTTGGCTTGGCAGAAGGAACACAAGCCAAATGAATGAGCTGCCAAGAGTATTTTTAGTGGTTTTATGTTGTCCATTCAAATCTTGGAAAATTTCTTTAGAAAATTGGACAAACTGACCACTCATTTTTATGGGCTTTCACAAGATCTAAAAGTGAAAAACAACTATTTTATTTAGCATCTGTTAATGGAGGTTTCAGGCTACAGAACTTGAGAAAGTACTGCTGGGAAGCTAATACAATAACCATAAAATACTGGACTGATAATAGGAAACACTGGCACTGAACAGATATGGAAAGAGTCATGCTAATATTCCATATCCAGGCCTGTTACCCTGTGCTGAGTGCTGAAGATACTGTAGGGAAACACACACAGTAGTAGAGATCTGGAATGAAATCAGAGTCAAACTCAAGATAGATGAAATTGTCTTTTTTCTCCCATGAATACTATTTGTTGGATGATTCTGTCTTTGGAGAATTAAAAGCCAGGAACTTGGACACAGAAGAGAAAGCAAGTTGTGCTAACATTTTCCCAAATGGAGAAATATATGTCCTTACCCCACATCTATAATTAAGCCCTCATCTTCCTTTATTTGAAGTCAGTGGCTTTTTCATTTTCTGTTGCTTCTTTGAGAATTGGATCTAGACCTGTGCTGCCATTGTAACTGTTCCCTTGACAGGTTTTTTTCTCCCCAGGCTGGAAGCTAGAAAATCAATAAAAGGAAAACTATTCACCAGATATCAAATGAGTTTCAGTGGATTATATTTTATTTGACTCGAAGTGGAAAGGAATGACAAGAGAATATTACATTTTTAATCCCACGTAAAATACATTTCTGGGAAACTGTTCTCTGCACATGGAACTTTTTTTTTTCTCAGCAACTCTGTCTTTTTTTAACCTGTACAAAAGTTACATTTTGAAAGCCAAAATCTGCCCTCAAAAGATGTTTTGGCTTGCAACTTTTGCATATTGAGATCCTCTGCAAGACAAGCTATAGGCAGGACATTCTAATTTTTTTTTTTTTAATTATCTAAAAAGAAACCTTCCTGAAGACTTTGAGCGTGTTTTGCTGTTGGAGAGAGAACACAGCTGGAGGAGGCTTGAGATGACAGAATTGGTACAACCTTTTGATTATGAATAACCAGTGATCAAACAAAAGTTACATGCATGACAGAGCAAAAGCAGCTGAAGAGGACACACTTCACCAGTGCAGGTGTCCCCCGTGGAATGTTCCCAACATCTCCAAATCGGGCTGGCCTCGGTAAAGCGACCCCTTCCAAACAATGAATGAAACTGTTCTTCAAGGGCAGGAAATCAGCTGGAGCCAGTGGAGCTGAGCAAACTTACATATTAAATTTGTCTCTAAATTAAGCATAAGTAATGAAAACAAACACTAAAATCGTAGTTTGATTTTGGATCAGTTATGCCATTGCTTAATATCACCCAAAGATCAGCTCGTGGTCAAAGATGCAAGAACTGTTTTCTTGAAGAAAACTCACCTGGTTAAATTTGATTTATGCCACAGTAAAGAGGCACTATGGTCAGGCTGACAAGTTTTAGAGTTTCTTTGGGCAGAATTAATTTCAGTCAGACTGCTTCTCAGTTATAGGCTTAATAAGACTTCTCCTTCAAATATTTAAAATGTCTCTACACTAAATGATATCTACCTTAAAAATCAGGGGTAAGAAATATGAATTATTATGAAATAATTCCTTTGAAGTTCAGAATTTATAAATATTCTACATTTATAGAAATAAAAATTAGGATTCTTATATAATTGCTGTCAGCTAACAATGTGGATTTAATATTTTTCCTTTTGACATTTGTTCTGTTGCCAGGCTGTATCTGCTTATGGTCTGTGATCTGCTTTGCATTACTTTTATAGAAATATTACCATTAAAAGTGCTACATATTGTATTAAATAGCAGGGTGAGTCAGGAGGCATGAGTCGAATCACTTGTCCACACATGAGGAGTTTGAATGCCTCATCTCACTGAGAGGGTATAAATACCTATAACCAAATCATCAGTCTGGCACTAGGGATAATCTTGGCACAAAATTGGGGCAGGCTAGAGTGCAATATCCCAATATCCGGGGTTATGAATATTGCAGATTATGGATAGACAAAATGCACAAGAAAGGCTTTCCTATACTGACTGCTCTTGCTACGGTTTATTCTTCTGACAGTATTTCCCCTATAAACTCCTTTTATTCGTAGATTTGGCAGTTAGCCATAAAATTTTGCTTCTAGCTGGAACTTGGCAGACAGTGTCTCAAGTCAGGAAAATTATTTTAAACAAATTTTCAAAATATATGTATTAGGGCTCTTTTAAATGTTAGAGGTGCAGTATTTTTTTTTCTGAGAAAAATGATTGGTTTCAGTGGATTTTTTTCACTGTAAATTCTTGAAACAGTTTCTTAAAAAAGGAAAAAAGATTGTTGTAACCAACTAGTGAGAAGATAACTTTTCTTTCAAAAGCATGTGTATAGAGGTAGTGTACGTAAGTGTCAATGACTGCTGTATTTTGAAGTCATACCTTTTAGGGTATTGCTTTTAATTAAATACATAATGTATCATTGTGACAGGACAAAGCTTGTTTATGATGTTATAAACTGTGAGGGAAATAGTATACAACATATAAGTAATTTTAAATGCCCATATTCTCTCTTTATTTACTTTTCCATACCCTGTCTGTAGGTTTTGTACACAGGATTCTTGGAAAATCAACTCTTTAACAAGTTCAGTGCAATACAGTAATTAATGAGGTTGTGGGAGCAAGTGAATCTGTTGGATGGTCAGAGTGCATTCCACTTGTGTGTGAATGTTATGTGAGCAGAGTAGCCTTTCTCATACTTCAGGGTTTGCAGGGGTGATCTGGGCAAGTACCACCTGGACCACCACAAATCAGCAGGAGCAGAGTTTGATGGTGATTGTGGTAGCGGCTCCTGGCTTTGTCTCAGGGTCTGTTTTCCCATGTTCTTACAGCTTACCTGTAGGCTGGGAAACAAGAAGTCCCACTCTGTGCTCTCCCCTGCCACTTTTCTCCTACAGTAAACTGCAGGTTTGCTGCCTTGCTTAATTTTAGTCTTGAGGTTCAGTAATTGATAGCATTCCTGCCATAGCTCTCCTTACCCTGGACTCCCTCAATTACTCTCAAGGGGGTCTCCATCACATGAACACATCAAGAAGGATATGAGGAGTTCTAAACTGGCACAGGTATTTTATCAAGAGGAGATGAGTCTGATAGGTGCCTGGCTCTTAGGAGAAATTATTAGCATTTCTTTTTGGTTTCTATTGTTTTTTTACATGGGAAGAATGATTTAAAAGCATTGAAAAATACATAACGTCTGATGTATGATTGCAATTTCATGTGGCATCAGAATATGGGAAAAAACCCTGAAAAATAACCTCAACAGGAAAGGTTTTGCATATTTGACAGTAGCACCAATGTGCCACTGTATGATCTTCTAAAGCTGATGGAAATCCTGTGCTTTCACAGGCATAATGCTCATCCTTTCATCTGTGTTACTCTGCTCTTTCCACTGCATGTTCTGAAGTAATGCAGTTTTCAACTTTTGAGACCAGTTTTAAAAATTGCATGGTAAAGCATTTAAAAGCACCTTTATTTGGATGTTTGCAAATATATTTAATAAGTTAATTGGAAAAAAATAATGCCAGATATATTTCCCAGAAATTGGAATCTCCTTTTCTATTATGCACCTGAGGAATTGTGCACACTGGACTCTGGCTGACCCATGGCACTGTTTGTGCTGGATGAGGAACATGTGGTGTGTCGTGTGAAGGTGGAAAAATCCAGTGTGTCCAGGTGCAGATTTTGAATATGCATTCAGTAAAGCTTTCCTGAATTCTTACTACTTTTATGGACTCGGGAAATACAGGGAATGCTGTTAATTCAAATTTATAAGTAGGCTCAGAGATAATTAACATATCAAAATGTCTTAAAAATTGTCTTCCCCTTCACGCTTTGTACCTGTTGTGGATACCCATAGTAGAAAGGACAGTGTTTGTAGCTGGAAAACAGGTGGAAGAGCTCTATGAGAGGCTTGAAAATCTGCCTTTGAGCACTGAGATATAATTATCAGCTGCACTACTCTCACAATGCACTTCATGCTCTTCTTCTGGAGGTCAAGTTCTCATCTGTAAAATTGACATAATGCATAACCCTTAAAAGCTGCAAAGAAAAAGTTTGACTGTATATTGCATTTTCAATGTGAAAATGTTCTCATTATGTCTATTTTATTTTGCACAACCAAATGCAAGGACTGAGTGTTTAAATACCATATAGTGGAGAATATTTTCTAATTGATTTATAATTTTTTAATTATTTTCATACATATTAGTTTATAACTTTTAAGTTGTTCAATGGGAATGTTAATATAATCAGTGATATTTTAAAAAGGAATATCATATTTCTAATAAACTTTTTAGAGCATCCCATTCCTTCTTTTTTGCTTATTTTATAATTCTGCTTTTATCTCTCTTCCAAGGCCAGGCAAGCGTTTGCCTCAGGCTGGCTACTGAGAAGGTGGGCAGCGTGCTACAATTTATATTGCTTTCTTGGTTATGTTTCCTTTCAGAACTTCTGTGTTTTCCAAGGTCTGTGGCTTTTGAGCTGTTTGCCAGCTACACACGCAAATCTTCAAGGCCACTTAGAAATGGAGGGAATTGGAGTGATGCTAAGCATTTCTCAGTATAGTTTCCATTTCAGATGTGGCAGATTCAGAGGAATGGATATGTATTGAGAGTTCAGATTTATATATTTCCATCTACATATTCACATGTACTTTTAAATCTTGGAAGACAATGAAGTACTGGAAACTCAGGGAGAAGTTTTTCATATTCTTGATCCTGGTCAGCTGTCCTGGATGGCTGGACCTAAAAACATTAAAGACTTGGACTGCCTGCCTACCTGAATATTACCGAAGTTAATCAATAGTCTTCCTCCCTATTCTCAGGACCTAATATCTTCTCTATGTTCTAATATAGGAGAATGTGGAATAGTATTTGCCACTGCAGATAAGGCAGATACAGGACTCATGGCTCTAGCTGGGCAAGCATGAATGGAGACCCGGGCAGCTAAGTCTAGATTTTCAGGTGCACTGCCGGTGATGTAATGCACAAGTATTTGCAGGACATGCTTCTCAGGGTTTTAAAAAGGGTTTCTCTGTTTGCTAGACATTTTTCTGCAGAATACTGATTCATGGAATATCATCCAAGAAAATAAAAGAATTTCCTGTTGTTCAGAGGAGAGGACAGAAAGAAGTGCTTCTTTTGTCACAGTCAGCAATGGGATAAAAATGTACCCTGGGACTCTGGTGTAGGTTTTCAAAACCTGTCAGCAGAGAGTAAAATAGAATTCATGCAGAACATCATCCGAACAATGTCATTAACTCAGAAATTGAAAAATAGCAACTTAATTATGCTTTAAGTGCTTCAATGCTAATTCCTTTTACCAGGAACATGTAGGTGCTGTCCTTAGCAGCTGTTAGATGCAGAGTAACTGTAGGAGTCAGATATACTAATGGAGTTGCTTTCTGCTTGGAGTAGTTAGGGTGGAAACCCACGACTCCCTTCTTCATGCCCACAAATTCCATGTTTCCTCTGTTGCTGCTCACAAAGAAGGAAGGAGGTGATACAGACTCCTTTCAGTGCCAAAAGCCTCAACTAGCTCATAGGTGCCAAACAGCCAAGCAACATTTCATCCCTTCTTGGATGCCAAAAGCCTCAACTATCCCTGCTCCACCTGCCAAAACCTCCAGCTCTGTCCTGACAACTCCTGCAGTGCAGGCTTGTGTTGTCAATATGAAATTTTGCAACATCCTGACAATGGAAAAATCTGGATGCAGTATAATAGTGAAAAACATGCAGAGATTCGCTTTTAGTTTAGTCTGAAAATGAATTACGCTGTAAATATTTCCTGTGGGTGACACTTGTGCATGCTTCATTTTCCAAAACTCGAATTTATTCAAAACTTCTGTAGAATGGAAATATACTGCAGAATTCAACATCGAGCGCTCTAAGCACATCTGAGCCCCCAGATGTATTTTTTCATGTATTTGAACAAGTCCATCATTTGCCTTTTGGCTCATTTCTTGCTGGTGATTTGCCTTGTTGCTGAGCTTTACCAGCTTGGGTTTCAGAAATGTTGTTACGGGGTACAGGTTCCATTTTGCAGCCAGTTTGTAGAGTGTGAACACCCCTACACAGTGGCAAGGAATAGTTAATGTGACTGAAATAATGTTAGTAATTTTAAAATTAGTTACTGATAAACATCTGCTTAAAATAGCTGCATTTACTCGCAGGTGGTTTTTATCAATAAAAGTGCATTGTTTTTCTCCAGGATTTTTTAATTCCAGATAGGTTCTTTTTACCATATAGAATAATATATAATTTACTTTAGTATGGATAAGTCAAAGATTTATTAAACTGAATGGCATATACAGTGCACAATTAGGTAATACATAATGAACTCAGCAATAGTAGAAATATATCAGGAAATGTCCTGAAATCTCTTGTAATGAAACAAGTGGAGGTTTTCAAGCTAAAACCAGGCAATGCAAAATCTCATTAATTCTTATTTGTCTGGAAATGCATTCTGACTGTTCTTCTATTTAGTTGCTGCCATGACTGAAAAAGCTTTTCCTAAATCTGTAACCTGCATTCTACACCTTACTTAGATTGTACAAAATAGAGGTGTAAATCATTTTTGTATGTGACCTTAGCAGTGAAAGAGATTTCTAGCACAGTTTGTCGAAAAGCTCTAGACATAACAGCCGGAGTTAAAAGTGAAGGATACAGTTCTGAGGCTCAATAGCATATCCAGTGATTATCTGCAGGTAAATACTTGTTCTTTCAGTTATGCACCCTGCTCAAGGATACAGTCAACAGTGCAATTTGATACCTCTTCCACCAAGTGTAGTGTCTGGAAAGAAGAATCTGGGAAATGCATCACAGAGCTACTCAGGCAGGATGTTTTCCCTTCAGTGCCATGATTCCTTGTGCTACCTGTGTTTGGAGTCGTCGTAGGTATGAGGAGAAACAAATGGCACAGTGCAGTGTTGTGCATGAAGATTAGTGAAGAGCAACATAACCTTATGTTTTGGAAGACTCCAAAAGTCAGGATAGTGTTAATAGTATTTATGGGTTGTGAGAGTGGGAAAGAAGCAATGAAAAGGAAATGCTTCATCTCTGTTCAAAATACCATCAAGGATGAAATTTGCTCCTGGGAGAAGGGCCAGGAGTATTGCTTGAACTTGGAGTATTGCTTAATTTAGGCCTTCAGCAGTGCTGAAGTGGTGTTTATACCCTTCAATAGGCTCTTTCCCTTGGATGAGTTTAATCTGAAGAATCTAAATTCTGTATGGAGAAATATAGTTACAGCAATGTGTTATTAAATAGAAATATTCTATAGCTGTGCCAATGTAACTCCTTTTGGGGATTCACTTTCGGAGCTTGGCATCCCTTTGTGAATTAATACAAACCACTTTGATAAGAAGTCATGAGAAAAAACCAAGCACGCTCACCCAGAGAGCTGCACTGACGTTGGCATGGTAGCAGATGTGTTGGTAACTATTCCTGCATATTCAGGTCCTTACTGGTAACGACAAAGTCTTATTTTGGGAGCCACATCACTCTAACCTTTTTGAATAGGGCATTTTGTATATCCATCCAGCCTGAGGCATGATCTGCATCACATTGGTGTATCTGCTGCCCAGAGGTTGCATTGAATCTCTTCTAGAACCTGACAGAACTGGGCACCCTGCTCTGGGAAGTGCTCAGGAGCTCATCCCAGGGCAGGACTGGTGTTGTGATACGTACAGAGGGACTGTCGCTTGGGGACTCTTGCAGATAAATCCCTGTGTTGAATCTCTTAAGTTTTTTTTCATTACACATACTGTAACAATAATTACCATGTGTCACAAGCTATGTACTTGCCTTATGTTTGTATTTAAAGCAAAAATGTATGCTAAAAACTCTGCAAAACAAACATTTAAGGTATGGGGGCATGTCTGCTGAGAAGCTGAATCTTTGCTACGCTGAATGCTAAACATTTACATATCCAAGCCTTATGTAATGGATGTCTGAATAATAATAAAACTGCATAAACTGACCTTAGTTCTCTGGCACCACTTCTCCTTTGAAGTCTGCATGACCAAATTCAAGACAATTATGTCATCCTTCATAACAGCCAAACAAAAGTTTGGCCAAATAATATTTTTTTTTCCTCCATTTAACAGCACTGTGTTTGATTTTTGTAATGTGTGTCAATGTAGCTGTTGTTATTTACTGGCTGTTACAAGTGACAGTAAAAATCCCCTTGTTTTTGATTAATGATCAGCCCTGGTAACATCTGGATTTCATTTATTTTACCTCAGTGCCCACTTCTGCTATACTTAGTTACTTTTAGTAGTACGTTGCAAGGCAAGTACGGCCTGAAAACACACACAAATAATTTGCAGAACACGGTGTTACAGTATGTGCCCATATGTGACAGAAGCAAAACAGAGCCCTGGACAGAAGGCAAACTGGCACTAACACTTTCCCGTCTGTCCAAACCTACCAGTGCCACACTTCAGTAAAGTTCTCTGTGGACAAGGCTGTCTCTGTCCGTAAAGGGTTGTCAGCAGAGACTCAGATTGCACATTACTGGGCCTCAGACCTTGAGGAAACCTTGGCAGGCTGTCATCTCAGTCTTTGAGGCTCTGTCTGTGTCACCAAGTGCTTCAAAACTTGGAGTTTATTTTCCCCTACCGCCTGATTAAAGTGATCCTTGCCCAGGTCCCTGTGTAGTGTTGTAACTTTTTTGCTTTCAGAATGGTTTATAGATTACAATGAAATATTTTGAATCTATGTTTATCATATAAAGTGGATTAATTTTTGCAGAAAACCTTGCATAGGTTTTAGCTATTGCTGTGTTGTGGTGCAGCTCCCACTAGCAGAGCTGGATCCAGTGGAGGTGTGACACCTCTTCCCATCTAGTTCTATGTAAAGAGCAACAAACCATCTAGGTTGTGTTTATAACTGGTTTAAGTTATTTTATGTGGGTTCACTACAGCGCTTGTGGCTTCATCATTACCTCGTGGGTGCACGTGCACATCCACACACACGTTTGTGTTTGTGCTGGTACATACTTCCACAATGAATATGCGAGTTAATCTGTTGCACTTCATCTGTTGCAAAATTAAACAACTAAAGGAAAAACACTATTCTGGTGTGGTTCAAAGCTTCACTGCTGACCCATGTCAGAATCATGACTGAAGACAAAAAAACCATGGAAAAACTGAAGTTAAGAAGTAATCCGCGAATGCAGTCCTGACATAGAATAATACTATTTTGCGTCCAGTTGCAATTAGCTCTCGACTTAATTTCTAAATGAGTTTCCAAGGTTTTGTTGGTTTAAATCATGGTGTTGATGATCTTTTCTTTATTTTACTTCAATTTGATACCATGGTGTAGACAAATGTAATATGTAGAGTTTATGAAACCAGACAGCTAGTAAATCAGTATTATTTTGCTAGTAAATTACTAAGCCAGTGCAAGCTGCTTTTAACTCTTTCCCATGGGACAAATAGCTTGAACTAGCTGGAGTTTAAATCAACACTGCGGGCACTGAATTAGTCAATGATTCTGAAGAAGGCTTTGTTGGCATAAAGTTCTGCTTTGATCATCATAGTATTTACGGCTTTTTAATTAGATACAGTTCAGAACAATGGCTTTTATCAAAGCAGTTTGGGAAGGGAACAATTGGACTTTGTTTAAGGCTTTAGATGACATTCTGTCTGTTAATATCATGTGGCTGGTTTTAATACAATGATGAAGTTAGGATTATTTTAGGCATTGTAAGTGCTTTGTCAAAAGACACTAGCTATTCTAAAAAAGAGTGGCATGCATTGCTTTTTCAATATAATAAGTTTAATCATTTCTCAACGTATTAAACCCCAATCGTTTGCCTTGGGCTTGCAGAAGACTAATTTTGCACCCATAAATTTGAAAGACTCTTGCTCATCTTGACTTATTTTCGTGTGCTGAGTGACTTCTTAGGAAGCGCTGAGCTCTTTTTGTTCGAGATTGAAGGCAGTCATTCCATTTTCAGTGTCAGACGTTTCAGAGTTGGCTTCTGATATAAAGTAAACCCAGCACCGGTGTGAAAATTCCTCAGGGATCTTGGCAGAGCTGGGCTTGATCATTTTTGGAATGGTAGATTGGCCCAAGTTCGCTTTTAAAGCTTTTACGGTAAGTGTTTGTAAAATTGGTAAACTTAGGAGAACAAGAAAGTTAAGAAGCCACTGAAGTGTTTAGACCAACTTCTGCAATTCAGTGTTTGAGTGGAGATGCTTATTGTCTAACTAGCAACTTTTTTTTTTGACAAGCTGACCACTGAATTCAATGAGAATAAAAAATTGGCTGTAAATAGTTGTTCCATTAAAGCTTGGATTAGATCTTCATGTTCTCTCATTTGCAATGCTGTTGGGGCAGAGTAAATATTGGTCAATGTTCTCTGTCACCTGAGACAAATGACTCACTGCCTCACTTTTATCCACAATTTGACTTTGATAATGATGCCAAAAGCCATTACCTTATGTTAGTGGTAGCTTTGCGTGCGAGCCCTCCCCATGGTGGTTAGAGAAATGGGTATAATATAGGTTCTAAAAATCTTAATTTCTTTATAACAGGCCTATCATATACTTGACATCTCTCAAAGAATCAGTGTTTGACATTTTGGTATAAAATCTGTGCATGCTTTTTCAAAAGAGAAATTCTAATTTTTTTTTTGCTTCTTTCCATCTTCCTTTTATTTTTCTTCAGAACTCCAGAACTACCCGCTCAGATGAAGACAAGGAAGGTGCCTGGGATGCCTGGGGCGCCTGGAGTGATTGTTCACGGACCTGTGGAGGGGGAGCCTCCTACTCCCTGAGGAGGTGTTTAAATGGCAGGTAAGCCACATACCTGTGTGTATATATATTTATTCTTCTGCAGCTCTCTCAGATTTCTCAATCCTCTGCTGGTTGCTTCTGTTTCTGAAACCGAGTGTTGTGAACTGATAGATCAAGTATTAAAAAATACTGCTTTTCATATATGTTTGTAATAGATAAATATCTTAGGCTTCAACTGTTATAGAAGTCGAACATGTTATGAAATGTGTTTGTGGAATAGCGGGAGTGGTTTATTTAGTATGGTCAAATATAGAGAGGAGCCTCCATCACTGTAAATTAAAGCAATAAAACAAACCTGCATACAAAATTTACCTCAGTAGTAAAGCTGGACTAAAGTAGGACTTGTTGCTACAGTCCTAAAAGTAAGAGTAATGCACTAGGCCTGTAGTCAGGCAAGAGGAGATCCCAACCAGCTTAGAGGCATCTCTGCTGGCATCCATAATTGCTTGTTTTACTTGAATTATTCTTAAACAATTTTAAAACTGCTGATTATGTTTTAAGTCCTATTTAGTTGAGATTTTTTAAGTTAAATGCAGTATCAGCCAGAAATTCAGATTTTCTTCAAGGCTTGCTGTGTGATTTGCTATTTAAGTGCAAACTGTATGAAATACAGAGCTAAAGATGATTGATTAAAGCACTGCCTGTTTCTTTTAGTGCAAAATGCACAAGGATCTTTGAGAAAAGTAATAGATCCAGCAAGAAACCTCAATATTCTACCAGGGTGTTAGAGACTGTGAAATGAGCTCAATAAATTCTAGCAGTATAAATTCCGCTGTGGTTTTATTAATATTTTTAATGTGTTCCCATGTGAAAAACATGTGTTTTCCATACCTTGACAAATGTATAGTTTAAAAGTTTTTTTCTGTGTTTGATTGTGTAGCAATTTCCAGGAAATGCACAATTGTGAAACAAAGTTTTCACATTTGTGGGTATCATAAATGTTTTTAACGAGCACGTTGTGACACAATCGGTCTTGCAAAAGATAGGAAATTTGAGACTTGTAATATCTTGAGCTTGAAGAGTTGTACCTTCAGCTGAGCTGGTTGAATTCTTCTCGAGACATCCACTGGTTTTTCCTTTTCAAATGCTATTTTTTAATCCCTCTCCCATATTATAGAAAAAAATTAAAATTTGCCATTGATTTTCATGCAGGACGTGGAAAATTTTAGTCCTAGAGCTGTAAATTACCGGCTATACGTTCATGCATTCTTTAATGTAAGACAGGTCTTTTTGGGATGAAGGGATTATTCCTGATTTTAAAGACATCACTAATTATTAATTTATTGTCCAGTCATTTGAAATATGTTCCCAGTTGTTTCGAGGGCTTGATTTTGCCATTCTTGAGATGAGGAATATCTTACACTGTGCGAAGTGCTCATTCCTGATTGAGAAGTTTGGCAGAGTGTGTGCCTAAAAAGTGTGAAATCCAATCCCCCTATATTTATGAGACCACAATAAATAACCATGACTCTATTATGTGCCTCTTATTTCAGCTATTAACAACAGACTGAGGGTCTGAATTGCCTGGATTTCAGGATCCACATGCATTGGGCACCTCAGAAACGCATGCAGTCCATGATAATTATATTTAATTTAAATTATTAATTAGATATTTTGATCTCCTTTTCCCTCTATGTTACATCCCATTTATTAGAAATAACTTTACTGCAATCAGCATAGATCAGCTTAGAGATGTCTTGTGAAATCTTTTTCACAAAATAAATGTGTTTTTCATAAGGTTTGCAGTAAATTGGGCTTACAGGAAAAGTCACACATTCTTTGCTGAAGAGAGACAGCAGTGTAACCTGTTGAATCCCCAGACCCCCTTTGTATTTAAACTTTGTATTTTGAGCTCAAATTATGGTAGGGCAGTAGCAATAAAAGTCTAATTTTCAATAGAATAACTAGCTGTAAAATAGGGTTCTGTTTGGCTATTATACAGCGTAACCATTTTTAATCTGTTTTTTAGGAACTGTGAAGGTCGGAATATTCGATACAAAACCTGCAGTAGTAATGTGAGTCTGGCCTTTAATCCTGTTTTACTTATTCAAACAATGTGTTAAAGTTTAAGAAATACTGCTTCTCATTTAAAACCTTATGGTGCATAATTTTCTTTCCATTATTATTACAATTTTTAAACATTTCTGTCTGCATGACACCATGAGATCTCAAACTTAGACTTCCCAAATGGACATTTTCTTTTGAAATTACAGTGCCAGTTGTGATTCAGGGTGTTTTATATCACTTATTGGGAGGGTTACACATTTCGGAGGATTAACAAATCAGTTCTCATCTTAAACTAGCAAGTGCTTTTCCTGGGGGTGCTGTTTTTTAGATGAAGCATTAAACTGAGCTCTGGATCATTTGTGATCATTAATGGTAGGGTGGCACTCCTCATGTCAGCAAAGATGTTAACTGCCAAGGTCCCTTTCAGATCTTAAATAGCATAATTAGTTCTTATATTCCCTTTGCCTAAACCCAGATCTTTCTATGTCTGTCTGCAAGCACATGCACACTTAGGTGCGCTGGCAAAGACGATTTCCATGACTGAACGTGAAGCTGGAGTTTTGACCATACAGTTGCTGTTCTGTGGTGCAATTACATTTTATTTTTACAGACATATTTTACAAGAACCAGTCACATACAGCGAACTTCATGACTTGTGTTCCACTGATTCGTAGCGATGCTTTGTGCTGCTTAAAGAGGTGCTGCCCCTCACCCCAGCTGTTCAAGGAGTGCAGCTCAGGCAGGATTTTGCAATACCGCTGATAAGCTGCACACAGGCACCACCCTTCAGGGTAGTTTACGGTCAGCAGTCACCCCTTTGCATGGCTCACCTTATAGTGCAATGTGACATTCATGTGATGCTATTTCAGAAAAGAGAGCAGGTAGATAAGTAAGTGAAGCACGATTTTTTTTTTTTTTTTAAGTTTGATTAATGTGCTGCTGGCTCTGGGAGAAAGGCAACAGTTTTCACAGAAATACCCCTGAAAAATGAGGCCATTACTTTCTTTTGGATTGTATTATAACCAGGCAAGAGCTGGTGATACTCTTGTCATTGCCAATCCCATGATTTCTGCCAGCAGCAGGCAGCTGTGGAGTATGACATGTTCACCTTAGGAGGCCTAACACTGGAAGTTGCCCAGTAAATATGTTGAATCAGTGCATCTCCTGGGAGAACTGACCATTCCCACTCTTCAGTTTACCACACCTACAATCTCTGGTGTGCCAGTTGGCTCCTGCCCTCCTTGAGAACAAGACTTGCTCACACCTTGAATTGCTCTAACACTCCACTCCTCAGTGTTGTATGAATTTTACACCACAGCCACAGTTTCTGCTGACAGAAGCCAGTGGAAGTGATTAATGAATCAGGCCCAGTGTATGCATATTCTAGAGACAAACCCTGTCCCTTGCCCTTTCAGAAGAAAAGGCTCAGCAGCTGAGTGCACAGTCGCCTGAGCTCATAAATAAAAATGCTTCCTGCAAAAAATACCATGATCTTTAAAAGCTGTTGATAAGCTAAATGGCAGCCAGTCAGGATGTAAGCACTGAACAGACTGCCCCTGTAAAATCTGTTTGCTGCACTGCTTCACTAAATATCTAGTTGTAGGCAATGTATGCAGTAATGTGCCTCTGCCTGCCGGATCCTGTGCCCTACAGCTCCCTGCAATCGCACAGACAGGTCGTCAGGCACCTTGGTCCTTCAGCACAAGGACCAGAGAACTACCCAGTGTACAAAAAAGGGAAGACGGTGAGATCAATTTAGGCATATTTTCTGCCCCAAATCTGCGTATTTAAGCAGAGGTCTACATACTTTCAGTACCTGTAAGGGCAGTTGTGGACACTGTTCATTTTAAGGTTTGTGCAGTAAAATTCTGATGGAAATGAAGGCCCTTTATGCTTCAGCATAGAGAAAATTAAGATGATTTCCATATCCTCTCTGAACTCCCAGGGAGTTTATCTGAAGTCACTGGAGCCTGTTTTTTAACTTTAGGGCTTGTTTTTAAGTGATAAGTGGCAGGCGTCTTGTATGTGAATCTGTTTGAATTTACGATGATTCAAATGTTAATTTCCAGACAGGAAACTGCCTTTACAGTTCTGCTTTTGGGGCATGTCTGAAAGGGATCAGGTTTCCATTTCAGTTCAGATACAGTCAGAATCTCTCAGGAATGGTTTTTCCTAGATTACCGATCAGATAATGAAGAACTGCCCTCCAAAAAAGTATATTTAATGAGATTTCCACTGTTAATAGAGTTGATCTTTGAAATTGATGTCACTGAATTCAAAACCTGTCTTAGATCTGACTTAACCTTGAAACAAGGCCTTACACCTACTGTAAACCTGGGACTACCGGGCCAGTTTAGTTTCAAATTATGTAATTTTCCCCAAAGCATTATTTCTAATGAGTGCTTCTCACTTTAGGAGTAAAATTCTAGTTTGAAAATTAAGAGTTTATATTAGCTTCTTTCCGTATTAGTAGGTATTACTGTTAACCACATGAGACGTTCAGTATAAATACACGGTGTAAAGCTGTCTGCAAATGTAATTTTGCTACATGATACATTACACCACTAACATCTATATTGGGGAGTACAAATGAAGCACAGCTTAATATGTGTGTCATTCTAATGAAAAGAACAAGAATCATTTTACCAGAAAATTGGTTTCATCTGGATTTGTAATAGAATAGTAGTAAATTTGTTGAACTGAAGCATGGTTCCAGAATAATAGTAGTGATATTTCAATCAAAAAATTAATTCAAGGTCTTAGCAACAAAATAATTGCTGAGATTAAGGCGTATGTATAACCTGCTTATCTTTCTATCATAACTGAGGTGCCAGGTGCACGATTTCCTAAAACTGCTTTCAGCCTACAGAAACTTTGGAGAAATAAACTATTCATTGTATGTTGTTCAATGAGGTTTTTAGCCTTTCTTGCACCCTTTTTTTAATATCTCAATTTTTGTATGTAGTGTTACATTCTAATGCTATGATGTGCACTATGTGGAAATGTTTAAGTTAATCCTTCAGGGTCCTATTCATAGAACAAGTTATTTGGGCCATTTCCCCATAAATTTCACTTTCTTATGTGCCAAAAAGTCGCTTATACATTTGCCAGAGTGATTCCTCTATAGTAAGAAAAAACACTGTTTTGTAAAAGATATCCCCATGTTTAATTCCATTATAAACATTTATTATATGCGGATAATGCTCACACTTGTTCAATGTATTCATCTATAATTGTCCCAGCATTCACCTAACCTGTTAACTTATTCTATTCAGAAAAACTTGGCTGAACTGTGTCTGCTTTAGACTGTAATATTTCACCTGGAGTTACATAGTTTCTAATCTGTTCATTTATTTATTTTATGTTTATAATGCTGATGCACTGTATGGCTCCCTTGGCAGGGGTGGTTTCTAGCTCAGGTATCTTGATTTTACTTAGAAGTGACCTGAAAACTGTGTAGGAAAAATACAGAACCTGAAGCTAATTTCAAAAAGAAAACAAAACAATGACTGCATCAGTTTTGGCTGGGTTTCAACAAAATGAGATTCAAAGAATAAAACTAGACAAAGGGCTAGACTTTCTTTGGTGTCATCATTTTTACTGGGAATTTTCTTGCCTTCTCTATTGTGCTTTTTTCAGTGGAGTAATTGTTGGCAAGAGTCACAGGGTCTGATGCAACCTTCATATTTTGTACATGAACGTTGCCTACAAAGATACAGATTTCCCAGGTTAGCTTTGTTTTCAAAGGCTGAGAGTCCTCACTGCCAATGCTCAAAGATACATTTCATAAGAAGCCAGTCCCTGAATGCAGTAGTTTTTAATCATCTGTCACAAAACGAATGGGAATATATATATGTGTGTTTTTAATCTGCATGGTAGTCATGTCTGAAGCATCATTTTCAGATCTGTCTAATGTGTTCATAAGTCATGTCATAAATACACTTCATTCCACTGCAAGGTCTGGATGCGATTATTTTTGCCAACATTTCCATGTCTTAGAACTCATAGATATGTCTCCAGCTCCTTATGTAGTAGTGTATGGACCTGAGAATGGCCTGGCCATGGTTCATTGGATTGAGTTTAAAACAAAAGCTATTGCTGAAATGAAGAAATCTGAAAAAATCCTGAACCGAGTAGCAAAAATACTTAACAAATAAGAAAAGATGTGGAATACTGAGAGGAAAGAGGGAATGGTGGAATGACTTGATGTCTGAAATAGATTAAGAACAAAAAGACACACAAACAGGATGAGGGCTGGGGCCCATGTATCATTGTCTGATTGTATGACCTTGCCCACTTCCTGAACATGTTTCACCCTTGCCTACCTCTCACATCTTTCCCCCACCTTTTCCTTTCTATTTTTTAAACACCTTCTCACTTTTCTGACCCATTCTAATGGAATTAAACTGATGTTTGCAAGTCCTCTTGTTGTCTTGATTACATTCCTTTCTGTGCTTAGTTGTCTTTCTGTTTAAAATCCTTTCTTTATACAAATATTTATTGTTCTCAGGAAGACTGGGATCTGAACTTGGTTGCCGTCCAAATTCTGATATAATGCAAATGATAATAATTTCAGCCCTTTGATATCCCTCTGTGATGCTCTTTTTATGCTCCTGCTTTTGAACAGGGCTTGAACATAAAGCAGGTGGAGCTGGCATGTGAATTGAGCTGCCAGAATCGCTTTGGGTTCTTTGAAGATGCCAAAAGAGAATAGGGAGATGAGAATTCACTTGCTCTCAAGCAGCCAGGAAGTGAATGGAAGGAAGGAGCTGCACTGTGTTGAATCAATGAGAAACATACAGTAACCATGGATTGACATCCTGACATTGTGGTGTTTGTGTCTTGGCATTGCATCAACACCCAGTGATAATGGATTGTAACAACAGCCTGTCAAAGCTCAGCCGAAGGCCATCACTCTGCCTGTTTTACAGATCACTCCTTAATTCTTTGTGATGAAAATGTAGCTGTGCATGGCTGAATAACTCTACTTCGAAATATTGCTACTACTTTACCTGGATCTAACTTCCACTTATTATATTTATCCTTAGCTGCTCTTCTATTTGCATTGGTGGAAGGGAACCATGTGGTATCCATATGAACTCTGAACTCCTCTCTGCTTTTTAGACTTGCTATTGTGGAAAATGAGAGGTGACAGATAAGTCAGAGCCAAATTCTGCTCTCATTTACACCAGTGCAAACTTGATGAATTTCTTGAGAGTGACACCACAGTAAATATGTGTGGCTTCTTGCAGTATTTGCTTGATGTTTTTAGAAGCTCTCACTTGTGGGATTTTGCTGAGGTAAAACACTCAAAGAATTACAGTAACTGTAATTTCTCTGTCTTATTCCATCATTGTGTAGTTTCAAAAAATATGGCTCAAACTAGCATTATCCCAGATTAAAAATGATTGAAGATTTATTAGTATCATTCCGAGTTATTCTCAATGGAAGGTGTAGCACTAGACAGTTGCAAAATGTTGCTGGGAAAGCTCAGTGAATTGTTCAGTGCTCAGCTGCAAAAACTCCTCTTGTTGGTCAGAAGGTAGAATACAGATTGTTAGAAGGTATTTTATATAGACTGCAACCAAGTCAGAGACTGTGATAGGTTACTCTTTGCTATGGTGAAAAACCACCTGAAACTAAGCATCAGGACAATATTGTTGGGACTGCTGGACTGAAATCTGAACCTTTCTCCTGTATATTTTAATCTCACTCGCGTGTAATGCACTTACTATTCCATGAGCTTTTTTTCAGGGAAGGTTCAGTTCACTGATAAGGTTGAAGCTGTGTTTGGGATCAGTGTTGTTAACTAATACTTACTAATAAGTTCCATGCGTTCGGCTGAAACATCACAATCTTTCAGTCTTCAATCCAATGAAAACAAAACTTTGTTAAAATCAGCCTCACATCTGGCTTATATGTGCAGTTGGAATTCTTGGAAGAATATCCTTTCAGTCTGGCGTATGGACTCTTTGACACTGGACATACTTTCAAATGAAGTCTGTAGTGAGGAATTGTTTGACACACCAACTCCTTTGCCAGTACTTTACCAAAGTTATTTTCAAATCAATCAGTTTTCATCTTCATTCCTGTCACTGTAGTTTAATATTAACATCATTGTTTGGGTGCAATGCTTTATGTAGAAAAAATATTTTAGAACATTTTATATCGAACAGTTCTCATATTTGGTCTTTCAGCTGTGTATGCTGAGGCGCTGTGTGGGAAAAGGTACGGAACTGTCTCATTAGAACAGGAAGTATATAATCAGTAGTTTCCAATTTGAAGTATATTTTATTTCAACAAAGTAAGCCTTACTGCCTCCATGAGGTGAAGGTGTTTTGTAATTAAACTAAAGGACAAAGCACTGCAAGTTCTGATGTCTCCTCCTTAGTGCTCTTGTCCCTTTTCCAAGCAATAACGAACAATTAATTAGACAAATTTTTATTTCTTTATTTATAAGTAGCATTAGTACCTCTTTCATTACTCTAACATATGCATTGACGAATGAGTATGAAACCTTCAGAATTCCTTTAGTGAGAAAAGCTATTGAAAAGAAATATTAAGTATGAGATATCTCATTATAGTCGCTTAAAATACATAGATTTCTTTAGAAGCTAATTCTTACTACAGAACCAGACTTTATCTGTACTACATAGTGTCAAAAAAATTAGCACTTTGAATTATCCTCTCATATTGGTTATGTTGTTATTACTGGAATGTATCATATTCTGTACTTGTACTGCAACCAGTGGATTAAGCAACATAAATTGTTTTAATATACGCAGTAAAACTTTGCATTGTGGCGTATTTGTCATAGCAGATCAGTTCTTGAACCAAACCTGCCTGAATAGCTTCTGTGTAATTCATCAAATAACCCTGCTGCAAATGCAAAGTATTCCTTTCTTTAAAAGAAATGTTTCTTTTGCTTTGCTTTCAGGACTGCCCTTCAGATGTAGGTGACTTCAGAGCACAGCAGTGCTCAGCCTACAATGATGTCAAATATCAGGGACACTTTTATGAGTGGATCCCTGTGTATAATGATCCTACTGCACCGTGTGCCCTGAAATGTCAAGCTCTGGGAAAGAACTTGGTTGTGGAGCTTGCCCCAAAAGTGCTAGATGGTACTCGTTGCAATATTGAATCCTTGGACATGTGCATCAGTGGAATATGCCAGGTATGTTCATGGTGTAAATCGAAACATGACCTTTGTTGTGAGGCACTTTGCTCATGAGTGGGAGCTTTGGGATTATATTTCATCTTTATGTATCAGCTTACTTTGGACATATCTGCCATTACTGCCAAATGGATTGTAGATTACGTACCTTTTCCTGTACACAGAACTTCCTGACTACTTTAGCCATGTATCCATATTTTTATATATAAATAAAAGGTCAGTAAAATTCATTTACTCTTCTATTTATGCATGTAAAAATTCGATTGGTTATTGTGGCTATAGCTTTCTAACCTTTATTATGTCTGTCAGGGTGTGATGGAATTGCATAGCCTTCCATTTCATTTAATTCCTTCTCTGAGTCTTACGTGAACTCTGTTAAAGAGAAAATTGGATGTTTTGTGGATCCAGCCCAGAATGGCAGGTGTGAGTGTATATGTCTGTCTCCTTGTATGGGGTGGATGAGTATATGTTGTAATTGAATGAATTGACCGGTAATTTATATTTCTAGATGCATTTATTATTTACTAGAACTATGTTATTGACTTTACACAGTTGGTGTAAAAGCAGAGAGTTAAAATGTTTGAGACTTGCCAGCTTTGCCCATGTCTCACTGGCAAAGCAATATTGCAATCTTGTTTTACGAACAGAGCAATTTATAGAGAATGGATATGTTATTGCAATTAGTTTTCTTTCTCTGCAAGTGGTTGTTGCTCTGTTAAATGTCTGAACTGTGCACGACTTAAAAATGCAGGATATGGCCCAGCGAGAGAAATAGCTCTGTTATAGGGGAAAATTTGACACATTTGGCAGAAGGTTGGTGCATGGATTATAGCAACATTAATATATGATCTGGACCTTGCAGTGGGTTTTATGTGACTTCCATGTGTACTGCAGTTCCAATACTGGTCGTGTCAACACACAGTGCATCTGCTGCCTCTGGAACAGAAGAATTCCTTACAGAGAGACTGCATTCATTGATAGTACTTTAAAATAGGACATACCTCTATAAACATTGGAAACACTTGCAAATGATGTATTTCTTTTGCAATATTTTAGTGATGTCTCCTCTCCTGATAGAAGCTTTCACCCAGGAGAATGCTACAGCCTCTTCTGGGTACATCTGCAGCAGCCTTTGCTGTCTGTGCCCAATGCAGCATGAGTGTCATGCTGAATCTAATGGAGCTCTGGGTTTTTAAAAGGCTTGTGAGACTCTTGCTCAGGGTGCTGTGGGGTTTCCAGTGTCTCCCATAATGACCTCAGACACCTACCGTCTTTCACACATGGCATAAAAATCACTATGCCTAGAATGGATCCAATTTTGTGAAGAACAGTTGAGAGAAATATTTTAAAGGGCTGTCTCTAATGTCTCTTCTTAGCATTTTGTAGTATTCATATATAAATCTGATATCAAATGCTTGGAAATTTAAATAATACATTTTTAGAATAAACAAAGTAGTGGAGGAAGAAATTAATCGTTCCAGAAGCAGGAACTGGAACACTTACACTGTTGGTGAGAATTGCTTTCTTTTCTCCTTCTCCCATATTTATTTTTTTCATTATTTCTTCTAATTTCACAAAAATATTTTTCAGTGTGAGATAACATCTTCACAGGAAAAAAACTCAACATGTTTAGAATTTGTCCTGTGCTGTGACTTACGCAATTTAATTAATTTATCATTTAAAGTCACAGACAGTTAGAGGTCTTCACTTTAGTTTCTTTAAATCACTGACTATTGAAAATTTCTGCTTTTTAAAGTATATATTTGATAATTTAGTGTTGGATAATTTTATTGAAGTAAAAATTTGAATTAAAATTCAATGAATTAAAATGAAAGGTCATTTGAATAACCTTTTTCTCTTTGCAAACTCTTTTGGGGCCAGAGTGAAAGGTTTCTTCTGAAAGGGGCTGTGGGAGGCAGGGACTTGATTAGAACCTGACACAGAGCTTTGTGCTACTCCTGTTTGAGCAGGAAAAGCAAACAAATTGACATCTAATCTTTTCTGGAAAAATAGAGTTATTTAGTCAACTGCTGTTAAAAGTGTGACAGTAAAGTCATGATTCTCCACAATTGTTGCTGTAAGATCCGTCTGTTGGGTTCTGACATATGATTGGCACAGCCTGCAAATAACTTGGCAAGTGTTTTTACGGTTAACTCATCTAAATGAGCACATCATACTGCTGATGTGGGTATCTTCACTTTTATGTCTGGGAGCATCAAAGAGTTAGTATAAGGAGAGTGGTTCCAGTTTTACTCATTTATTGTCTCAAAGTTGACTCAACGTCCCCTCCTCCTCAACGTGATTTCACTTTCCTTTTCGTTCCGGTTCTTGGTAAGGTAGTGCTGCATCACTAATTCTGCCTCTTGCTCAGACTCTCACCTTGGCAGCATGTGAATTCACAAGCATGGTGAGTTCCTTTTGTCCAGCTTCAGTTCTGATTCTTTGCACTTCCCTTATCAAGAAAAATCAAACTAAATAAGCTCTGTCAAAGAAAATTGGGAGGTGACAAAGATGCTCTCTGGACAGGAGGTGTGCGGCTTTACAAGAAGTGAAATCTGAAGATGGTAGAGCAGGGAACTTGAGAATGTTAATAAGATATTTTAGGGTTGCTTGAGGCTTATCTCAGTCAAACCATCTGATCGTGTTTGAGTCTGGTACTGCCCTGTTTCTATTACCAACACAAATAACTGGAGCTGTTATGTTAAATGGGGACAGGTCAAAACTGCACTGCCAGGAGGATTTTCACACTTAACTTCTCATATTTTTTCTAGTTTATGCACAACTCCCCAAACATTTTTTCATATAATACGTTCCTGCTGTGCCCATCTGGATGTGGGTGGAGACATTCAAAAACATCTGCATGTCAGACACATGTGTGGGCAACATTTACCCAATTCCTCCTCCTGCTTTGGGGCCCTGCCTCTCCTTGGGTTTTGGTTTTAATTCTTGCAGACCTGCTTTTTTCTACCAGAATGCAGAATGGGATATTACTTGTGCCAGTACCTGAAATGGTTACAGTGATAATTTTCCTAATATGGAGTAATGTGTTTGGACAATAAATACACGCATCGCCCAAAAAATCTGGAGTCCTAAGGAGCAGCCTGAGTAGTTCTGTCCTAGGCTGTCACAATTAGGTCAAAGATGATGTAAATCCTGCAGTGAACTTTCCATTTAGTGTCAGCAAGTTGCTTGTGTTCCAAAAGGCAGACACTACTCTGTGCTCTGTAGCATATGGCATAAATTTAGCTGACATCAAAACACATCCCACATGTCAAGTGGAGTGCCATCAACTTCTGCCATGCTAGTTCTCTTCTGTCACATGTCATCATATGGCGAGTAGGTATCACTCACCACCAAAGAACTCTTATGCTTGATGTAAATATCTGTCAGAGTTTTCATTGAAAACAGTTTCTGTAAGCTCTTGCAAGATTTTTGCACTTTTATTTTTTTTTATAAGCTTTGCTCGTGCTTTAAACTTAAAATTGCTGCAGATTACTAATTTCTTCTGAATCTTGACTTCTTTTTTTCTGTGAGTTGCTTTCTCAAAGTGGTTGTTTAAAGTGTTTTGTGTACTGTCTCTTTCAGTTCCTGGAGATAGGTTCCCTTGCCTGTAAATGTGTTCAAGGGCTGCCCAAGATGCACAGGAGATTTAATGTGCAGGGACTTAGGAATGTTTCCATCCAGTGTTACTGCAGACATGAACCTGTGTTTCTAACACGTTAGTCTAAGTAGTTAATTTTTGTTTCAAAAGCACAGTTTTTTCCAAAATTAACATTCATGGTCTTCTTTTAATATTTAAAGAGTAGGAAAAAAAAAAGTCTGTTACCTTTTTGTTCTTTTTAGCCTCTAAACCTTGAGTAAGTGAGTTTGAGGTAGCTCTATGGCAAGCCAGCCTTTATACCAAACCTGGCATTCTTTCTTGGGTACCACCAATGAGCAAATGCACAGAGTAAAGTACATTTTGGAGCATGGAGGAATCCCTGCATAGACACCTGTACTACATGGTACTGCACCAGAGCTGGGAGGCTGGACCCTATCCAGAAAGACTGTGGGAGTTACTCATGTAGATCCAACAAAACTTTCTAGCTCTCGGAACTACATATGAAAATGTTCACACGACTGCATACGTGTGACATAGGTCATAAAACTGGGGACAGTGGGGAGCTCCAGCTGCAGTTCAGCTGGGAGATGTTGGTGGCTCTCCAGAAGTCCCACTAGAGGATGGGGCTGAGCTAAACATGGGTTACCACATCGTATGTGACCTGTACACTCAGTAGGTTGGTTTCCTTGCCTGAGAGAATCTCTTGGCACTGTCCAAGTCAGCAAATCATGTAGCTGCCCTTCAAGGGCTGCACTTGCCCCCCTTTTAATGTCGCTGTCCACCTTGATGTGGTGGTTCCCTTGCAATGACAACTCAGAGGTGTGCTTTTACTGCTGGTAGTGGTGGGATACTCTCAGACACTGAAATGGTCTTTGGAATCACTTGTTTGTATTTTGCAGCTGCCTAATGCTGCTAGAAACTGATGTTTCTTTTCAGGTCTTGTCTTATTCTCTCTCCTACTGTTTCTTATGGAGAAGTATTCCCTACAGGGATTTCTTACTGTGTAAGTTTATCCTTTCTTGTCAGATGAGTAATGAATTTTTTCTGATCTCCAGTTTCTTATCTATGTTTCTCTTTTCATAAGTGATTCTGTCTGCCAAGGTTTGTTTTGTTTAAGTGAGCTTTGTACAAATGTGACTTTACTTCCCAGACTAGCAAGGTCCTAAATCATGTGAGCAGTGATGGCAGAAAAACTCATGATTTGGGTGTCATCTTGAACTACAGCCTTAGCAACCTTCAAATCCTCCAGTGCTAACTTCACCAAGCAAGGCAGACTCGACTGGACCCAGCCAGAAAAGGAACAAAGTAATTTGATTCCTTATATTGATTCCTTTTTCAAAAGCATTCTCACAAACAAAAAGTCCAATGGGAATTTGTGTCCTATCCTCTGACTGCATGTGTTTTTTAAAATGGAGCCCATGTGGGAAAGGGTACTTTCTCCTACTGGGTGGTCCCATAATCTCTTAGCTCCTCTAGCATGTGACAGATCCTGTAGTAAGAGTTAAAGGTTTTGGAAACGCTGTTTTATTTGATGGAAGTGGATTTACAGAGCTGTGGAACACTCTTTAGCCTTTTGCCTTGAGATATAAAATGTTAGCAGAAATATGTGGAAAGTGTTTTTAGGAGCCTTTTAGTATGCAGTGAATTTTATGCACTATATTTTTTTTTATTTTCTGGTTTAGTTTTTCTTTTATTGCTTTACATTCTTTTTCTCTCTATGGATGGCTCAGGAATTTGAACATCATGGAGTGTCTCCTCATGCCCATCATTCTGACTTACTTTATACCTCCCTTCTGAGGTTTGCATTTTGACACGCTTTGTCTTTACTTCCTGAATTCTTATCTGTGAGCAACTGAAAATCCTCACACAGAGGAAGTTTTCTTACTCCCACCACCGCTACTGCTCGTTCATCTTGGCAACTGGGATTGTGGCTTCAGTTGCTGGGATGGGCTGGGACGCTCACTCTTGGTCCTGAGCACATACACAACGTCCCTGAAGGGGCTTTATTCTGTTTATTAACACATGCTGAAGCCTGTGTCAGCTTGTCTGGGCCAATTCTGTCCTGTGCTGGTTTGATTCCAGAGATGTGAGAACTCTGTACCACAATCAGGCCTTTGTTAGCTCAGACATAACTGGAGAGTTATGAGACAGGACCATGTGAGGACAAAATCATGACTCAGACTGGGATAAATCTTCAGTGAGGATAAACCAGAGTTTAAAAGTGGTGCTTGAAAGCTAAGATTCACATTACTTTTAAAAGTAAATAAAAAAAAAAAGGAAAGAAAGAAGTTACTTGCTTGATTGGGGGGATGCTCTGGGATCTCTCCCTCTACTTGTCAGAATCAATTACTTGTGGGCGATGAGCATGGGAAAGAGACAGTGGGAGTTTTTCTTTATATTCTCTCCGGGGACACATTTATTTTGTGTCAAAAGAAAGTGCAAGCTGAAGTTATCACAAAGCGAAGGATTTGAGCAGCAGAGATTGCAAAATAATGAATAGATGGGCTGTGAATGGCAGCAAGATTTTACAGCACGGCAAAGATAGATGGAAAATACTAATTGCAGGATTTTCACATGACAGGTTTTTTACTCATGGCTTTATTACTATTAATTCCCAAAACCATGTTTAAAATAAATTATTTGTTGTGCAGGTACAGACATTCCTGACATCTGCCTGTGCTGTGATTCTGTGCTAAGACAGGTAGAGGAGGAAAAAATGCAGCAAATAGCTGACATTGATGCAGTGAGATCTGTACTGTGGTAGCACATGCAATTGTGCAGTTAAACACAGCCTTAATTTCTCTGCGTTTTGGATTTTACAGTGTGTCTGTGTTTTTGGAAATAGAAATCCCTGTTCTCTGAGCAAAACCATGAGGATTATTATTTTCCCAATTGAGTGATTCTACTAAACTGCAACAGAGATTTATCTTTTTGAGCATGTTCACTATTTTCTTCTTTAACTAGTAAATGTTGAAATAAAACATGTGTCCTTTCTTAGTCAAGTCACAAGACTTGGAGAAGATATTTCTGCCAGAATTAATTCTGCCAGAGGTTATCTTATATTTTGTGCAATGCTGATAACCCTTAAAAGTATCTTAGTCCTCATCTCTTGTAAGGCCGAAATATAGAATTTGGTTATAAAAGCCCAAATACCGCCATCCTGGTGGCAAAGCAGTCAGAGCACTTCATTGGATCTCTTTGGTGTAATAATCTACTTTCATTCTATATTTTGCACATCTTGACAAATTTTAAAGACGGTGGAAACCCACTTGCACATAGGCCACAAAACCTTTGCCACCCTTCAGCAGATCAGTGGTTCCAGCCAACACAGGATTCCCTTACTGAGGTATTACTCTAACAGATCTATTGCCAATTTTAAAATAAAAACCACCGGGCAACATATACTGGGATAATTACAGACTGTTCAGCCCTTGAGGGAAAGGATCTCCTGTATAACAACTCTATCACATTCTTGAGAAGAAGTATAATTATCATCTCCATTTGTGCATTCTGCAGTGCAGTTCCTAGCTCAGCAGAAATACAGTATTTCTTCGACATTTTAAGCATATTGGGCACTTCCCCATAAATGATTTGCTGGGTTTTCTGCTTCAGCTGAATTTCGGTAAATGCCATCTGTATGTCTGTGTTAAAATCCCGCTAGTAGGTTATTCCATGAGTACACATGACTGTGCATCGCTGGAAATAACCAGGCCAATGGAAACACACAAATGTAAAAATACCCAGAGTAGCCTTTAAGTGGGTTTTTCTGAGCGCTGGGGGAGTTGCTCAGCAACTCTAGAAGGATGGTAATTATGTCATATTGAGATGTTGTTGAATTTGTTTTCTGTTTTCATTTTACTAAACCAAATCACATTAGTAAAGGGCATCACTCTCTGACCCTGAGCTGCCAGTCCCTCAAGTAAACATAGAACAATGCAAAACTTAGCTTATCATTTTAATGGAATCACTGGTAAATGAGAATCTGTATCAATAACAAATTTATTAGTCAAAGTAGAAAATTATTTAATATTTAATATATACATTGCTGAATATTGAAATGATGTGTCTGCTAAAGAGCTTAGTCTAAGACACAGTAGGGTAGAGAAATAATGGCACTAGTGCAATTTCAGTTTTAATGTTTCATAGGATTTATGTATCTGCCACAAATAAAAATAGCAGTGATTTATTCTTTTGTGGCCACTTATGTTAGGACAACTCAGCTTGTTTGTTTTTTCTGGCTGTACCTGGGTCTTTGGCTCCAGAGGGCCCTAGAAAGGGGAAACCCATTTCTAAGGAAAAGTATTGTATAGAATTATCTATATTGTTGTATAGAATTTCATGCTTTTGACAGTAATAATGACACTCAACACTTAGATGGTGATGGTTATGCACGGATCTCTGGGTTTACTCATGTTTCAGACAAGTATTTTTATTTTGTAAGGGGTAGGTATATCTTCTGCTTCTTTATTTGAGTCATTAGCATCCCAGAAACATATTTAGTAATTGAAATGTAACATTTTTATTATTGACATCTCACTTCTGTGGAGTGAGTTCCACAAAAAAATGGTACTGTGCCTATTTTGGGAGTGCCTGCAGCTGGAAGTGAGTGGTCAGTTGAGGTAATAGCACAGTTCAGGAGCACTAAAGCAATGGTCTAACAAGCAAAAGCTGAAATTTTAAAACCTGGTCCTGCATCAGGCTCTGCATTGGCAGTTCTGGTCCCTATTTGTACTTATGTTTATTAAGAGAAGTCTGAAGGGGGAGGGCTGGGATTTTCCATGCTTTTCACTATGGTACTTTTTTGCCATATTCGAATTGCAGTTAAAGTTCTGTCTCCTTTAGCCCTGTCCATTTTCTCATCATAGTTAATTATAAACATCTTAAGAAAGCAAGATTCTTGAATTTAACAGATTATACTCGGACCTTCACAAATTGAAATGAACATGCTACATTAATTTCTTTGTTTAAGTCTGATTCCTCAGCTGGAACCCTGCTAAGTGAATATGACCTCAAGAAACAGCTGTGGGAGCTTCTGAGTGATTTTTTGGATTCATATTTGCAGAACTATTTTTAACGTTCCGTAGTCACTTCTACCATATCAGCAGCAATTTCATTCTTGCCTTTCATCTATATTACTGTATTTTATAGCCTGACCTTTTGCTCCTCCTCTGCCTTTCTGAACCTATATGAGCTATTCTAAGCATGCTATAAAGCATTTACCACCCTTCAGTATTGTCTTTCACAATAGAACTGCCATGATAACATGTAGAAGTTTGTTGAAGCAGACAAGCATTTTGTTCACTGCTTAACCAGATGCTTTCTATCCAAACTGCTTGTGAGAAAACAGTATTCTTCTTTTTCATATTTCTTTTTTCCTTTATAAGAACATAATCAAATAACACGTTCAGGTTCTGTCCAAAAATAATAATGGATCAGACGGCTGTTTCTGAAAATAATCTTGCCATATCCAAATTCATAGATACCCCATCATGGACAGCTTTTTAAATGCACAAAGTGCCCATTTCCTTAATGCTCTTTATATATTAAATTTCTACTTATTATTTATTTTGTCACATATTGTCCAGTATTCTCCCTGCTGTCTGAGAAGCTCATTTACAACGTAGTCATTACAATACTTTTATCATTTTTTGGAATTATGGTAGTTATAATTACAGATTTCTTAAATTCACAGGGTCCCACACAGTTTGTATTATCACTTGTTTCATGTATTCAACCAATGTTAAGATAACCTAATACAATTTCTGACTATGCCCTAGGAGCCTGCAGATGTTTTCCCAGTCTGCCTGTAATATTTGGAGTTGATCCCTTTGCTCTGTAAGCAGTGAGCAGTGTGAGGTAAATTAACCCTAACAAATGCCTTAATTGTGAAAATCATCAGCCTCTTTGACTGGCTGAGGCGCTGCCTGAGCAGAGGAAGGTTGTTGCCATGTATCATTTTCTTATCCTTGTTGCAGCTTTGTTTGCAAATACAAATGTACTGTCTTCAAAATGTTTCATCAAACACTGTTTTTCCAGTAGTTATTGGCTAAAATATGAATATCTTAAATCATAATATTTGGTGTCACAATACCATATGTGTTAGAGACCCAGTTTCCAAAGCTATACTTTGCAGCTTCCTCCTGTTTTGGTGAGATCTGTGGCTGTCCAGCTCATCTGAGGAATACCCTGTCAAGGATTTACAAGCAGATAAAAAAAGGCTAGCTCTGGACACTCCGGTTTGAAATATACCCCATCCTGGTGTTCACACCATTCTTGAATTAGCTCTAAATTTGGTGCTTGTCACGTGAAAATCTGCAGAATTTTTAGGTGCTTCAAATTAAACAAAATCTGAAATTCTGTGCTCACTTCAGGTCAAAATTGGGATAATAATTTGAGTTGTTTTCTAAATTGTGTTCCAGGATATCATTGCTTGATACTCATATTCATAACAGTTGATGTAAACATAATCTGGGAAGGAAGTCCACATCGGGTGAATGCATCTTGCTGAACACACCACCTTTGCTGGCACGGGAGCCGTAAAGCTTTTCCCACGTCCAAGTCCCTTGCAGTTAGCACTCCTGTTTTATTTCTGTGGCATTTGTGTATTATTAAAAAATAAGCAGTAATACTTTATGAAACAGTCCTCTAAAGTATGCTGCTGTGCTGATTATCCTTTTTCTTTCATTCCATGTTGGACACAATAGTGCTCTGTGTTTGCACTGTTGTGTAATTTTTGTTACATGCAATGAGAGTTTGTTTTCATAGGGACTGTCTGTTTTTATTGTGGATATTTGTTATTATCATGTTGGACTCTGATGGGCTGGTCCTGCAAGTGCTCTGCTTGCTCAATGCCCTCCTCCCAACAAAGACTTGCAGGATCTGTAGCCTAAAAATACGCAACAGTTTAAACTAACAAAAGTAGCGCTTTTTCACACAGAGTATCACAACATGAAGCCTAATTTTTCCTTTGAAATGAATTGAAGAATGAATAAACAGGTTTTTAATAATTAGAAAATGAGATTACAGCATGAAATGGAAATGTGTTTGAATGATCTGGGGAGAGATTACACCTGCAGTAATTTGACAATTTACCTCCATGTGCTTAGTAGTATCTTTGTGTGAATAAGGGCAGGAGAAGCACTGGAGGGTAGTAATTTACATCCAAAGTCTTCCCAAGAGAAATGTAGACTCTCTCAACCAGCTGATGAGGTATGGTCCTCATCTTAATTTTTCAGAAACTTTAGGATGTTTATTCATGCAACATCCCTGTGAGATGGGGATCTGCAGTTAGACCCTTTTCACAGATTGAAATGGAAAAGCACAGGAAGTTTTCAAAGGTCAAAAAGAAAGTCTGTTGTGGAGATGGGAACCGAGAGAGTTGTCAGTGCTGAGGGCAATGTGTTGAGCACTGTATTAATATATCCCTTGAAATTTAATCTGTTTTCTGATTGACACAATGGCCCTGTTTCTGTTTCTCAAATGGTGTTTTCATTCATTTCTCAATGCTAACTGGGGATAAAATGGGAAGATAGGCTTATTTACAGTCACTTGTTTACAACCTTCTTCTAATCTTCTGAATGTCGGCAATGAACCCAGAGCTAATGCTAAAAACAACGTCAAGTGAAAATATTTAATCCAAGCCCAAATTATAGTACAGTATACCCAAACAGCTTCTATGTGGTAAATAAACACCTGTTCTAAGATGGTCTGAGTTCACACACGTGTTAATTTACTTCATCTTTACAACTAAATTTCTATGATTTATTGTTATTGTTAGGCTGCTTATTTCTTTTTAAAATGAATTCTTTGCTGGGCTGCATAGGATGAAGATCCCCTTCATTTGCAGGAGATAAAAGTAATTTCCTGCTGCTAATGAAGATTTCTGTGGTAAATCTGAAGCCCTGAGTAAGGCGACCTCTCTCAACTGTACTGTCTTTCTCAATGTCCTCCTCTAAAGGGAGTGCAGGATTTAGGGAATTGGGAAAATAATGGAAAGGGGCAGAAGGGGGAGGTGGGGCTGCTTTGTTTTCTTTTCTATAGACACGTGAAACTTTGAGATTACATTTCTCTGTGTTTGGCAGTGGATGTGCATGATTTGTGTGTGTCTGTGTGTGTGCTAACTCAGACTGGAAGACCCAACCCTGCCTCTTACGTGTGGACTTGATCCTCATCTCTCCAAGGAGATCGTGTGTCAGTTTTGGCATAGCACAGATGCAGTGGATCTTGGCAGCTCAGACTGCCCCTTCCAAGCATTTTTATATAGGAAGAGGTGTGTGCTGGCCAGTTTCAGAATTCTAGCACTGCTTTTAACTGTGAGTTTCCAGAGCGCTTTCTATCCATTTGTCAGTTTGAAGTTTGGTTAAATATACACATCCGTGACAAATTAGCTGCCCTTCTCGGGAATGTGTGGATGTAAGAGGCATATAGGCTGACTTGAGGAAACTTGAAGCTGGAGATGAGCTTTTTACCAGATTGCTCAGCATTTGGTACTTCCTGAAAATTTCTTCTATGAAATGGTGAAGAGTAGAGTAGGTGAGGCCAAATATTTATCTTTCATTCATCAGGGAGGTGCTTTTAGTCAGTTTTGTCTATTCTTTTTTGTCTTCCCATTCTCATTCTCATCCTTCTTGTGTAGTGACTCATATGAGAAAAGCGAAAACCTGGAAAAATGTTTTCATTATAGTTCGGAGAATTTTCAGTTGACAGTTCTTCAAAAACTTTGCTTTTCAAATTTTTGGCAGTGTTTAAGTTTGGGTATTTTTATAATAATCACTGGAAAGTTTTATAGATTGGGTCTCACATTCATAAACCAAAAAAAAAAAGAAAGTGAGAACTGAATCATCCAAGTTCTTTAAAACCTGGTTAGCAAATGTATATATGATTGACATTGATGAGAATGCCAAATAGGAGATCTGTGTGAGTACCAGGTAATTTTTTAATGGCCAAGCCACTAGAGTATTAGCACTGCCTACAACTCCTTGTCTTTGAAGCTGAAGGTTGAGTGGCCTTTAAATTTTTACCTCGTGTTATTTCATTGTATTTGTCCTTTCTCAGACATAATTAATGATGAAAAAGGTGATGAAAAACAAATTGTAAATAACATAGTTATCCCTTGTGTTGGAAAGAATAATGCTCAATGCTATTCATTCACATAAGTAGTGGGAAACGGATTTGTGTACTTCTTATGCTTGAATAACTTAATGTATCGGTTGTTGTGGTTCATCATTAAAATCATGGAAATGACAGTGTGCTTTTAAAGTCCTAAATAGCAAGATATGCTTTGATGGAATGAGGCCACCTCATAAAATCAAAAGGATAACATAATAAATAAAATTCCAGAAACCTGAGCATGTCTACTACAGCTTTGCCCTCCTTCTGACTGTGGTGTTGATGTTGGCAGGCAGTAGGCTGTGATCGACAACTTGGGAGCAATGCCAAGGAAGACAACTGTGGAATCTGTGCAGGAGATGGTTCAACATGCAGGCTTGTGAGGGGACAAGCTAAGGCACATGTCTCACCAGAGAAAAGTAGGTTGCAAATTGATCCTATGATAATTTATCCTTGACTGTGTTTTCTGCCTGTGTATTAGCATGCATATTGCAGAGTGACCTTTTAACTATGTACTTGTTTGCAGTTTTACAAAGCTACTTATTCGAAAGTCTGTGCTAGATTAGCCTATTGAAATTCCATGAGGGATACCACACATTAGGGTATAGCTAGGAAAGAATTTGAGATATGCATTTTTTTTTTAATAGAGCTACTCAATTCTTTCTATCAGGAATAACCATCAAGATGCACATCTTATTTTAGAGGGTATCCTCATGTTGCAGTATATGTGATGCTGCAGCAATGTTTTTAAATCACGGAAACATCTTATAGATGGTTTTATGGAAATTGCGGCCCGTGCGTGAAACTGCCTGCTTTTCAAATTAACTTTGCTTTTTCTTTTCCATTTTTTTTGGTGTCTGAAGACAGTTGAACTTCAGGGGCAAGTTAACTACTTATGTGGTACAAAAAGCACAAAGTGAAAGGGAATAATACTTCCGTCTCTTTTTTGTGTGTTTGGCTCAACTTTTACCATTCTTTTTCAAACTAGTTAACCTGTTACTGCAAGTAACTCTGTAGGTCTCAGTAGTACTGAAAATATAAAAGAGGAGGGGTATCAGAAAGAGACCCTTTACTGGAGTCTTAAGAGTCTGGCTATTTGGATAAACAGGCAAAGTTTGTCACACAGAGGCTCACTTCGGACACTTGTGCTTCCCGCTGTCATAGATGATGCTCCCTGGGATTTCACAGCATATGTCCCATGTGTTTATCATATGGGATAGTTGCCTCGCATCATTTTTTCTGTTTCAGAACTCATAGTGTGTATTTCTGATGTGCAGTTGTCACGTGGGGATGGGTCCTTGGGGGTTTATTACCTTCCTGCAAAGTCACGAGATGCAAGGGTACACTTAAAGTCAGTGTGCAAAGTTTCACCTGTGGTGTTCTGGCTCAGGTAAGAGCTGCCTACAACTGACATCATTTTGTGGAAGATCCGCCTTTGCCTTGAAGAATGCCTGTGGTTCATTGTTCCCTCTGTCCTAATTCAGTGGTTCTCGAAGGTTTCTTTAAATATCAAGAAAGATTATTCTGAGGAAAGATATCAGTTATGCCAAGTTTTGGTTTTATCTTGCACTGCAGGGGGGTGAATGATGTGAATTAATTACCATTGACATAAGCCAAACAGTACACATGCTACAAAAGTCACAACATTTGATGTATTCGTTGGTATTGTGACAGTGCCAAAATCTCTTTTTGGGTCAAGTTGTTCAGCACTGTGGAAGCAGTTCCATACAATCATCCTGAGTGTGAAAATAAAGCCATCCTTTCTTTGTGCTAATGTATTAGTGAAGGGATGCATGGTTATTTGGAAGCTTTCAGAACCAGTGTTAGGAAGTAAAATATCGACACATGACAGACGTGTATTTAAGAGGGAGCTTAAGTTTGTGAGCAGGATGTGAATTTTACTGTTCAATGAAGCAAATTAAAAAACTGGAAGGGAGGCAAGAGCCAAAGATTTTATTATAAAAGAGCGGCATAAAGGAAAATAAAAGTGCCTGGTTATCTTAGTCCTTACTTTAGACAGAGAAATTTAGGCATTGATAGCAAATGATTTCTCATAAAGGACTCACTTTGTTTTATTATCTTTTTTATATGTTTTTACATTAAAGGAATGTCTTTGATCAGAAAACTAAACAGCACTGAAAGTGAGCTTACTGTTTTCAAATATGAAATGAACGGTCATTTCAAAAGTTCTTTATTTTTTCCACTAGCACTTAATTGCCTTTGAAAGACAAAGCAAGTTAAACTTCTGCCAGCAAGTCAGATTCTAACATTCTGGTAAAATTATTAAAGGTTTGACTAATGATATTCAAACAAAAAGTGTAATAGGTTGTAAAATGTACCGTCCCATTGGGAAGTGAGATATCATAGGCCTGATGTTTCTAGTACTATAGGCATGGAACTCCCATTAACTCCACTGCCCTATTTGCACATGGAAAAATAGTAGGATTGGGCCCTGATCTCTGCTTTCTGCACCATTATTGGCAAGGAACAGTAGGAAAGTGCTCTGGTTCTGATACCAATGAAGAAGAAAAGAATCTGGTTCAGAAATTTACAGGGAGTGAAGTTGAAGGCACGGACTTGTTCTGATCTGATTTTACTCAATTCCCAAACTGCAAGATAATTGCAAGTTTTACCTTTCTTAAGTTTTTGTTAAAAACCTCCATACAAGAGTTTTCACTGTTGATGGCTTTGTAACTGGTTTGAATTTCCTCTTGCCATGTGCTTTATTTCCTATGGCATTTGTGTAACTTACCATTGGTCACTATTTGTCAAATGTTTGTATGTCATCATCCCCAAGCATACTTAACCAGAAACCTAATTTCACTTTGGTCATTTATCTAAAGAGGGGTTTTTGGCCCGTGTCCCTCTTGAGTGTCATCAACCAGCTCAGTTTTGTGACAACTTGCTGCCTCATGTTTTCTCTCCTCTTTGAAATCAATATACGTGGAGCTAGCAACCCCAGTTGTTGAGATTGCCTGATATTTCACCTTATACGATGGATTATTTGCCAAAATTCAGCACTTGTGTCAGAAACTTTTCATGCCAGGTAAATGTTTTGGAGAAAATTCAGCCAAAACAACTCAGCATATTCCAAGGACTCAGTGGAGAAAAACATGTTTTTTCACACTGTCAAAACATTCTTGAAACCTTTTCTTTAATATGTCTTAACATCCCCCATTGTTGGAATTGATCACAGATCAGGGATTTGAAATTTGGCAGGCAAATGGTCTTCTGGTCATGGACAAGTCTTTTGCAATGTCTGTGAACATCAACTACAACCTTTTAAAGAACAAAAAAATCTCTGCCTTTTCTTGCAGTTTCTGTAGAGCCTTCCTGGATGTTAACAGCTGACATTTCTGAAAACTTACCCTTTTAAGTGTTCTCTAGCTTGTTACAAGTCCTAACTGCATACAGATCATATGTGTGCAGCTTCCTTAGAATAAATTAACGTTATTAACAGAAATGAGCTGTTAAAAATTTTCCATGGGGTTGCTCTTGCTTTCTGCTTTACTACAGTGTAGGACAGATATCATGAGTTGAACTCTACGATGCCTCCTACCTCACATTCAGGCACTCAAAAGAGATTTTATAGAGAGCTTCTAACTCGTCTGGGCTTCAAACTTACGACCAGGGCTGAGGAGACCACATAAGGAGAGGGAAAGGCAAGATGAGACTAGCTGAACAGAAAGATTTGACATTAGTTCATAAAGTGAAGGAAGGACAGATATGAAAAGGTGGATGGAGGATATAGGACTGGCTGTACAGATACACTGAGTCAAGAAAAATAGGAAGAGAAGAAGACTGAGATTAGATAAGGGATTGCATTGGGAGATGGAGTCAAAAACACTTGGAGAGGAAGGGAAAAAATGAACTATGCGTAAAGCCAGGAGAGGGAATTGGGACTGATTTGGCATGAAAACTGTGTGTGTGGAAGGATAGAATGCCAACACATTAGCATTTCTCTTTGGATAAGGAGTATGTTTTTTAAAGCAAATTTCGTCAAGGTCCTAACACACTGCTCATCAGTTCACATCATGGAGTGGTCTTGGAGAGAATAAATTTGAAAAACCAGAAGATGTGTCCCAGAAAACCACCTGATATTCTCCAACAGCTACTGACTCTGCAGTCTATGGATCAGGCTAGAGCTGGTCCCAGTGAAGCACCTGCAGTGTGTATAATGTTGAGTACCGGGTCTTCAGCACCAACTATTGCAGTCTGCACATCCCTTTAGTTTGATTGGTTTACTTGGGGCTGTTAAAGGTAATATGAAGCCTCCTTCTTTACTTTCCTGGTCTCTCTTGTCTTACTTGAAGAAATTCCTGTGTAAGAACACTGGCTATTGCATTACTAATTTTGCACTGCATTTTCTTGAGATCCATTCTTTTGATGGGCTGCTTACTGTGTGTCTTCGTATATTTTCTCCAGTGCATACAAACTGTAGAAGAGGTGTCCAGAAGTGGACATCCAGAAGGATGTGACTGAGTTTAGGCCTCACTGTCTCAAAAGCAGGTTACAAGACCTTTGGAGTGCTTGCTCAGCAGTGCAGAGAAGTGGCACTCTCAGCTGAAGAGGCAGCTTTGAGTCATAAGGCCGGTGCACAGAGGGATAGAGGTACAAAGGAAGTGGGAGAGTATGAGAGTGGAGAGGGAAGGACTTGGAGGACAGAAAGGATGTACCCGTACACATTTCGCAGTGTGACTTTTAAGGTTAAGATGTGTAACTGCTGCTTTCAGTAGCACATACCTCTTAAAACATATCTCTTAAAAACCGTGTGTTTGGCTTTGCCCAGATTGTTGTCAGTAGGCAGGTCAGCACATACCCCAGCAGCAGTGTCTTCTGAAATTTCACCTGATTCTAGAGTAGATGAGGGCAGCCATCGCAGTAAAACACCAAATATTTTGTGCTTTTTAGTTCCCATGTGCTGGTAGTTGTTCCTGGATTATTGTTATTTGTATTTTTCGATCAGAAAAACCAGCAAATAAGTGCTGAGCAAATACATGGAAAGAAGCAGTTTTATAGACCTGAAATAAACCCTCTGGCCTGCTGAATGAGGAGAGAGGGAAAAATCCCAACTGGCCCATATGTGAAACAGTAAATGGGTCCACCATGGCCCACATGGAAAAATAAATAAAACCTGCTGAATTGGATTGAGTTTAGGAATGTGGCTCCTTTATTTTGATCCTGGGGATTAGCTCCCAGTCTTACCATAGCAGGGAGTCTGATCTTACTCTCATTGAGATCCAAAATCTAAATCCACATTAACACCATAGAACCAGGATCAAACCTTGACATCTGAAGTAAAAGCAATCCAGGAGCTTAATCAGCAAGTGCTGTGTGTAGTGTGTGTGCTGAGAGTCCCTGGGTAAGAACAGAAAGCCCATTTCAAGCAGGTGCTGGATAAAGATGACTCACATGCCATTGGAATCCCTTCTGTGGAAGCAGGGTTAGAATAAAGACACAATATCCCACCTGTTTCTGAGTTTTTAAGGTGAGCCTTAATCTGAGCTCACCTTTTAGTCTAGTGTTTTTGCATGTTCCAGATTATTTGGATAATAAATGAAATTTATTCGTTTTCAGCTTTAGACAAAGGTCAGCAATTAACTTCCAAAAATAGTATAAGGGAAAGAAAATATAACTGAAAATTCTAAGTATAGATTTCAGGGTAGCAATTTCCCTTTATGTTTTTGTTATGCTTTTAACTGTGTGGATCCTACTGATTTGATGGGAAATGTACAGCATAACCATTTTTAAATGGGTTTACAGAGCCTAGTGTTTCTTATTATATTCAACTGAGAACTTGAGACTTTTGGAATATATAGTTTTGGAGCGAGACCTGGACAACCATAACTACTGTTTCATAGGAAGTTAAAGCTGTCCTTAGGAGAAGGAGGAGCCCCTTAGGGTTGGTTATGTCCCATTTTCTTCCAAATCCTCATCTTTGTTCAGAACTCAAAAAAATCTTACTTGTAGTTTTTCCTATAATTTGCTTATTCCCATGGGAACGCTGCCCTAAGTCATAATTATCTCAGTCAGGTTACAAAAATCTGCTGTCAGACTTCTCGACAGGTCTGTGGGGCTGCAGAGGTTGAGTATTGCCGTGGCGGTGAACTTAGTCATCTCCTCTAATGCAAATAAAATGCTTTCGGGTAATATTGTCTCTGCTGCAGAGAAACACCAAATTTAGCACCCCCATGAGACTTTTGGACCATATCAGAGAGTGCTTCGGTGAGGGTGGAATGTCTGTAGTACTGCTAAAGGAATGTGAAGCATCCTGGAAAGGGATCAGCAGGGTCTGCCGAGGCGAGCAGAGCTCTCTGTGAGGAGGTGCAGGAAGCACAGCAGGACGACCCTGGTTGTTCTCAGGAGTATCAGTCCTACACGTCTGCACATTTGTAAACCTGGGCTGTGTCTCTGCAGCATGGACTGCCCTTGGTTCCACTTCAGAACAGCGGTTGCATGCGTTCAGAACTGGTCATAATCAGACTTTTGTTTGAGGTTTTGTTCAGTGACTGCTCTGCGGTTGTCAAGATGGGATACAATTCCTGACCAAGTAAGGACCTATAGGCCACTCAAACCTGCTTTCTCTCAAATACTGTAGAGCACATGTGAATTCAGTAGTTATTTCCTAACTTTAAAGATATACACACCCACTACCTTCTGGCTATCTTCAGCAATTCGTCTGATGAAAAACCAAGATGCAAAAAGATATCAAGTGGTTCAGTAGTTAACATTTTTTTCCAGGACTCCTTAGCTGTATTATTGTTCTTACTGTAGTATTTTTCACCCTGGTGGAATACTCAAGTATGAAATTAATAAAGTTCATATTTTATTACATCCAAAATAAATTGTTATATTTAAATGTCCTTCCTAGAAATTGACGATATAAAAACTGTAACATAAGAAGGTGTTTATTTCAGAAAGAATAATTGCAGCATTTGCTTGAAGTATCCTGAACATTTGGCAGGATTTCATACTTATGCTGAGGAGATGTAAACCAGAAGCTGATAATTTAGCATCTACTATAAAGGGTCTGGTTTAAAGTGGAAAGAAACATTTTTCAACTATTTTTTAGTTAAAACTAAACTCAACTGTTCTTCCTCTAAAAATAGTACGAGTAATTCTGGACCCAGTGTATCGCTGACCTTCAAATCACATTAGTTTCTGAATTTGCAAAAATGGACTTCCTCTGCACCAGCCACTGGATATGTGTTGGTGCCATCACTGGGCAGAGCATCTTGTGTGGGCTGTACCTGCAATGGGCACGTGTTTGCAGGTCCTGCCTTACAGGAGTTGTACAGTTGGGTGATGATGGAAACGGGAGACAGCACATTGGTACTTTGCTCCTTAGATGCTTCCCTCTTCCTTTTGTGGAGATCCCTGTGCATACCCCTTCCTGAGAGCACTGCTTTTGTTGGCACGAGGGACTCTAGTCTATATGATTTGACTGTTAACTTGGTTTTCTTGGGCAAATCACAGATTTCCTACATTTAAAACGGAAAGTAATAACTTTCTGCCTTTTTAAAATGCACTGAAGTAAGTGTGTTGCACTTTTATGTATGAAGAGGCCTTTCAGGCAACCAAAAGCTGTTTTGTATTGACATGTCCTATTCAGGGCTGGTTTGGTTTATAGTTAATTTTAAATTGAGGCTCTTACTGGAAGAAATGATCTTATATGGTAAGTTAGATGCAGACACTCTGTTATAACATGTCCCTTATAGCTATTATGTATTTGCTCTTAACTGGTCTGTAATTGGTTAAGGGTTAGTGTTAAGTAGATGATTTATTTCCTGTAAGTCCTGCCACTTATTAAAGTTGTGACCTGCAGGAGGAAATGAGGTGTGGGCAAACTGAGACTGAACAGCTGCAGATTTTTGTAAGGGGGAAGGACTACTTAGCAGATTCCTTATGTCAATTCAGTGATTAGGAAATAAAACTAGGACAACAGAGTGTAAATATGTTCCTAATACACTACTGACATTTCAGTTGTTATTGTTAATAGCAAATCATTTTCCAAGAGCAAGAAAGATTTGCAGGTCCATTTGTAAGTCTGAACAGTTGCATAACATAGCAAACAGACTCAGTATACTGTACTTAATAAAATAACATACTGTTTTTAATAGAAAAATTGTGAAACCTGTGAAATATTTTCTTAGACAGATTTGACAGTTTTCAGTGTAGTTATGTGATGTACAAATTCCCTGATGAAAGATAACTTCTAATACAGTTGTTTAATTTTCCTAGGGGAAGAAACCATGATTGCTGTTCCGCATGGGAGTCGCAGTGTGAGAATTACCCTGAAAGGACCAGCACACCTTGGTATGATGGAGCTGTTTTATGTATTTATACAGAGGCAGGAGATAAAAGCAGAACCTTGTATCTGAACTAATCCAAACTGTGGGAGTATGGGTAAGATCATGACCTTGGTACCTTGGTTCCTCTTCCCATCTTTAATATCCAGCCTGGAGATAGTCCTAGAGAACACTGGAAAGTCCGCGTAGTAAAAAGAAATAGTGTACCTACTGATGGTTTCTAAACTTACCTAAACCAAGTAATTCATGTGTAAGATGTCTCATATACATTGCACTCTTGAGCAGCCTGCAAAAAAATTCCTTCCAAAGTGTCGTGCGTGGAATCAATAACACTTGAATAACTCAGCATCAGATTTCTGTTGAAGCATCTGAGATGGTGCAAATAGTCCAGGGGAGGTCACACTTGGTCAGTGAGCACTTTTCAAGGCTGAGTAGTCCGGGTACAAATGAAGTCCAGAACAACTACACAAGTGCTATTTCCGTGTAATTCCTTTGGTGGTTACATGCCACCAATGAGAAATAGTTAGACATATGTTTCCTAATGTTTTCTATAAGGCTAATGGCAGTATTTGTGATGATTTCTTTATCCATAGGCCTAGTTTGCATAGAGAATTAATTATTTCAATCATAAGTGGGGCTGCCATACTGAGCAATGAAATAAACTATTAATTTAATATTTTGAACAATTTTTTATTAGCAAAAGTGGCAGAATTAGTCTGAATCATAGAAACAAAAAGAACTTGTTCTCTGAGATCTGTAAACAGAAGTCAGAAATGCATTTTATTGGAAAAATGCTCATCTGTTTTTTTGCTTTCAAGAATATATTGTTGCATTCTTTCAAAGAAAAAATTGAATAAAACTCCCACTGCAGAACAGCTCCAGAGTGAAATAACTTCAGATATACCAGTGACATCAACAATGTATAGAGCTGAACTCATATTGAAATAAATAATATTCCTTTAATATTGCTGCAAGGGATGTAGGAAGGAGTGATCCTGACCAGTTCAGGTCAGCACTCTTGGTCTTTCTTAAGTAGTTCTGCAGAAGGAAGTTGTTGTTTCAGTTTTGTATGAGGAAAAAGTACTAGATTCAGTGGCTCCTGGGGGATTTCTGGAAAGCTCCTGAGGAATGCAGCAGCAACATGGTAACTAAGTACAGAGTGCTGGCTTCCTACCCGGGGTGGTTCCGTAAAGAAGCTGTGGCTTGGCATCACCTTTGTTACTTGGCTCTCTAGCTGGACGAGAATTGTGAAACGTTCCTTTAACCACTTCCTCCAGCACATGTGTTTGCAAATCTGGGAGGATTTAGACTTTTTAACCTAAAATTAAAATGACAGAGGTGAAAAACAACTGCGAGCTGATGTGGGGAGAGAGGTGGCAATCGCTTCTGGCTTCATAGCCAGGTCTTCGAGAACCCTTCTTGGGGTGTGGTTTGGGACAACTTGCTGCTCTACTTTTCCACTCTATGTGTGTTTATGGGTGTTTGTTGCTTAACAGAAGATATCAAATGATTATTTGGCTGCAAATTCATTGACTTCTGTGTGGGTGTGCTGGTATAACTAAGGGCAGAATTTAAAAAAAAAAAAGCAAGAGCTGTAATTACGAGTTTCATTTGTCAGAAATGTTCTTCCTGACTTGCAAGGAGTTGAATTTAACAAGTGAAGCAGGGACTTCTTATTGTTAGAATTTTATACTGCCTCCTGTTGCCAGTATATATTTATTTTTCAAGTGAAGACAGCAGCACCAGCAAACACTCGAAGAGCACTATGGAGTGTCTGGCACTTTTCCCTTTATCTTGTGTTCCGTGGTGCTTCATCCTGGGTTTATGATCTGCTCTTGTTCCAGGGAAACACAGCTGCTGGACTAATCAAAAATGGAAATGTGGTTGAAGATGTAGCATATAACAGATTTGAAACAAATGCTCTGAGCATTGTTTTGCAATCAGCAGTTACTGTTTGTGTAATGACTGCATTTCTTTGGTTAGAATATTCTTCTGGTTAGAATAAGTGTTTTGTTTGTGTGTATGGGCACTTTAAAAAAGACAATAGATTCATCAGAAAGCAAAGATGTTACTTTGGGATTTTTTTACAAACAAGTCCCTTCTGTACTTCTGTCTGCTTGGGTTTTGTGAAAGATTTGGTGGAAAATAACCAAGTAATTAGCACAAAAAATGGGTCTGAATAAAATGTTTCATTGTGTTAGTTTTGTTTTTGATTTGGACTGCATTATGGCTTTTCTAGCAGTTGTTTTAAAAGCATTAGAATCAAAAGAAAGACTGAAAGTTCCCTGAAATTAATCCTCCAGCAGAAGAAACAGGAAAACCAGAAGCTAATATTTTTACAAGTGGCTAATGCTAGATAACTGAGTTCATGAACTTAGGGAGGTTAAACACCACTAAAGAGAACTGATTTTTTTCATTTTTTTCCCTGTTCACAGTGATTTGCATTAGGGGACAGTGTTTAGCTGAGTGTCTGTGCACTACTCTGTCTTTGATGGATGTTGAGAGGAAGACAGTGCTGCTTGCATTTTGAAAAGAATGCATGTTTTGTTTTGGGCCCCTCTGTTGTGCTGTCTACAAATTAATCACATGGAGAAAAAATAGCTTATGGGTAGCAACTTGACTTGCTCCTTATTGCACTTTGAGCGGGAGCTATTTCCCTGGGAATTCTTCTGTGCATCTCTCTACACAGTGGAGTATCTGCAGTGGGTTCCCCACTCCATGCTGCCCTATTCCTTCCTGCCACCAAGAGTATGGGAGACTTTTCCTTGTAGAGCTTCCATGCACAGCTGTGCAAGGCATTTTTCCAAGGGGAAACATTCCTTTTGTCCAGGTAAGGGAAGTAACACAAAGACAGACAGTTAGAGGTCTTTGGCACCAGTGATTGTCCTCTTAGGCACAGAAACAGGTGAGCACTCACGAGAATCCCCCATCCATATGACTGCACATCTGGAGTCCTAAAGACCACTCAAGGAAATGTTTCCCTAACTTAGAATGGGGAAGCTTACTCCTGAAGTCAAACTCCCCAGCTCTCTAGGATAACAGGACACTGTAAAACAAATTAATATTTGGTGAATTCTTTTCTAAACCTTTTCTATAAAACATTTGATGAAACCTTTGTTCTCAGTTACTGCTCTGAAATCAATGAAGTAGTTTTTTGGGGAGGAATTGCTCCCTAATAAGAATCATTGTGTTATGGATGTGTTAAATACACTAGATGCTTGGTTTCACTCTGCTCTAGAAGCCTGTGATGACAAGCACTAGATACTACTGAGCAGGAATGTATTGCATCAGAGGTTACCTGTTGTGCTGTGGAATAGCTCCTCATCTCCCCATATGACACACTTCTGGGAAAATCTGAGCAGCTGTTCTGAGCTTCACTGGTGTGACCTCCAGAGTTAGAGACCATCACTCTGTAGCTGGACCTTGCAAATAAACCATGCTTTGTATCCACATCTAGTGTAGCTCTGACGTAAACATATGTCAGCTCTCGGGGAGGTATCGCGTTGTTGGTTGCTGAACAATATTCTTGGTTTCTGCTTAGAAAAACATAATTATTTTTTTTTTTAATTAAGAAAACTGACAAAAAGACAGTAAGGAAATGCAGCTCAGGAAACCAAATTAACATTTTTAACATGTTTTTGCACCAGCTGGATGTCCTGCCTTGTAATCTTAAATGCTAATTTTAAAGGGGTTCTGTACACCTGAGTATCCTACTGACTTTGTGTGGAACTGGAAGTACTTGAGATTTGCTGATGTTACTCTTATTCAGCAAAATGAGAGAACAACAGGCACCATGCATTATTACTCTCTGTTAAGCAGTGTAACTTTGGAGTCAGGGCTTGCAGAAGCCTAGTCAAACAATGCTGAGTAACAGATATTTTAACAGGTTATCTTTTAATGCAACTAGGAAAGAAAACTTCCATGAAAGTGGCAAATAAAATTATGTAGTAATCATCTAAATACTTGGTTTTTCTGTGATTTGTTTGTATCTATTTTTTCCTAATGGAAATGTGTTGAACAGTGGGGCACATTGATTTCCAGAGATTTATTTTTTCTCTTTGACAAAGTACATTTGATTCATCACTAGATTCATACCCCATGATCAACATAAAGTCATTTCCTAGAAATATATCCCTCCTTAAACTTCCTTCCAGCCATGTATGTGATCTTTGTTACCTGTGAGCATAGTGGAACCTAATGCTTAGAAGCTTGGGATAATGTTGGTAAGGAAATTTAATTTATTCTATAATTTCCTTCCTTGCTTTGTTGTGGGTGCTCCAGAATGCATGTTTATTTAAAAAATATGAAGGAAGAAAACAGTAATGATGGACTGCAGCATTCAGAGTATGTTTTCAATGCAGATAAAACCAGATGCTTTTAACCTAATCTAGCCTGACTTAGGTAACTCTGTTTAAAGTACCAAAAAAGGCAAGTTAGTGGGAGAAAGAAAATATTTATAGCTCATCAAAAGGTTCCTTTTAGCTTGCCTTGAGCTCATCTGAGATTCATGCCTTTCCCATGCAGTGCTCTGGGAGATTGTAACCAGACCAGTGTATTTGAAATCATGTCTTGCTGTGCCTCTATGCTGTATTATGCAGAGCCCAAAATTCTACCTTCATTATGAATATCTTCCTTTAGCTTCGTCCACTCACAGTTCAGTCAGTTTGCTGGAAGTGATTTAATCCTAAAATGCTTCATCTGTCTTCTGGAGGTTGTGGGCTGTTGGTTTCATCTGTTTCCAAGGAGTGCAGAACAACTCAGAAAGGGTTTCCACCACCACCTGTTCTGGGAAAGGGCCATCCCTCCCTCTGGCAGTGCTGCAGCTGCCCGCCTCCTGGCCCTGCTTCTTGCCCACATGGGAAATATTTAGAGTGGAGTTAATGACCTTGGTACAGTGACACAGGTATTGAGGTGAGTGTCAGATGAGTTTGGCACCATTCAGGCTTTTCTGGAGACTGTTTGCTGAGATTGCTTGGCTTTTGAGTTGCATGGAAGTACGAGTTATTTTTCTGTATATTGGTTCTATCAGTTTTGAGTTCCTTTCAGCTTTTCCTGCTGAATCCATTGGTTACACCAAGTGCTACAAAGAGCTTGCTGTAGGAAAAACTGTCTCAGAAGTGCTTCTGGTATGAAAGAATAGTGTGTTCAGGCAGATATTCCTGTGCTGACATGTCTTGCTGTTATACATCAGACTACAACCTGAAGCAGCTAATATTCTCACAGATACTCTGGGTGCTTTTAATGCACATAGATAGCTGTCACTTGCAAGGCAAAGTTATAAACATTACTTTTTGACTTCCTTGAAAACAAAAAATATCCTGTTTAAGTTTACCCATTGCGTGTTTCTTCTTTAGTTATAGAATCGAAAACACTACAAGGAGAAAAGGGAGAGCACAGTTTCAATGCTCCTGGAACATTTGTCATTGAAAATACAACTGTTGAATTTCAGAAGAGTACAGACAGGGAAATCATAAAGATCCAGGGACCTCTTGGAGCAGATTTCATTATCAAGGTGGGATGTGTGTATGTGCAACCCTGCAGAGTGGGTGGTGTCCATCAGGTTGTAGCAGTACAAGAAAATCTTTTCGCTGGGAAGTAAGGAATCCTGATTACAGTCCAGAGTTCATTTATGCTAAGTAAATCCAAACAGTTTAAAATGTTACAAGATTAATGTCTTTCCTGTGGTGGGAAGTACCACAGGATCTTGAATGGTAAAAATGGCCAGGATTTTTGTTTTAATATTACTGAAAGAACATGAATGTGACCCTGTGCAGGGGATTGAGTTAATCCAACTGCAGACTGCCACCTACTGAACCTGAGCATTGCTTCCAGCAGCGCCCTACAATCTCCCTTAGACATTGCAAATCCAGCCACTGACCATTTCCAATCCTTTCAAATTTCTTTCTGCCGAGACCACATACCAATGGCTTGCATCTCACATTAAGATATTTGTATGTAGAAACATATCAATATTTGACAACCAAAGGAAGACACTCATGCAGTATGCCATTAGGAATGACAAACATTTCAGTATTATCACACCACTTGGCTTTATTTGTTATGTTGCAGAAATAGAATTTCAGTAGTTTTCCTTTTGCACCTTCAGTATCACGTGTGCAGTTAGACTCGCCTGGCTGTGAATCAGTGTGCTTGGATCACTTAGAGACTTCTGTCTGCAGCAAATTTTAAAATTTTTGCTAACAAAGAGATAAAACAGAAAAATACCATTAGGAACTCTACCATTCCTGGATAGATAATCAAATAGTGACATTAGCACCTTGAATTTGGGGGAAAAAGAGCAAGATTCAAATGTTTAGCTATTGAGAACTTAAACTTAATGGTTACTGTAGCCTTTCTAGAAGTTTTATGCCTGTTACCATCTTACTCTCTGCACTGCTGGTATGTATGAACTATGTTTTGAAACAGCATGAACTGTTGAGTACAGTGTACTAATGTGTTTTAATGGAAATTTCTTCAGACCAGGTACTCTGGATCAAAAGAGAGCGTGGTTCAGTTCTTTTTCTATCAGCCCATCAGTCATCAGTGGAGACAAACAGAGTTCTTCCCCTGCACAGTGACATGTGGAGGAGGTAAGTCAGGGCAATTCTTCTGGAGTGATAACAACTGAAGATTGAAAGTAGCTGATTTACAACCTTTGCTCTGCATTTTTATTGATTCAATGTTTGTTTTTCTTTGCACACTGGTAATTCTTCAACAAAATAAGTTACAGGCTAGAAGGTAAATAGGTTGATTTAAGCCAGTATCAGCATAGGGTTTTTTATGTGTTATGTTACTTGAAGTCATGTTCTTACATAAAGAATGTTCATTTGAGTAAGAATGTTGACTAAGAGATAAGGAGGTGACATTCAAAATGGAAAATTGCAATTCATAAAGGATATTTCGGGAAAGTAAACAAAGAAAGACAATGAGATACTTTAAAATAAGAATAATCAAGAAATTAGGGAAAAAGGTATTCCTGGCCTCAGTAGTAGACATGAGGGAGAGTTTTAAAACATTTTGTTGAGAAATTAGTTACACAGAAATCAGAATAAGTAAATCATCATCATGGCTAGGCTTCGCGAACAAAGATTTGTGAAGGACTCTACCCACGCTTGCTGCAAGCGCGCTGATGACTAAAAAGGCCAATGTGAGATAGACACGTCCGGTTGCAAATTTAAAGAACAGCTGCTATCATTACCTTTGATCTTAGACATTTAGTCCTAGTGGTAGTTAGAGCAGCACATGGTGCGCTGTAGCATCCACTCCTGGTTTAAACACTGCAGCTTAGATGAAGTGTAGCTCAGCTCTGCCACAGCTCATCCAGCCCAGCCCACTGCTTGTCATGTCTGGTTCTGCAAAAATAGCGTGACCTCATGGTAGGAGGGGTGTGTGACATTGCAGATAGCTATTTCCCTTCAGCTAGCATTACCCAGGTCACCTGGAAAACAGACCAGGATGCGAGTGATACTGATGTAGGGATTTTCTGGGGAGTGCAAATATGGTTTAAATAGTTACTTGGGACATGAATAAAGAGAGTGAGAGATGCTTAAAGTGCAAGCAGAGTCTGGGGATCTTTTGATGGACCATCCGTTTTGGCACTTGCAGCTCCCTGTAATCTGAAATGCAGACAATATATGTGGATAATATGTAGTCCCACAGGAAACTACTGTATCTTACGAGATACTTGGCCTCGTGAAGTGTGATCCTTGCTGGAGCTGTGAGTGGCAATGCATATCCTCTGATGATTCCATCACACTGTGTTTATAATTTTTTTCCGTAACCTATCTGACAAGGGAAGAAGTATAAAGCCTCACAGTTAGTTTGGAGGACTGCATGTAAACACTGGATTACTCAAGGGACCTCTTTACCTTCAAAGGTATTGGCTCAAATCCAGCCTGATTCAGACTGGAGTTATGGTTTGAAAATTATAGCTACATGTCAATCTCTTTGAAATTATCCAGGGTTTTCGAAGCCCTACTTTGTAGCTGCCTACAAGATGAAACTGGTACCTTTATCAGTGGGGCTTTATCGGGGGAACAGGAACTGAAGAGGCACGAAAACTAAGCTACTCAGTCATGAAAGTAGTAGTATTAGGAACAGCATATTACAGAGGCTTGCAGGAAAGTTGTATTGCAGCTGCCTGGCGTTAACCTGTTATCTGAAAGTGGGTTCGGTGTCCAGATTGTCTGTTTGGCATCTTGTACTGGCAGTAAAAGAAGTTCCTCACAACAGAGACTTGGAATCAGAATCCATTCCTCACTTGGATGCTGCTTCTACATTTAATGCTGTAATCTCCATGTGTTGAAGGGGCATCTCAGAAAACACAATCAAGCTTTAATGAGCAAGAAGGGCTAAAAATTGTGTTTCTTCTGTTTGCAAGTGGTATATCTTCTGGGTCCTTTCAGTACTTACAAGATCTGGAACATAGATGCTTTGAGCACTGGAACTGCTTACTTCTTTATGGTTGTCACTCTCATGCATGAAGACACTTTGGATCAGCCAAGAGACACACAACTGAAGCCACTGATATACAATACTTAGCATTTTTGGTAGACACTGGGGCTTGTGGTGTTAGTTTATTGAGACTATTTGATTTTAATTCTTGTGGTTTCAAACTTTTTTTCTTTGCACATACCAGAACATCCTCCTCCTCTCCTCAGTTTAAGTCCAAGTAAGCTTTTCTGAATGAGTCTTTTTTTCTTAGCCAAAAAAGAATCTAGTGGTTTATAAAACTCGGATCCCTTCTTGTAACCAGTATCCACGCAGATTTTTTTATTATTTTTTTTTAAACCAAGCAGTTCAAGTTTTCTTTGTTGGCTCTTCAACTAGGAATGTTCTTGAAGCTATTTCTTGGTTTTCTACAGTTTCTTAGCAATGTTTTTGGATCTCATCTTCAATTCCTCTGGCTTTCTGTTTTAAGTATTTTTTTTTAGCATTAATGACTGTGTAGTATAGCTCTCCAACATATATGGTAACTCCTCCTTAGGGGAGGGAATTTATAAGTTGTAGAACATGTACTAGAACCATATGGCTTTGTAGGTTTGCCTTGTGACAGGTGAGCTGGTGAAGTACATATATTCTTGTGTAATGTGAAAATATGTATACCTTTACTCTTAGAATATTATTAGAATAAAGTGCCAAAATCTCATCTAGTGTTAAGACAGGTTAATATAATTGTTATGCTGAATTGCCTTAAATGAAAGTCTGGTCCTTCATGTTCCTCCTCACTGTTTCCATGTTTAAAAGCAAGCAGAAAAAGAGTAATCCAGAAAATTAATTCAATGGGCATCACATTATTGAGGGCAGGGGACAAGGCTGTTTAAATTTCTCTCCATTACAAAATTTACCTTTGCTTCTGCGTTAGGTTATCAGCTTAATTCAGCTGAATGTGTGGACATTCGTCTGAAGCGTGTTGTTCCTGACCACTACTGTCATTATCATCCAGAAAACAAGAAACCAAAGCCCAAGCTAAAAGAATGCAACATGGATCCCTGCCCCTCTAGGTCTGTATGACAAATAAATTTGTGTGTGATATGGTCAGTTACTAAGGAACAGGCAGTTGTATTTACTTGATTTCAGTTCTTTTCCTCTTTAAGGCTGTTTAATCTTAGTTGATTGTTGCACGTGTTAAGGCTGATACCACTGCCAATAGACTTGTGGCACTTCTTCAGTGTTGCAGAATAGAACACTTTGCTTATACAGAGATATGGGAAGTATCAATTTGTTCGAGGACTAATTCTACTTTGCCCTTTGCTGAGTAGTACAGCGCTAGTATGAGGATTTTGTGAGGTTGTGGGAGGAGGACACATTGCTTGCTTACTTTTGGATTTTTTGATGCTGCCATTCAGGATTTCTCAATAGCCAGACAGGAGCTCCAGTCGGCACACAAGTTTTGCACATGGTTTAACTTGGTTCATTTGTTTGCCTACCATAAAAGTTTGATTCTTCATTGGTACTGTAGAGTTGACACTTTAGGAATTAAAGCTGGGGGCTACTTGTTTGGGTTTTTTAAAAGTAGGAATTAAAAAAAAAAAATCACTCAAAAGAAATGTCCTTGTGGTACAAATGCCCCAGGAATATTAATGCCAAATTGTAAAGGCTGTAGTACACATAAATTGTATTGAATTGCACTGCAGTTTTTAAAACTAACTTTTGGATTGTCTGGTGAGGTTTCCTGGCTGTGCTAAAGAATCTTAAAATAACATCACAGTATCAAGTCCCAGAACCTTGCATTAACATGCCAGCTGGCTGAGCCAGAGTTATATGCAAGAAGAAAAGGAAACACTCTCAATGGATTTCATTTCCTATAGCTAAACTGTCCATTTCCTTTCATTTCTGTTGAACATAATTGTTGATAGTGACCTCTAACATTTATAGATGTGTAGACTTTCAAGATTTTTTTTCCTGGAGAGTTGATCACTGTATGGAGCAGAAGGACTTGAGTAATGCTTAATGGTGGTGGGTGCCAAATGTTCCGTAGCTGGAATGGGAAAATTAGGGAAAGAAAGGGCGAAATTATATTTTAACTTGCAACTTTAGTTTATACAGCCAGGAAAAGGCAAGTACTACTGGATATAATACTATATTTCTTACCATTGTAAGTAAGGCTTTATGCTGTGTGATTCAAATAAAACAGCTCTAGAAGGGTCCTAAGCACCATTCAGGACCTAATTAGGATAAATCCTGTGATGCATTTATTTCACTGACACTCATGTTCCTTAGCAGTCTTTGTTACAGTAAATATTTTCTTGTTAGTAAAGTAGCACAGACCTAAAGGAACACTGATAATAAATTGCTCTGCTGAAGGCTTGCTCATTTAATATTTTACGGTGGTATGAAATAGAGAAACTGTATGGTGAATAGTCCTCTATTCATGCAGGAAAGGTAAGATCAGACAAGTCGTTGTTTGACATAAGGCTAATGTGTAATGAAGTAAGATTCCTTCATTTCGTGCTGGGAATTGCTTACTTTAAGCATGATCACATAAAAGCATGTACTTGATGTGCAGTTTCGGGTACGACAAATAATGATGCAATATTTTTTTTTTGACAGTGATGGATTCAAAGAAATCATGCCCTATGATCACTTCCAGCCACTCCCTCGGTATGTACAATCGGGATAGCACATGTGTCAGCATCAGCACGATTCTCACTGGAAATACACTATTGGAGTACTAAGATAATGGAACATCTTCTGATTTTTTGCTACACAGGAGAGCAAGTTTAAAACAGTCCTGTAAACATTTCTGAAGCCTGTGATTCATTCAGTATGTTCTGACTGATTAGCTTAGCAGTAAGAGGTTAATATGCTCTTCTTGAAAAGACCAATGTGAAGTCTTTAAAATAAAGAGTTGTCCCCCTAAGCCACCTTCTGGTGTGGTGCTGAGAAGAGCATGTTCTTTAACTGCATGTATGAATTCTTGTCTTGAAAGGTTTTTACTTTAAAGCTGTATGCAATTTCTTAGGACAGATCTCCTAGACAGGACTCCAGAATTTCTTTTTCCCTAGAGAGGTCTGATTCTTCTGCTCTTCTTTAAATCTACGGTCTATTTAATGACATCAAGACTGACAGGTTACTTTCAAGATACTGAATATCTCTTGTCTAAAATGAAGTCATCAGAGCACAGCTTGTTGCCTTTTTTTTTGTTGTTGTTTTTGGGTTTGTTTGTTTGTTTTACCTGAAGCAATTACAAGGATTTAAAACTTCTCTGTAAGCCTTAGATGTTTTGTAAAGAATATTAGGACTAAAAAACATCGAGCCACATTTACTGTTAATGTAAAGAATTATAGTTGGTGGAGTTAGATGCATATTTATCTGAGTTGAACCTCTGCTTTATTAGGTCATGAAATGAATAATGTGTATTTTTCTAAAGAAGTAAAGATATGAAGTAATAAGAATGAAATCATAGACTTGCACGGCTCAGTGGAGCTACTGATTACAGCTGATATAAATGTCATAGTTAATTTCTGTAGCAATTTGTCCTTGTGGATCTGCTGTCCTGTGATGTACTTTGGCTTTAATACATAGACTGAGATTTTTTCCCTCTACAGCTTTGTCCTGTAAAGTTCTCTAATGGTATTCTGTGTTTCTCCTCTTCCATTTCTTCTGCCAATTCCTTTGTACTTCAGATCTCTTCTGGAGCTCAGCACGATGTATTTACATGAGTACTTCATCTTCTGAACCACTTAGGGCTTGGAGACCACTCGGAAGAGAAATTTGATCCCCCTTTCTGTGCATTACTGTGCTCAGCACGTTTGCATGATACTGTGGTGAGATAGATTGTGTCTGCGATAAAGCTGTGGGCAGATTCTCTTATTTCAAACTCTAAGAACTACAGACAAAGGCCCACCTCATTTCAACACCTCGGTGTGTCCTGTCAGAAGGTATCATGGTCTTCCTGTGAGATGCTTCAGAGTAAGGACTGTAAAATAGCAGGCGGCCAAGCAGGGCTCAGAAGCTGGTGCCAGCGGGAAGGAGAGAGGAAACAGGCTGTGTTCTGCTGGGAGGACTCACGTGGAAACACAACAAAGATGTAGAAACAGCTTTTCTTACAGGGATTTCTGAAAGAAAGCAGCAGCTGACACAGACTGTTTGTTTACCTGCATCATGAGGTGACTCTGGTCCAGTGCAGACTCAGGTCTTGCTCTCATGTAGCAGGATTTGTCTGTGCTGTTCCCTGTCAAGTAACTGGAATGCATTAGCCTGTGCTGGTTCTGCTGGACTTCTTCCACCTTTTCTTTTTGCTTTTTCTTTTTGCTCTTTCTTTTCTTACCTGTTTCTTACATGACCCAAGATTGTTCTTGCAAAGCGGGCGGAAAACCAAAGTACTGTAGATACGCTGGAGCAAAGCTGTACAGACTCCTTCACCTCGACCAGCAGTCCAACATCACACCTCCTACATAACACGAGGGCCATGTGGAGGGCTGCTCTGCAGTCCTGTGGTGTTTACCACTGCTTTCCCATTCACACGAGGAAGTTGTGGGAAAGTCGTGGTGCGCACCACAAAATCTTGAAAGAGTTCTCCTGTGGCTAGAGTTGTAAATGCCCCACTGAAATATTTTTACAGATGGAGAATTCTTTTGAAATAAATAGAAAAATTTCCCAGGATGAAAATTTTCTTTTAAAGCTTTTGGAATGCCTCCATTTATTTCAGACTTGTTGGACTGTTGAGGATCCCTTGACAGCTGTGGGTTCTGGAAAGTATCTCCCTGACTGCTTGCCCAAGACCCCCCTTTTCCCCAGTAGCCACGGACCTCACTCCATCTTGAAAATGCTTGTGGGAGTGTGGGATCTGGAGTGTGTTTGAAACTGATGAGATAAAGAAAAACAACTATAAAACTTCATGCTATAAACACTTGCAAGCCTTGTGTTACACATAGCGCAGTGAGCCTTACCTATATAAATCCATGAACTGCTAATTCATTAAATAGTTAATTGCTCTTTAGTTCCTGAGATTTTTAAAGAAAATGAGTTAACACCGGTCAAAGAATAGTATAAGTATTGCTCTTCAAATGGATTTTGTGTTTGTGATGTGATATCAGTATCTCGGCATACAGCTTGATTCAGAATTCTTTTGAATATATATCCTATGGCTAATGTTCCATGGCTTGCTGTGCATTTATATATACTCATGAGTATATATACTCATTCTTCTGTGGATCTTAAGCATGATTAATATGTTTTTGTAGGCAGCTTAATGAATTGCTTAAAATAGGAAGTGTCCTTGATTTACCTGCTGCATCATAAAAAGTATGTAGTAATTGCTTAAATTTACCTTTGATTTATAGGCCTTTGCTTCATCAACTCTGATATTGTGACTTCCTTTATGATAGCCAAGTTAATCCTGATTAATTGATTTTGGTGGGATATTGTAGTACTTGCTGAGTCCATTGTTCATAATGGATATAATATTTTCATGATCCTATCTGACCCCCTGCAGTTGTAATAGAAATAAGTTTTAACTAACAGGACATTGATGAACCATAAGATGAGATGCAGGACTCAATAATTTCCCAGGGCTTGGATTTGATTTGGGTGGGTGGTGGAAAGAAAGCAGGAGATAAGAGATGAAGGGTGAGGAAAAATTGCATGAGGGTCATTGGAACCTATAGCCAAATACTATGATAGAGGCTTGTTATCTCTAAATGTGACAGGGCAGGGTATTATTGAAGTTAGGTTTTTTTGAGAGGTGATTTCTTAAATGTACTTTCATGCTAAGGTCCAGAGATAAATGAAACTGAGTTTGTAGCCTAAAAGCCTCTATGTAATTCTCACTTCAGGTGGTGCAACATTTTATATTTTTATTGTAGTTGGGGCAAAGATTGTGGATAGATGTAATTTTGAAGATACCCCTTTAAAAAAAGTTGGTTTTTATCCCTCTGTTGGAGGCTACTACCACCAGCTCTGCTGGTTGGCAGGTTTTTCTTAATCTTAAATTTTCCTTAATCTGTGCATTGCCCTGCTTCTGGAGGAATCAGCAAGGTTAGCCAAAACAGCTGGAATGGATGAGCAGCTGCCTTCTGCTTGAAGCAAGCTGGAAAGTGGGAATACAAGGTCATTCAGTGGCATTTTAATGAGGATGGAAAACTCTTGCAGCAGTGCAGTGGTGACCAGCCAAATGAGACCTGTCACAAGTTTGATATGAAATTTCTGGGTTTACCCAAAGTGTTAGAGTTCCAATTAAAATTACTACATGAACAGATTTTTTTTTTTAAGGGTAGTCTGAATGATGTGGGTAGTGATGAACAACTGTGGGTAGCAACACCGTGAGTCAGGACAGCCAGATGTGTCTTTGCCTTTGGTCTTCATAGGGTCTATATGACCCTGTAAATTAAATCAAAAATATTCTATTTAGGTGATCTAGACTATTTAGAAGTAAATTCATTCCAGTAATCCAGCTCAGTATATTCATGGTCTTTAGTTGTGTATGAGGATAAGATTTTCAGTTATTTTTGGAAATAACTTAAATTTGTATTTCTGTCCTTGTCCTGATTTTGCACATGAATTTGAGCCTGGAATAATGCAATGTAGCTCTGTGATTCAGTATATATGTGTGTGGTGAGAATCCAGCAAACAAACTGTCAGTGGGTTTCAATTGACACTATGGTTGGATTTAGTATTTTGCTCTTTTAAAAGAGGTTACTGGAATAAAAAAAAGCCTTATTTTTAATATATCTGAGTTCTTTTTCCAGATGGGAACATAATCCATGGACTGCATGTTCAGTTTCCTGTGGCGGTGGTATTCAGAGGAGAAGTTTTGTGTGTGTAGAGGAAACCATTCATGGAGAGATACTGCAAGTGGAAGAATGGAAATGCATGTATGCCCCAAAGCCCAAAGTCATTCAGACCTGCAATCTGTTCGATTGTCCGAAGTGGGTGGCAATGGAATGGTCTCAAGTAAGTTGAAAAGTAATTTGGACTTTTATTCTTTCTTTTCTAAAGAAAGCCTCCAGTCTTGTGTTACCATGTGTCTATGAGCTATACTTTAGAAAAGTATAGCCCTGAAAGATAATTCGTAGTACTTACTAGGAGACGTTTGCACTAAGCAATTCTGCCTGATAATTCTCCTTGTGTGGAGGAAAATGCATGTAGAATTCTTTATGCCTGTTGAATTCCTGTTTTATATGGAGGAGAGGTTAGAGACAGAGGCGAGGTCCCTCTGCAATCAGGTCATTTATGTCTCAGTTTTTGATAAATGTAGTATTTCACTGGATATAAGAGCTAAAGGCACGTCTGCCTTAGGGGCTGGCAAGTCTGCAAGGGTGATTTTCCAGCGTTCTTACCTTTCATTACAGTAACAAGAGCACAAGCCAACTTGTCCTGGTTGTGGTTATCTGATACAGCCAGATAGCTCAGTACTCCTATAATTCCTTAGTTCATCCAAATGACATCACTGACACAGAGCATAGAAACTGCAGCACGCCTGACCCAGCTTTAACTGCAAATGACCACTGTGAGAGGGTGTATTCTCAGTGCACAGCCATCTCTGGTTCAGGCTGTTGCCAATCAGATAACCTTTACAGAACCCCAAGAAATCATTTGCATTCCCAAAACTTAGACATTTTTTTCCAGCATCAGCCTTTTCTTTACTCGCTTAGCAATGCAGGGACAAAGTCATACATCTCTGGAAAAACTTTAGTGAGCATGTCGTCAGTACTTGTAACTTCCTTTTTAAGAGTATTTGTAAATACAATAAAGAAATAGGTTGAGGTGGTAGTGTTGTCTCCTGCAGTGCACAGTGACCTGTGGCCGAGGCTTGCGGTACCGAGTGGTGCTGTGCATTGACCACCGCGGGCAGCACGTCGGGGGCTGTAACCCACAGCTTAAACTGCACATAAAAGAGGAGTGCATTGTGCCAATACCCTGTTACAAGCCAAAAGGTAAGTGGAATTTTGTCTGGGTCTGTTATTGTTTTACATTTTTGTTTGGAGAATTAAAAGCCCCTGGTAACCTTTTTCAGAAATGCCAGAAGCTGGAATTTACTAGGACTTACTTCAGTCTTGGCAGAAACAAGCGCTTTAATTATTGGTGCTAGGAAAAGTGCCCTGCTGATATTTTTGCTGATAATGTGGCCAGACTGTCATGAGGTGAACATTCAAACTAAATCTATACAGTCTGGTCAAATTGGGAAAACCAGAATTAATGAAGTTAACGTGAGGAGGAGGAATTGTTCAATAATACTTAAAATGGGAACAAAACTCCATATGTATCACCTGGGATATAGTTTGTTTGCTGTCATTAAATGTGTCAGCATTCTCAGTGGGCCTCAGCAGCTCATTAAGTTGTAATCAAACTGATTTCCTTCTCTCTTCTACGTTTCTGCATATTTAAAACAAAGAATGGAGCTCAAACATCATTAAGAAATTCTCCAGTAAATTTTATTCTATTACCCAGTGTATCTTTATTCAAAAACATTAGATCAATAGGCAATATGAAGATGAATAATGCTAACATCTACATATTGCTTTGATTTTGGAGGAATTACTGAATGTTCTGGGGGTTTTTTTTCCTCTACTAGAAAAAAGTCCTGTGGAAGCAAAATTGCCATGGTTTAAGCAGGCCCATGAAATGGAAGAGACCATAACAGTCTCAGAAGAGCCAACGTAAGTACATTGTCTTCTACAGTAAAGAAACATCCCCAGTGTGTTTTGCAGGTATCTGGAATGACTGTTGCTATGCAGTTTGCTTTGACCCTTGACCCTCCTTGGGAGATGAGTTGTGTTGTGAGCTGTGCCTAATTTTCCGTCACAATAGCTTCTGGAGCTCCTGTTCTGGATGATACAGAGCTACACTATTACAGTGTCCCAATAACATTCAAGCAATTCAAAGGGATCTTAATTGAGCCTAATTAAGCCTTAATTAATGCACGTGGAAACATTTCAGCAGATATAAATTAAATAAATTCAGTTCTATCCCAGTCATAGCTGCTACCTCAAGAACATAGTAGTTGTATTAAAACCCAAAAGAGGTACTTCGTAGGCTTGCCAGGATTTCCTTGGGAGGTGAGACCAATGCATAAGGAAAGTGAGAAAAACCTGCTGATCTCTGAGCTTAGCTAATCTGTGGGGGTAAGTTGTGCTATTTTACATGTGTATATGTGTGAAATGACATCTGGATTTTGTGAGTCCCCTTAAAAACCGATGAGCATGAACCTTGCAAGTTCTGAGGATGAAAGCATAAGTTAAATCCAGCTACACTTGTTCCTGACTCTTTTATGTTACGGCATCCATACAGTTGCTTATATCCCCTGTGTAGATTTCATACATACATCTATATATATATGTATGTGTAATATATTCAATATATAGTATTTAAATTTCTAAAAAGTGTTAACTTTCTATAAGGTTCTCATGAGAGATTTTGAACAGTATTTTGTTGCGCTCTGCAGAATTCTGCACTCTTTCATAATAATATCAGTTTGAAATAGTTTAGGTGAGCTTACTGAAGTTCCTTTGGATTTGTATTTCTCTGAGAGCAGAGTGTGACCTATGCTTATTTTTCTTCTTCCATCTAGCTATTCCTGATTTTTGGCACACATGCAGCAACAGGTGTGATCATGAGTAATAAAATCTTTACACCTGCACTGACTCACAGAAGAAACCTCTTGCCAAACAGGTGTTTATATAGTTATGGTGACTGTACTTTAAACTTTTCACTACTCTAGCCTCTCAAGTCAAGTGTCAGCCTACTGTGAGCAGTTATTTCACTCTCCAAATTGGTGGCCCTGAATTCAGGCAGGGTAGTAGCAAAGACATAAAGTGTGATTGTCAAAAGGGGTGATGCAATCAAATGTGCCTGTTGAATGTCAGCATAGCAGAATGGAGGTGTATGAGACCACTTCTAAAGAGTGTTCATCATGAAGCTATAAAGAAAATTAGCATTACAAAATCCTGCTGTGGCAGCTGTGAGCTAATGCAGTTTCTAGGTTTTTAGGGTCCTTCAGCATCAGTCTGACAGAACAAGCAAGGAGGACTGGCAGGGACACAGCATCTGGTTCAGAGTATATACAGAATATAATAGAAACGAGCTGGAAACTTTGTCATGGGTTCCCTTGTACCTTGTCCTGACAAAGGAAGCAGTAATTCATCCTTCCTGGTTATGACAGATGTATTCCACTGCAGCCTCACCGTGTGAATGGATCCATGTGTTCAAGTTCCCAGAGTGTTGTCACTCCTGTGCAGTTTTGCGGTTTCCTGAATCTTTTTTCTTCTTCACTTTTTCTGGAGACTGAGATGTTTTTCATCTTTCATTCATGATCCTCATCCTGTCCTGAGACTTTCCTTCGCATTTTCCAGAAGCATCTTCACCTAAGTCTAAAAGGTTCCTCCAGCCACTTCTTGCCGACTTCTCCTCTCGGCCATCCCCTCTTGGCTGAGGTGCTCCCGAGGTGCTGTGCTTTCCTAGTCTGAGCATTCTGGGCTCCCCTGGGACCCAGCTCTAACACTGCAGCCAGATTCCCCATTAGTTTAATTTTGCCTGTATTCTGCTGCCAACTGCTCTTACTTTAGTCTTCCAAGGAAGCTGGCAGGTAAGGGGAAATGAGAAATAACTGGTCCCTGACTTCATTCCTTTTTGCAGATTTTCTGTTGGTCGTGTGGACAATGGTTTGCAACCAGAGAGTTTCTCCATCAATGCCTTAAACCTTGTGCGCTAACTGCTCCGGTCTTTTCCAGCTAGGGACAGATTTTTGGGTCATGGATAAAGTTTTAAAAAAGAAACTGTAGCGATAAGTTACCTTTCTCAGAATAATTTAAAACAAGATTTTCCTCTGGTTGGGATCTGTTTAACTTTGTTTTCTGTAATTTACACATGACACAGTGATAACTCATAGCCCACCTCTGCCCAGCAGGACATGTATGATTTCCTTGGTAAAATGCCATGACTTTTAATTTTAGTTATTCTCTTGTCATGCAAACTTAAACTGCAATATGAAGTATCAACTTCTAGTACATCCTTTTATTACAACAATCGTTCTATGCTTTTGTGTGATATTTTAGTTGATAATGAATAAGAGAATAAATGCAGCTGTGTTTTAGAACCCACAAGTGATGGATATGCCAGAAGTAGCTTGTGGAAGATAAATATTTCTGCCGCTGTGGTCTACCACTGCTGGTGTCCTGAATTTACATAGAGAGGGAACGTTCAAAAGCTTCTTTTTTTTATTATTAGCAAAATAAAAAATGACTGTCCTTAAAGTGAGGCCAAGAAAAATGTAGGTCTGACCTTTTTAGTTTTTAGTTGTGGAATGTGATGACAGTTGATACCAATCATTATTTTAAATGTTCTTCCCTCGAGCCTTCTTAGTTACAGTGGGATTCTCAGAGAAGATCAAGCAAGTCCTTGCATCCTTTTTATTAGTCCTAAGTTAAAGAAATAGACACCTCAACTGCTTTTCCATGTCATGGCTTAGGACAAAGCTGAAATGGTTTCAAAAACTGATACATTTTTTCAGTAATATGAGCTAAAAAGTGATCACCAGAGTTGTGCAGTTGTACTCCCTGGATGTGAAATGCTGTGTCTCTCATAATGGTTCACACTCATTGTATTGGAGTCATTTTCACAGAAACGTCCTCGCTGTGCCTTTGGTGGTAGAGAATTACCCATTTTTCACAGCTCCTTCTCTGAAAATGGGCTGGTGATTTTGTGAAACACATTAGACTTGATGTTGATAAAACCAGCGGTGTGACTGTTTAGAGCAGTGGTGGTGCTGTAGGGAGGGTGTCAGCGTTGTGGAAGTTCTGCCCCAGTAACAGCCAGCATTTCATATATTTCAAACTTTTATCCAGGCCCCTTGGTGCACTAGAACTGGAAATATCACAAGAGGAGCCTGTTTTTTCCAGGATTTAGGCACTTCCTGTCCTTACTGAAAGCAAGAACTACAGGCATGAAGAGGAAAAAAAAATTTAATTTTTTTGAAGTCTTTAGAAAGCTGCAGAGAGCTGCACTGAGTTCAGTTTTCAGTTCATATTTGTTTTGGTTGTGTTGGGCTGCTCTATCCCAGTTTTATCATCAGTAGTTTAGGTCACTGCTTCGTTTCCCGGGTCATCCTACACTGGGTTTTACAGCGTGTGCCAGGTAAATGTACGTTCCCATTGGTGTTAGACTGGTAACACTGCAGCATGGACATGCCCTCCACTGCATCTGTACTTTGTTCATTATTTATACCTGCACAAATAGGAGCATTTTAGTTCTGTATTGCACTGGGAAGAATGACTGCACAAAAAGGCTGATTGTGAAAAGTTGAACCTGCTAAAATTTGCATTTTTCCATGCTTTTCCTTTTTTTTTTAATCAGATGTCTCATCTGCAAAATTAGTTAAAGATCTCAGAAAATTTCCAGTTACCACTGTCCTACTCATTATAAATTCCCAATGATCTACAAGGCATTGTAGTACAAGTACTTTGATGCTTCTTAATCCCAACCTGAGATGACTGAGTGTGTACCCGTTGAAGGCAGACTGAGTTTACTTCAGGGAAGTATTGTGCCCTGAGCATTGCCACACGTATGCTGTGAATGCCACTGAGTGAAAAATACATAACTTCTGAGGATGGTGGAGTTGGCTTTAATGACCTGTCACAGGCTTTGCTTTTGCATGTTAAGTATAGAATAAAAATTTAAAAAATCAGGTGCCTAAACCAAAAATTTAGATAAAATTCTGTTCTCTCATTGTCCAGTCAGTTCCTTGCTCTTTGGCAATCTTCATTGGCTTCTATGGAAGGTACTCAGTGTGACTTCAACATAATCATCCTTGGAGCAGTTCTATAATTTAGGATTTCAATAGTTGTGTGACTAGTTTAGCAAATGCCAAGGTAGAATGGAAAGTATTTTGTGTGTTGCATTTTTATCTTGCACTTCACTGAAAAAATATCAGACACTAATATTCATCAGGAAAACCTCAATTATAATATAGCCTTGCTAGAAATAAAAGAAAAAAATGCTTAGAATTTTCTGAGTTTCTTTATAAATGGATTGGTTGCTGAATGAAATGATTGCTAAGGTTCAAAATTGCCTTTGATTTTTACAGGGTTTCAAAAAAATGTATCGTACATTATTGTGGAATGTTTTAATGCACTCAACTAGCAGTACACAAAACTAACACTTATTTCTGGTATGCTGCTGTCATGCTTTTACCAAAACAACTTATGCTTTCAGACTGCAAACTCTTAGGTGTGGTTAGAACACCAACCAACTCTTTTCAACTATAAGTGTCCATCAGTTTTATTTTTCCAATTAGGTACATAGCTACAAATGGACTTCAATTTTGGTGGTTGTTTTTTTTTTTTACACAGAAGGAGAAGAAAGTAATCATTCCATGAAGCCTGTGCACACTGGCTTTGATCCAATAAAGCACTTAAGCACAAGTTTCCCTCTGAACACATTATCGTCCCACTGACTTCAAAGCACAGCTAATATGCCTAAAGTTAGGCACGTGCTTAAGTGTTTCATTGGATGAGGGTGCTTTTGCCACCTTAGGTAGTTTGCATGGCTGTCTTTGAAAAGACTGTGAGATCTGCTGTTTTGGGGTTAAGCTGATTCTATCTGCTGGAGTAAGAGAAAGCCTTCCTTTGCAGCTTTTCCCACAGACGTTCCATTAGAACTTGTTATCAAGAGCATCTGGACATTGACCCCCAGCAGCTGTGCCCTCGGACTCAGTGGGCTGTTAGGTTGTGCCAGCAGGGCATTTGCTCAGATTTGAGCACTGTATGACACAGCCATCCATCATTTTGATAGTACTCTTCCACTAAAAATCAGTATGGTCATCTTCTTGGAAGGCAGTCAGATTTGTGAAGGGATGAGCACTTGCAGTTCTCCACAGTGTGAAGAGGAGCCGGGGATACTGTGCCCTTTACTGGGGTCTGTTGAGAACCATTTAGCTCTAATGAAAATCCTGAGACTGTTCAAAGAAACTTTGATGGGCTTTTATATGTTTATCTTTGTAGTAGAGTTGTACAGGTATTTCATTAACATCTCCTTAAAGAATAACCAATTAACCTTGTAATCTCTACTGGAAATGGGAATAGTCTTTTTCCCTAGAGAAAGTCTGTCTTGGGGTCTGTCTCAGTCACAGCCTGGGTGACTATCCCAAGGACTGAGTTGGAGTATCCTTGCAGGCTATCCACCCATCTGTTCTCCTTTCTTGTGTTTGATTCTTCCTCTGTGTACACTGGCAAGAAGTTATTGGCACAAGATGATAAACTGTCCACAGAATCAACCACGCTGTTGACATTTTTCTGTGCTCGCTGTGTATGCAGAGCATAAATACTGATTTTTGTCTTATACAACTGTTCTTGTGTTTGTAAGGGCAGCTTTCCTGCAGTAAGGAAAAGATAATTCTTAATCCAAGGTAAGGGGAAACTCTTTGAATAGTAATTTGGATTTTTCCTCGCAAATGCCTTTTTAACATTGGTCAAATATATCCTCCTATATCTCCTGCTGGTGTTTTGATCATCAGCTGCATCTGAACACATAATAAAGAGCAACTACAGCCTTTTGAAAAAAAAAAGTGTCCTGTGAAAGTCTGTGTTTGATTTCTTACAAAATGTACTCCAGAGCCACCTAGGATAACTTTATTAATGAAACTCAACTTCTTGACTCTTGTGCCATTTTGAAAATTACTGTCAGCGGCCCTCAAAGTCAGAGAATATTATAACAAAATCACAATCTGTAGAATAAGATTTAATAGCATAAATGCTTCCTAATAAAAATTATGGATTATAGACTGTTGTGGTCAGACCTCTCTATTGAAGATGAGAGGTTGCTTACAAGATTGAATCTGAAGAGCAGCTTTTGATGGTGGGCATTGAAGATAGCTGGGTTTGAAAAGTGCTCCTCTTCTCTCTCATTGCTGATTATTAGTACAGCATAAGGCCTCTCAGATTTAAGCAGACTGCAAATATACTTTTGGCATATGCCCAAGTCTGTGTACCTGAGGAGCTATTTCATGTTGTATTGAAATATCTTCATGAGTTTCCTTTTTTTAGCACTGAAGGAGACTGAGAAGGAGACTTAGGTGATATCCTTTTTTTCTCAGAAAAGGATACAACTTTTCCCTGGTCCTCATGATTCTTTCCTAGATATTCTTTTGTGAATTTTGGTAAGTGGCTTGAGATGGGAGGCAAGTGACAGACTGAAGACACTTGGCTCTGCATTCTATTTAAGCATCAAATAGTATAATGTGTTGTCTGCTCTGTGTGTAAACACACTGTGCACACGCAGACACAATTACATGGAATAAAATGGCAGTGTTTCTGTTGCCCTGTGATTATTTGCAGGTTTATTCCTGAGCCCTGGTCTCCGTGCAGTGCCACGTGTGGCAGTGGTGTACAGGTGCGAGACGTGAAGTGCCGAATTCTTCTCGCGTTCACTCAGACCGAGGTTGAACTGCCTGAGGAGGAGTGTGAAGATGAGAAGCCACCAACAGAACGAGTCTGTCACCAGGTGTCCTGTGACAGTGATCCTGTCCCCTACACACCGGAATTTTCACGTGCTGAAGATGGCAATGTGATTTACGACTGGGAATACATTGGGTTTACTCCTTGTTCAGCCACATGTCTTGGAGGTACCTTTATTTCTTTATTTATCCTGAGCTGTAAGAAATTGGCATTGTTTGATATTGTTGGGTCTTCTGTTATGGTTACCCTAAAGTAGCTACATTGATCTGCAGGAAAACATGCAGCTATAAGCTTTAACATATTTCTAGGCTATCCATAGAGTATTTCAAACTACTTTGTTTCATTTACCAAACAACTGACTTTATTTGGTTAAGTAAGGTGCAAGAAGTTGATACAGTGACTTGCTTTAGTCTTGCTGCTGCAGGAGCCTCTGCCAGATAGTCAGTGGTACCAGCATGTTTGATGCATCAGTGCTGGGAATATTTAGATGACCTATCTTTTCCTAGGAACTGAAAGTGTATGATTACAGAGGTAAAATTCCCACATTTGTTCTTTGTCTTCCAAAATGCTGCCATTTTCTGCAGTAAAGTAGGAATACAAAGTTTTAATTAGGGAGACTTGCTTTCAGCCTGATGAGCACGAAGATCAAACAGGAGTTAGTTTTGGTCTCAGTGCACTGTATCCCTCCATAGGAACTCTGTGCCATACATCTGTCTGCAAGTAGTTAGGCACATTCCTTTTTGGATGTAATCGAATCTCCTTGTCGTCCTAAGTACATGTTACCAGACAAGGTTGCTACTACATACTGTACTTTGGGACCAAACACAAGTGAGTTATGAAGTGTTAAGTGGAGGCAGTGGAATTGTGAACACACCTATATATGACAGGACTGCTGACATCAGTGGGAAGTGAAGACAGTTGTATCCATAGAAGAAATAAAAAATGTAGAAAAGAGGAGAACAGAAACAATTGGAAGCAGAGAGCCAGATAAAGCTCACAGACAGCAACCTCTTTTGTGCTGTTCACCAGTTCAAACGTGGAAGGCAGAAGCTGGGAGGGATGCCCCAAAATGGGATCGGCAGGATGGTAAGTGATGGATAGTGCCTCCTTTATCAGTTACTACTGCTGTTTACTGAGGGGGTTGATCCATAGGAATGATAGCACATGTGATCATAAAAGCCTATTCCCTGCACTACCTGCAGTGGGCATTATGACTGGCAAGGGAGGAGAGGCTGCAGTCCAATTAAGAAAGTATAAACAGGAGATGGAAGTGACAGCTGTTGTGACTGAGTGTCTCTGTTTCTTTTTATCAAGAGAGAAATGCTTTTAGAAATAAGGAAATAAGGAGGTGTTCTAAAACTCCAAAGTTCTTGAACTTTGAGGACATCATCAGATAACTAGGCTGAAATAATCTCTAGTCTTTGCCTGCTATTGCATATGTGCATGTTTGCATTGTCTGCATCTTCGTGAGTGAGTTTGTCCATGCATAAAACATCCTCTTGCCCTTGGTATACAAGCTGATAGTAATTTAAGGAGCCTGTACTGAATACAGTAGTTTCATCTGAGGGAACTTCAGAATTACTGATGAACAGAATTCCATGTTGACTTCTGACCCTTTCATTAATTTGGTAGGTTCCCTGACCTAGAATTGTCCTGTAGGTGTTCCTAGTAATCTAAACCGTTTGTTTGATATGCAGTAGAAATTACTCACTTGAAGAATTTTGAAAGACAATATCTGTTTGTGCTCTTAAGACTTCTGTGGTATCATTGGTGCTGTGTCTAGACATTTTCCTTACGTGATGCTCTGGGGAAATGTGGGAAGTTGTCGGGGTGTTTTATCAATGCACAGCTTCAGAAGCTTCCGTGCTGCTATGCTAGTTAGGTACCAGTGATTTTTTCCTTCTATCAGTTCTGGTCTTCTGGCTGCCTTGGCAAAGGCTTTCAAACAGACCAAAAATTACCTGCCGATAAATAGTTTTAAGGGACCCAGACATCTCTTCTGTTTCCAGCTTATTGCAGTGTACTAACTAATGATCTCACTGTCTACTATTTTTCCATTGTGTAGTTCAAAGGAGCTGATCCATTTCTGCAAAGTTTTATGTTCAAATTTCATTTCAATTAGATGAACTCTTTCGTTACAAGGAGTAAATGTTGTCTGAGTTTGGAATATCCCAGTGTAATGTAAATTATATTAGGTACATTTTCTCTAGTACATATGTATCTAGCAGTGGCTATTAAAATAAATTCCTGTGGATTTCTGTATCCTCAGAACTCCCTACCCCCATTTCTTGGTGCTTAACTCCCTCTGAAGGAGGGAAAAGTCTGCAGGGTCTATGTAGGCTGGAAGCTTTATAGCCACTATTTGAGTAAGGTCCGAATCTCTGTTTCAGAGCTTGTCACTTGCACCTTTTTTTTAATCCTCAGATTAAATTTAATACAGACTAGACTTGTAATTCAAAGTCTTCTCTGGTCTCTCTGCGAAGCAGACGAAAAAATGCAGATGGAAACATTGGGGTTTTTCAGGTATTAGAGTTACAGAGCAATCTGCAAGGCAATATCGAACACCATCTTTCCAGTTTCAGAGCAGTAGTAACAGGAGTCTTGGGTCATTTTCGTGCTTTCTGCACCAAACCTGTGTGCACAGCACTTGGAGTGCCATCCAGCTTGAAGCTTTTGAGAACAGCTGTTGTGTTATGGCTGTTAGCATAATTAATGCTGCTTTCATCAGTCTTTTCATGACTGCAAATACAAGTTGTTGAGTCCTGTTTGTCATAAGGCAGATATCACCTTTTTAATATCCACAGGAAGCTCTGTAACCATCCTGAAAGCTAAAGATCTGTTTTTCCTTCAGTACCTGAAGAAATCCAAAACTGAAAGTAAGCCAGCTCAACTGTGTGCTTTGGGGATCTCAGGATTTGCCTTCATCTTTCTAGAATGTTTTTGGAGGTTTCTTCAGTTTTGTGTGTCTTTTAAATCTGAAGAACTTTGGCCCTGATATGAGAGCCCCCAACATAAGTTTAATTCTCATAATATCTTCAGTAGAGAATATAAAGAGTACGCCTGAAGAGAAATATTTTGTTGTATTGTATAGTATTTACTTAGTTTTGTCAATCATTTAACTACTCAATGGTATTTTAAGGGGATGTTTTCAATTTTGAAAAAAATCGCTGAACGTTTTCTTGTTTGAATATACCTTCAGTTGCAAGAGGCAGATTTTGGTTGTTAAAACCAATTATTATTATTATTATTATTTCTACTCCATAGGCTTTAGAAGTTATGATTTGAGCTCCCTTAAGTAATTACACTGACCTAAAAATAATGAGATTAAACAATAAATAACATAGGCCCTTCCTGTTATTTCCTCTGTAGTCTATGGCTTTGGAAACTTTAGGGTGCAGTCAAGTTGTGTTTTTGAGCTTTTGTCTGGACCATAAGGGCTAAAAGTTTACTGTTTTATTTATGAGAAACCTGAGATTCTTAGAAAATTAATGTATTCTAGCCAAATTTAAGGGCTCTAAGAAAAACAATTACCTTTCTGAGACTCACATAGCTTGTGTTGTAGTCAATTTGATAAGTGTTACTCCTATCACTGGTTTCATTAACTGCAGGTGCTGTTTAGTCTTTTACAGAAGTTTAAAACAGATTTACAGAAAGGCTCAGGGATTGCCATTTCTTCTGAGTTATTTTCAGCTGTTAGTACATATTATTAAGCAGCCACCAGACTAAGACTATCTGTCCTTCCTCTTCCAGGTGTAGAGAATAGATCCATCCTCTGACCTTTTGCACAGCAGCTTTCAACCCCTGTTTTCTTTGTGCTCTAAAAGAGGCAGAAACAAAAATTCTGGGCTTTTTTCAAGCATTTTGATCTTTTAACAGAGCTTTGTGCACTGTATATTTCACTGCACAGAAAAGATTGTAGAAGAATGTAAATGTATGTGGTTTGAAGGCTGAGTTAAAATAGAAAATATTCTATTTCACGGAATAGTAGGGTAATTACTACAATAGTGCATCAGATTACTGTAAAAATACTTAATGCTCCCTGCTGCATACATAATGTTTTAGTTAAATTATCTACTATGTTTATATTATAAGCCAAGAAAGTCATACATATAAAACTTTGCTTGTTTGAATAATAGATTTTTCCGCTTTCCAATCGATGTAGAGTAAGAAATTTATCAGTAATTGAAGTTCCCAAGTAATGGAAAATTACAGTTTGGAGTGAGAAATCTGATTAATTGTGAAGACATTCAGGCAAACGTAACATCAGTTAAGTGCAGTTATTTATTGTTTAGAGCTCTCAAACTGAGAACTAAGGAACAGGAAGGGAGTGTTCAGTAGGTATTTAAGAACTCTTTAGTATCTCTTTTGTCCTTACAGCATCAAAAGAAGGTGTAAATTTTCTTTCAATAAGGCCGCTGTAGGGAAGAATTGCTACTGCAGTTTTTGCTCTCTGCTTGATTCAAATGAAATACACACCACATATCAACATTTTCTTCTCATAATAGAATTAAAACTGCGCAGGTCGTGCTACAAGGCAGGAATGGCTTAATGAACTCCAGGTGGCAATTTGCAGTGAAAGCCCATCATCTGCTATGGCGTGCCTTTTGTTCATTTGGCCGACCAATTTAACTTATATAACACCAAGATAAAAAGTTCCCATGGGATTATTGCCAGTTTAGATGGTCTGAAAGGAATCTGGCCTCATTCTCCTCCTTTGTGTGAGATATTAAGAAGATACTGCCTACTGCAACCTGTTCCAGAGCAGCAGCATTACATTGGAGTGCAGTTTTCCCACGGGATCACAGTGAGGTCAGCAAAGCTGAAGGTTGGTCACATAGGGTAGATTTTGACCTAAAATAGAGATTATAGTGATTCTTGATATAGTCTTGGTTGCACATCAGGTAATGCCATTCTGTTTCTGTTGGAACACTGTTTCTAAATCCTTATTTCCCTGCTGTAGGCAGTTGAATTTGCATTTCCTATGTAAGGGGAAAGGGAAGCTGCTCCTGTTTAAACAAACACAGGGCGATCGACTGGACAGAAAAAATTTGATTCCCCTGGTTGTCAGTCTGCAATAGAAAACAAATTATATTTATTGGTTTGTCCTCTTTGGGCATTTTCATGTCTGCATTGTAGATAGTCATAGTAATTGTTGTTACATATTTATTCTCAGCCTCACTAGTAAAATAGTTTTTCCACAGTGTGTGTGTTCTATTTAAATGTAATTATCATACTTTGATACAAGAGAACTGAATAGGTTGTCAATCATATTTAAGGTCAGGTCTTTTGTTTTATAGAAATTCATCACTTTGTAGATGTAGTCAAAACATTTATATAGCAAGGTCTTTCTGAACTAAAAATGAGTCCCAGAGGGCATCTCAAGGTGTACCAGAGAGCCTGAAAGAAATTGGAATCTATGTTATTCTGAAGATCACTGCTGGTTTTCCTCTGCTGAAGTGTCTGAAGTAGCTGAACTGGCTCAAGTGCTGCAGGAGGGATTGTGGCCTGGGCTGGCTGATACACTGGACTAAGTCAGAATTATTTATAGACAGAAGGAACAGCTTTGGTTTATGAAAAGAATGACAGTGCTCGTGCACAGGAAAGAAATCTGGGCCATTGGCATGGAGGCAGAATTTAGAGGGTAAGGTATTTCATGGAGCCCGCTGGGATCAGAATGGCTGATGGTCAGCAGTGACAAGAAACTGCTCATTGTGCATATTTGACATAGGATCAGGAATAGTTGTAGGAGCTTTTGTGGTGATGTTTTGAGGTAATGCTGTTGGTGATACTATGAAGTGGTTAGTGAAGGTTTCCAGTTAAAAATGCAGCTCTCTTTGAAACCTTAGGAACTGGTCATAAGAAAAGAACTATAACCTGCTGCTGAAAATAAGTTCCTTACAAAATCATTGGAGATAAGCAAAAGATAAGAATGAAATGCATTTAAATTCTCTGAAACTGTAACTCTTTTTACCTGGAAACAACAAAATAGGCATATTTTATTATTTCAGTGCTTTTTTTGTTCTTTAAGGTTATGATCATTAAAATTGCTTATATAGAACATCCCAGATACATAGAATCCCCCAGGCACATCACAACCATCTTGTATTTCATGTGCATGTGAGTGAGCTTTGAAATTGAGCAAGGTTTTCATACTAAAAAAATACGATATAGAAAATTGGATAATTACATAGGTTTAAAATAGAAGTAGTTCACAAAATGTGTATTCACTAAGCTGACTTGTTCTAAAGGAAACTTATATTACATTTCATTTTGACTCATAGAAATTTGAGTATTAGTAATCTTTCATGCTTCAGTAATAAGATCCAGGTAGCTTCAGATCAGAAGGTGCCAAGAATGGTCACGAGTGAGGAAAGCTCTAGGTTGGGGCAGATTTGCTGCCTTCAGCAAAACTGTTGCATCTCTTGGCCACTGTGAGAAAAGCTGACTAAACATAGAACCTTTCTCCTGACTAGAGTTTTGCAGGCTTTCTGCAGTTTTTAATAACAGTTTTTGCAGATCTTTAGCTTAAAGGCAAGTTAAGTGAGAAGGAATCACTTTTACCTTGATTTTGGCAATGAAAGAAGTAGTTGGCTTAGGACCATTACAGAACCAGCAGATGTAGCCTGTGATAGTGTCTTGACAGACAAACCTATTTTCTCTTGGTTTTCAGAGAGGTAGAATGTCAAATCAAGCCTTTTAAATATCACAGAAGTAAAGTTCAAGTTATGATTCACAAATATTTTTTGAGCATTAAATATGTAAATGTTCTCTCTGTGTTCCTTTTTGAGATGTTACTTTTAAGCCTTCTATCTAATTCAGTGTCCCGAGCTTTTTTTACTGAGTGTTATTCAAGAGTAAGTGTTACAGAAATCTCTTCCACCTTCACTGTTTCCATGAGTGTTTTCCATTTGAATTCAGGAACACAGGAAGCCATTGCAATGTGTCTGCACGTGGAGACAAAACAAGGTGTCAACGAAACCCTGTGTGACAATTCCAAGAGACCACCACCAATGACTCGTTCTTGCAACACGAAGCTTTGCCCTCCGAGGTACGCTGTAATAATGAAACCGTGTCGTGGCAAAGAAGTGGTTAATACAACTTACACAAACATTGGCTTTCTCAGAAAAGGTTCAGATTGCAGAACTGTGGCCATGCTTTGGGATGAAATTTCACTACTTCTGTTTTTAACAAGGTTTTGGGATTGGGGTGTTTTTTTGGTCTTGTTCACTCCTTTTCCACTCTTCACATCCCACTAATAAAATAGGGGACATTTTCTGAAATAAATCTCTTCTGTGTTGAATATTTGCCAGAGCTGTAAAAAAACCCTTTAACTCTTCTAGTGGTAGAAAGAAAATTTTGAGAATATTTCATGAATAAACAGAGAATATTTACTTTCTATTCTTATCAAATGAGAAAAAAAATTAAATCAGGATTTAAATGTACCTTCATTTAATGCTTTTTTAGTAGCCCCACATAGTTCTTATGTCTTATGTTTACCTGGAGATTCTGGGGAAAGAACAAACCCAGTCCAAATCCAAGAAAATCTCTAGCTCATTTGGTCACTTGAAAGGGCCATATGTGAAATTTTGACATGCACTGCCTTATTTACCCACTTTTGATCTCTGACATCCCTGATCCTTTGCATATTGTTTCTATGTGTTTGCAGAAACCTGCTCTTGCTAAGTGTAGGCAAGAAGTTAAGAGGAACAGGATGTTTTATAGAAAACATATACACATTTAAAGGAAGTTTTGCAAATGTAAGAAAGATCTATTTACATATTTACATTTATAAATGTAAACGTCAGCAGGTTGCCAACAGGCTGCTTTTTAAGAGGAGCACTCTGAAAGGAAATGTTATAATTTGTCTGAAAATTACTCTGTATTAGTTAATAACTTCTGCATTTGCTTGTTACCTGTAAGTTTTTAAATCCAGTTTATAATTCCGTGTTACAGCCAAACCAAAGGGGTGTTCTAGCCGTCGATCAATGACTGTGCCTGCAGTTTCTGCCAGGCCCTGTCTGGGTAGGATTGCTCCTTCCCCAGTCTGAGGTGTGTTGCTCAAAGGTGATCTTTTGGCTGTGTTGTTTGAGCAGGTGGCAAAGCGGCCCCTGGAGACGCTGCTCGGCGACCTGTGGGGTTGGGATACAGACACGAGACGTGTCCTGCCAGCGGCCCGGAGGATCTGCTGTTGCTGCTGAAGAGTGCAAAGACCAAAAGCCTCATTCATTACAAGCTTGTAACCAGATTGATTGTCCTCCTGTTTGGCACGTTGAGGAGTGGCAACAGGTATGACTGGGTTACAGAAGAAGTTCAGGTGTGCTCCTCTGGACAGGGACTTGAAATGCTCTAGTACAGAAGGTAGATCCCCACCTTCTGTATGTGTTTCAACCTATGCCCTCAGAACAAACTAACCCAGGGTCAAAAGTCCTGCTTTTGACTGTTGTGCCAGTGGGTAGTCACAGGATGTCCCTTTTAAGATTTCAAAAGGATGTCAGTTACTCCAGACATCATCTCTCTCTCTGCTCTACAAACACAGTAACCTGCTTTTTTCTTCTTTTTTCCTTTTAAATTTTTTCTCTTTTTTTTTATTTATTTTTTCTTTTTGTGTGTCAAGGGCAGTTTCCTAAGCTCCCACCAGATGTATTAACTGGTGAGGGACATAGGCATATCTCTGTGTAAGATGCATGTTTTTCTGTAAGATTTTTACTACTTTCTTGCATCTAGGTGGTAGATTTGACTTCTGAACTCAAGTGCTCATCATCTCTAATATATTAAATATTTTAACAGAAGAATTTTCTGTGCTGCTTGATAATTAATTGAAAGTAGATGTCATTTTTCAAGGTGGGGAGGGCAGAACTTGCAGTGTTTGAATACCGTAGCAGTGTGATGGGGAGCACAGACGTCCATGCAGGTGCACGTGCTATGTTTTATTCTTCTCCTCAGTGTTCACGTACTTGTGGAGGAGGGATTCAGACCCGCAAAGTGTACTGTAAGCGGCTGTTGACAGATGGAAGTTTCCTGCAACACTCTGATGACGCCTGCAAGGAACCTAAATTGCCGACTAGTAAACCATGTGCAAAAATTGATTGTCCTCCTCAGCTGGTCTTTGGAGAATGGTCTAAGGTGAGCAAACCTCAGCAATGGTGAACCAAAACCCTCGACTGCAACATGAGCTCTAAAGATTTCTGCTTGGGTGAATAACCTATTTGGAGCAATAAATTGACAGGGCAGCTGAAGGTTTCACGAGGCATGTACCTGCACTAAACTGTTCGTGCAGTTGCTGTTCATCCATGCCTCCAAATCAGACTGACCACAGCCCCTACCCTGGGTGGTGTTTCAGTTGCTGAAGGACAGACTGCAGTGCACTGCATTCATTCTACCAGACATATTTACCTATCAATTATTTCATGGTGCAACTTCCGAAAAGCAAATCTTTGCATTAATCTGGAATGTGTCCTCTTCCTTTCACGTTCAGTACAAGCTTGCTACCACTCCCCATTCAAAAAGACTTAGAAAAGTGAATTTAGAAGCTGCAACTACAGGTCAAGCTTGTCTGCATCCTTCCTTTCACAGTGCTCAGTAAGCTGCGGTGTTGGAATCCAGAGAAGGAAACTTGCCTGCCAAAACCTAACAGCGAAGGGCCAGTATGTCACATTAAATGGATCAATGTGTAGTGGTCTGTCTCCTTCACTGCTTGTAAGGTCTTGTCAGATGAATGCCTGCAACAGTAAGTATGTTACTTTATCTGATTTCTTGCTGATTTGAAATGATCTATTTAGAAAGAGAAATCTGTATACACATAAATTCACTCATCTGCCTACACTTACACAACATTACTAATCTGGCACAAACTGTCATAATTACTAGACCAGTAATAACATGATTTTTTTTTCCCCTGCCAGTTAGAAACAAAGGTTATGATCTCAAGAAGCAGTTTTTGAATACATTTTAAGGTACATAGCTCTCACCATCATGTTTACCCATATTTGATCTGATTTCTCCTTTATCATTTACTCTATTCCAACTAAAAGAAAAAAAAATATATAAATTGACTATAAATCACAAAAGACATTAAAAAGATAAGGATCCAGTTCTGCCTTGTCTTTTCACTGTACATTTGTATTACACTGGACATTTTGCTTAGCATGGTGGAATTCAAAACCTTAAACTCTGTGCCAGTGATAATTTTTTGTATAATTTCTATCTTTCCTTGTAGAAACTGGAATCCCAGTCTCATGAGCTTTGCGGGAAGTAAGGACAGTACAGGAACTTCTCAAAAAATCCAATATTTTGTTGCTGTCTGTAGAAGAACCTTTTCAGAAAGATTGTCAATAGAAATTGTACGATTTGGGCACAGTTGGGTTATGATACTGATGGTAGCTGAACTAATTGCATGTGTTCAACACCAGTGGAATACCTCACTGATACAGAGTATGTTCAATTACACACACTAATATAGAAGAGACAGTTCTAAATGCAGATTCCTTATGTCTGAATCTGAGCTCCCCTTCTTTTATAAAGGAGAGCATTGGTTTGCAGGTTTGGGGAACAGGGTGCTGAGAAGAAAGGAAGAAAGCAGAGCTTTTATTTTTGAGTTGGGGGAAAACAAAAAGCCTTCATCAATGGCCTGATTTTGATCACAGATCAGATAGATATGTTTTGACCTAACTCATAGTGCTGTCAAGAAATAGCTACTTTATACATTTTGAAGCTTTGCTTTAAAAATTATTCCCAAAACAAAATAAGAAATAGAATAATTACTGATTCATACATAATATGAAACTTCTTTTCCTGGCCTGCATTTCAGATTAACATGCCAAAATCCTGAGGTTCAAAACTCCACTTTAAATAAAGCCCTGTGGACTTCCAGGAATGTCCTTGGCATAAGGTTTAATAAAATATTTTGAGCTGCATATCTATCTGAATTTAATTAATTGTGGACAGTTGAATGGCAGTGTAGCTGATTTGCAAATTGCTTAGCTCAGACTGATATAAAAGTTACAATGTCAGCTTCCAGCACAGTGCCAAGAGAGCAGGACAGTGGACTGCAGAGGGAAGCCGTCAGGCTGGGTGGGTGCAGATCAAAGTCACAGAGAGCGTCACTGTCCGCTCCCTCCACGTCCACAACCCTTTGGAGCGAGGGAGCCCTGGCAGCTCAGATTTGCCTGGCAGTTCTCCTGCCACGGGGACAGGGGAAGGTGCAAGGCATGTCTGTACCCATAGCTCCGGTTTGGATCTTGCAGAAGGATCCAGGGCGGGAGCAGCAGAAGGCTTGGGATTCACAAGAACATAGAGGAGGCATCTCTTCCTCCTGCGCCGTGGGTTCAGGCTGCCTTGAGGTGGGAGTGAGTAGAAGGCAGGAACAGAGGATGGCCTTAGGATGGGCAGGCAGTGAGCTCAGTGAGCTCTACACAGAGTGAGGTAGGTTAGGTGAGGAGCAGTGGAGTGTCAGGAGGTGTGCTGTTGGGGGCTCTTGCCTTTGAGAGTGGTTTCTGAACGTTACCTTCTTGAGATGATATTTCTGTGGCTTTAATGAGCACCTTGTTTTTTTACTGTCTCGTGACAGTGCTGAGTCATTTTGGACTTAAACTTTTACCCTGAGACTAGTAATCGTAGCTGTTTTCTGACTTAATAGTGCTTATTAAGGAGAAACATTCCTGACTCTGGGCTCTGAGAAATAGGAAATAACAGCAGTCTAGCCCCGAGGTCACCAGGACCTGAAACCCAGCTGAAGCTGTTCAGGACTATTAGAGGTCACAGATGTAGATGGATTTTGTCATAATGAGGTCCAATGGCTCCAGCAAGTAAGACTCACCTTTGCTCTCACCCTCTCTTACCTCAGCAGCTGCAAGATTGGATGACAGTAAGGATACAGAGAATGCACACTTATGTAGCCTCATACATTCATATGACCTTATGTATTTGTATGGCCTGCCATACACAACTCTGAACTTCGTTTCACACTGAGCCTTGCTCACCAGCCACCAGTAAAACTACACACGCCCTTTAGTGTTGAACTGCTAATGAGAGTTAGTGGTCTGTCTTTTTTTAAAAAATAAAATGGATGAGACTTGTTAACGTATTTATAAGTATGCACTGGGTTTAATTCCATGTTGGAATAACTAGTGTAAACAGACCACAGCCTGAAGTATTTTAATTTGTGTGTTTAAAGTTACACTTACTGTGTCTGCAAGTTGGATTTTGGAAATGGAAGATTTAATACTGGAATGCTTCCCTGAAAATAAATATTTGGGGTCAATAACTTATTAAAAGCAGGACGCTACTTTAATAATTTTTGTATACTGAGTGCCTAAAACAATTTATTTGTTGTACCACGTGAGGGAATCATGTATCTGGATAACAAATCCCAATTTAAAAGCTGTGTAATTTTGAAACCATGATATCCCCACAGGTCTGAACTCATTACCCAAAACATTGAAAATAACCATTTTGTTTTATAAGCATGAGAATGCACTCTAGGGTGTAGTTCCTACAGTGTACACACTTACTGAATGCTTGAAGCATTTAGCTTTTCACCTATTTCTTCACAATGTATTTGAAGCAGATATACATGTAAGAGGCATGCAGCTTTCCAAATGTCATTTGTGTGCCATCAATATAGTTGTCTTTATATTTAAGTACCTACCAAATAGAATAGTAGTACTGCTCTCACATTCAGACATGCTGAGAAGTGTTTTGATCTGTGTGTCCATTTCCTGGCTCATCAGCTCATTCTGCAGGCTCTGAGTTTTCTCTCTGTCACATACCAAAAGCCTGGCTCACCAAACACAATTGGGTTGTTTTCTAGCACCAACATCAGTGTTTCCTGACTTCCTATCTGGCCAATGTCACCTTGCATGGAAGAACTCAGAAGTTCATGCCCTTGCTCCGCACCTCCTCCTGCAGTGCTTTGTTCCCTACCTGCCCAGAGCTCTCAGTCAGATTAGTTCTGCTGATCAAAGCAGGGCACAGTGGTTACCAGCAGTGAGTCAGCACAGTGGTATCCAAAACATTGCAGTCTCCAGTGTGCCTACCCAGGCACTGCTGGGAAAGCCTGCTTTTTGGTGGTATTCGTCCAGGCAGCTCCCTAGAAACCTTCCAGCATCCAAGTGCCTGCAGCACAGTGCAGGAGGTGCTTCGTAATACCCAGTGTCTCCGTGCCCAGCCTGTATGAAGCTTTGTGCTGTTATTGCCTGTTTTTGTCAGTCCATCTGATTACTGTGTTCAGCCTCTCAAACTTTTGCCTTATTTCTCTATTTCCTCACTTCCCTCCCTACTTTCTTGGCACAACACTGTGAGCAACTCATCTTTCAACCCAAAGAAATTACCCTCAGCCAATGATTACAGGGTGGCTTTGCCTTCTGCGTGTACTGTGTCTTCACTGACTGTTTCTGTCACCTCCTGCATCATTATCAGTTTGGCTTGACTCAGTCAACCAGCAGGGCCAGCCAACAATTTAAATCACAGTCAAGGGGAACCTTGCTTTCTGGATAGGTTTTGTTTCATTTAGGTCATTCTGCACTCAACAGTGCTCAAATGCAGGGAAACTGATAATATGTTAATTTTTTTTTTTTAATTCAGTTTTTTTCATTCCCATCATCATGCCTAGCCTTTCTGAGGCAGCAATAGGAAATATATAGGTAATATAACCATAATAGGATTGTATATGTGGAATAATATATAATACATGTATATATACATTTACATATGTGTGCGCCATCTACATCCTTCATATAGGTATATGTTGCCTGTATCCTTTTATTGTTAGGAGATTGGAGAAAGAAGCAATAGAATTCTTGGCTGGAGCAGGGGAATGTTATGGTTTCATATTGTTCATATTTTTGCATTTTTGAGACTCAGATAAAAGCTCTGCGTGTTGCAGTCTGACCTGAACAAAGTCAGGAAAAGCTCTGTGAAGTATTCTGTGAAAAGCAGATTTTATGAGCATGACTGCCAATGATTAGATGCTTTTCAACACTTTGTTTTCTTGCAGAGATTAAACCTAAGCTTCCAGGGAAGTCTTCTGCCCATGGACCTCAGATTGTCAGTATTCATCGAGTCTATATTCAAACAAGACAAGAGAAGCGCATTAATTTTACCATAGGGAGCCGAGCCTACTTACTTCCAAAAACATCCGTTGTAATTAAGTGCCCTGTACGAAGGTTCCAGAAATCACTTATCCGTTGGGAGAAGGATGGACAAGTCTTACAAAACTCCAAAAGACTTGGCATCACTAAGTCAGGCTCGCTGAAAATACACAGTCTGGAAGCTACTGATATCGGTGTGTACAGGTGTATTGCAGGCTCTGTACATGAAACTTTCGTACTCAAACTCATTGGTACTGACAACAGACTGATAGAACCACCAGCCCTTAGAAAACACGCCAGTGAGACCAGTAACGCAGATCACAACGAGGCCAACAGCTTTGGGGCCAAATGGCATAAAATGAGCAAAATGTGGCAGATGTGGAGTAAGAAGAACGAGCTCTATCTAGGTGACAGGCAAGTGAATGATCAGCCATTCCTTCGAAACCTTGAAGGCTTTGGGAGTAATTCAGCAGAAGATTTCAGCTCCCGTGAGTTCAAGAACAAGCGCCTGGAGGCGGCAGTTCTGCAGGGTGCCTACAGCATGGACACTGTGCAGTTTGAGGAGCTGATAAGCAACATGAGCCAGCTCATCGAAACGGGAGAAGTTAGTGATGACTTGGCATCCCAGGTCATTTACCAGTTGATTGCTGAGTTATCTAGGCCTCCACAACCAACCACCGAAAAATGGAAGGGGGCCCAGGATGAGAAACTTGCCTCAAAACTCACTGGCAAATCGCCAAACGAGTCTGAGCGTTTCAGCACAAAAACAGTTGATAAGTTAATGTTTGACCAGAAGGTTCCAGTTATTATGAGGCAAAAGGAAATTCCTCGAGTTTCCCTCAACAAAACAGTAACCGTACGAATTGGAAATACAGTTTTTCTGACCAGGAATACTCGGGCTGTCAACCTACTCTGTGAAACAGCTGGTATTGGTGAAATGAAATATACTTGGACAAAAGATGGCGAGACCTTAAAAGCCTCTGAGAAGTAAGTAAATAGCTTCTCTTTTACTTTTGACTGACTTACGTTACTTTTGACTGTGAAAATCACCCCTGCTGTGCGATATTAAAACATACTGTTGCAAAAATGAGATAAGCATGACCACTGGGCCTTCCATCTTCTTAGTAAAGTAATTTATTTTTATTCTTTCAAGTGTCTGTCACGTTGTTTGGCTTTACTAACATCCAAGTGTTTGTCCTTTCCATGACATTACATGGGAGGATAGATTTTTTTACAAGGTGAAGTGTTTTGGATGTCCTGACTGTATTTTGTGACTTGCCTTAAGCATTTCATCTGTGTCAGAAAAAAGGGCAGATTTATCCTCAAATTAAGAAGCCTGTTGGATTCATTCAGATACCAAATACAGTGGGAACACATTAAAAACATGTGCCATGGTATAGATGAAAATAAATAAGTCTTAGCCCTTAACCATTTTAAGAAAGAAAAATATCACTGGTATCCTCACCATCCTTCAACAAAGTAAATGTTTAGGTGCAACTGGAGCTGCATAACTTCAATTGAAAAAAAAATTACCTTCTATGGATTTTTTTTTCAATAGTTTAAAATGTTTCTGTTGAGGTCAGTGAAATACAAAGCAATAAAGACCCTACATTATCATCGCGTTTGAGAGCTATAGCTGAAGAACAAGTACATCAAGAGTGTGCAATAGTCAGATATTTGCTCAAGACTGAGCAAATACTTCTACTTCATTGCTGATAAATTAGAATCTCACCTGATAATATTAACATTAACTTCATGTGTGAGCCTCTTGGAATTACAGCTCGCTCTTGAGTAATGAAAAAACTGCTTCTGAAATGATAAAGGCGCTTTTGGATATTTCTCAACATACTTAACTGATTAAATGCACTGCCAAGAAAAATATACTTCTGCAGAGCTATCAATTAAAGCAAAGACACCAAAACCAAGCCATTTTAAAAAGTGAAAATGTTTTTGGAACCATGTAGCTTCCACCCTCTATATTTATTTTATGAAATACGCATAATTTTCCATTAATTTGTTGCAAGTGATCCTTTGATTTTTTTGGTCTTGATGGTGTTTTGTTTATTCACAAGTATGTTTGCTTCCTAGTTTTAGCTCAGACTGATATTCTTTCACTTAAAGCATATATTAGCAAAGTAGGTTTATTTTCTATTTTTTTGGCAGTAGGATTTCTTGTACACAAATACACATATATGTGTGTGGACTCAAAAGCCAGTGAAATCAATAGCAGTGCATCTGAAAAGGAGTGCGAGGAGGTTAAATGGCTGTTTATCTGTCAGTTTTGTAAAGAGTAATGTACTTGAGCCATTCATGAGAGGGGGGTTGTTTTTTTGAGATGCAAGTATTTTTAATTTTGTTTTTTGTGAATTTATTTTGTAAGTGGACTCACTGTGGGAAGATACCAGATCTGCAGGGTTTTTTGACTCAGTGAGTATAGGGCGAGTCATGAACTTTAGCGCTGAGGAAGGTAACAAGGGAGAAATATTTTTATTTTCAGCCTCTTCCCCAGCTTGTGATGCTCTTTCTAATATTTTTCCCCTCAGAGGGCAGGCCAGGTATTCAAGACACCTGTGAGGTTTTGGTGAAATATTTTAGCTTCAATGAGGGTATTAAAAAAAGCCCCAACAATCCCAACCCCACAGTAATTTGAAATCAGACCATATACCTTTGAATGTCCCAGTCCTGCTGAAAACCAAGCTTGCTGTGGGGAGATCGATTTCTTGCCAAGCTGAATACTTTCAATTGTGGTATTCTGATTTATTCATGCTGTTGTTCCCAAGGGATCCTGGTTTGTAGTAGCAAACCCTCTGTCCTTCCAAGGCCTGCAACTAGGACACAGCTTTATAGAAGAAGGAGATCTGAAGAATCTTCCATGTGTGTATCCCTGAGCATCTCCCATCTGTCACCAAGGAGGAGGCAGAGCTGTTACTGTGTGTCCTGCTCTAGAACAGTAAACTCCTAAAAAGGACTTTTTCTGCTGGATCTGTAACTCTTGCAAGAAGATTCAGCGGGGTTTGACCCAGGGTAGTAACCCCTGTATTTCCTTGATTATTCTGCAGGGTGATCCTGGACACCGTTGGAAAATTGCAGATTCGGAATCCTACTCAAAAGGAACTTGGCACATATGGATGCCTGGTTGTTAATGACTTTGGGTTTGATATAGAAACATCAGTGCTATTGCGTGCAGGTAAGACTGTAGCATCTGCAGAATTGGGCTTTTTTATATGTATATATATACATGCATATATATATGTGTGTGTGTATATAAATATAAATATATAAGCACCCATCCCCACTGCCATGTGAAATAGTTTATTTTATTGGCAATCCATGAAACTCTGCCTGATTTAATAGGCAGGAATAAGATGGTCTTTTTGCTCTAAATGCTCTAAAACCACAACGGGTGTGAGTTCAGTCTGTCCGTATCTATCCCACCTGTATTTTCTGGCTGCTGCTTTGCAAAGTGAATTCTGTTCCAAACATAATGAATTCAAATACAGGATCTATATTTAAAAGCCAAATAAAGCTTTTAAAACTTATTATCCCTTTAATTTCAAAGAGATTCCTGTCATCTTGTCCTCTGTGTTAAATGTGACAAATCTGGAAGCCAGCAGTTTCTCGGCAGTTGTTGGAGATACAATCGTGGCAAGAATTGGAGCAAATATTATGATTGAGTGTCCAGTGAAAGGTAAGCAAAGAACTGCATTGACATTCCTTGTAATGTTAGAATCGGAAGTTTACCTTATATCTTGAAATAAATTACCAGTGAAGGCAGAAAATCATTGATCATTAGTCTTTTTTTATTAGGCATGTCACCCACACCAGACCTAATTCTTTTCTGCCTGTCGCTTCAATTTACACACATATGTTCGGAGTTTCCTTTAAAAGTGCTTTTCTTTTCCTGAACTGGTCTAGGGCTCCACTATGGAGCTTAAAGCCCACCAGAGTGCAGGACGATCTTGCTGCAATAGCAAGCATGGCCAGCTGACTTGCTCATCAGAGAACTTTCCTTATCCCTGTTTGAGATGCACATATGTCTAGACTATTGTTAAAACTGAAAATGAAATCTCCAGCCATAGCTTAATAGAACTCAAAACCTGACAGTGAAGTAAACTTACCTTTTAGAGCCATCAGTCTGCAGCTGCAGAAAGAAAACAAAGAACAGTGCCGAGCTGTGAGAGCATACAGATATTTTTCTAGCTCAGCATGTGTGGAGGAGCATTAATGTTAATCAGAAGTTACATGCATTAAGCAGTTCACTGCTTCATTTTATTTTCCAGTCCTTTATGTTGGAAAGGTGGATATTTTCCTTTTAATCTTATCATTGCTGTCTTTTAAGTTTAAAGGGTAAGATTTAACTCGCTGCAGCACTACTCTGTCAAATATTTAATAAGCTGAGCTCAGCCTTTTGTGAAGATGATGTGTGAAAGTGCTGATAATCACAAACATTGCAACCGAGTGCAAAGAGCAACCTCAGAGCAGCCAGAGTGCCGCTCACATTTGTGCTGCTGGGAGGTGCAGATCAGAAGGGTGTTGATACTGAACCAGGGTAGTGATAGAAATATATGTATGCAAATAGCTCTGCACACAATAGTGGCGCCAGGCTGACATATATTAGGACATGTGGCTCTGCTATTCACCGTTGTACCAAGGCTAATTCTTTGATGAAGTAATATTTTCCAACTACAGTTTGGCAACTCCATGTATAACTGACCTACATCTCAAATTCAGCAGAGAGTTCATGTCACACTGTTAATATTAATATGGTTAGGATGGGTAAGCAGTTAGCAATTTAAATATAAATTAATATTTTCACTTGGGACCGTAGATTTCCAAATGCTTCAGAATTGTGTATATTCATGAGCCAAACTTTAGTTATGCTGAGACACCAGTGTTGACTTAAAAAATGATTTATCTAATTGCTTTATTTCCTGTCATTGCCAAGGAAGTAAGTATTGCTGTTTCTGAATAAAATAGAGCTTGCATGTCTTAAAATGTCACTAAGTCTAGAAGCAGAAAAACTTTTGCAATGATGTAAGAAGATTTTTCCCGTTCTCCTTTCCTTTAATAAAAAGTAATAAACCGCTGACTTCAGAAGATCGAACTTAATAGCACCTTCTGCTAATACATTTGTCTGATAGATGGGACCCGAAAATATGTCCATTTGCAGTGTAGGAGGTTGAGAACTTTGTTGTGAATGCTGATAAAACATCATGTGAATCATCAGACAAACAAGAGTTTGAATAAGGAAAAAATACTAGTATTTCTGTGCACTCCAAAAGCTCCTACAAACAGGCAGAGTGACTGTGCAAGAGCCTTTTGTCATTGCCATACACGTTGATTTACAGGAATGATCTCTTGCATTTTAGGAGGAATAGCCCACTGCACATCCTTGTTAGTAATATCTGGAGTAAAAGTGATGTTGGACAGTGATCAAACGTGACTGTTTGTCAGCTGAGGATCTCTTGGAGTCACCTGTAAAAGTAATTGTAAGAGCCTTTCTTTTAGTGTCAGGGAGACCTTGACTAGATCTGGAGCACCTCTTTCTCATTGCCCTTCCTCCTGATTGCTCGGAGACAAGGATGTGTCATCTGTGGATGACAACTTCTCTGCCTGTCCTGAGTGAAACATTGCTAGTTAAGTCTTTGTGTTCTCCATGTTCTGCTCCGTGCTTGTTCAGGATCCTTCTGCAGACATTACTCATGCAGATTTCTCAGCGGTGTCATGCAGACACATTTGATCTTTTGGCCTCTCGCTAGCCCACAAAATAGTTCTCCACAAGATGAACCATCTAATGAATAAGGTGTCTGTGTGTTTGAAGAGTATTAGTGCCATGCCAGTAGCAGGATTCTTAAATTACTTTTGAATTTCTTGGCCGCAGTGGCTTCTGAAGGGTTTTTTTTTCTCTGTAGGATAAATAACCTGAAGTACTTTTTTGAGTTGTTCAATCCATAGTTTCCTCTGGGAATAAATTTACATATTGAAGATGTAAAGATTAATATTCTGTGCAGTGTTGGCCCGTTGAGTTAAAGGGGTTTTCTCTTTCTCATTGTTACTGATTTGATTCTTTTGTCCTTTTGAAAGCTTTTCTTGCACACTCCAAAAATCACATTGAGATTGAAAAAAGCCTTTGAAATGCTGAAGAGCAGTGTGTCCTAATAAACAGAAGAGCATCAAAGAACAGACTAAGAAAAGTTAGCTGAACTGCTGAAGCTGATGGTATCGCTTTTTCTCTTTTCAATTTATAAACTATTTTTCCACTAATTATAATAAACTCACTTTTATAGCTCCCACACGAGCATACACTAGGAGATATTCATGGCAGTCTGGATAGATTCATATTCCATTCTTACAGCCCAGAGCTTTTCAATCAACACACATGGTATAAATATCAATACTGATTGCTCCAAATTGCTCTTGGATAACATTTATTGTATTTGCAGAAAAGATTGCCTTATGATTATTGCGAAAATAAACTAAAACTGTCAGACTCCATTTATTGTAAAACCTTTGAAAGTTCTAAGTTCAAGTAAAATAAAGGGGAAAGTGGAAATACGTATAAAATGTGCGTTGTCTGCCACTTGCTGGTGAGAGAGTGGAAGTGACCCACACTGAGCTGAGGTTGTTTATACTTTACATTGCAGCTCTGAAATATCTTGGCACAGAGGCCTTGAAAAGTAGAAACTCCATCTTCATCCAAATTCTGCATTCCTATGAATACATTTTGGCTCTCTAATAATAACATACTGATAAAAAATTGTGAGAAATACACAAAACCTGTTGTATCTTTTTGCACAGAAGTTTCACAAAAGTGGACGAACTACTTGGTGTCAGTATTGGAACTTGAAACAGGTCCAGAAAATTCAAGATTTTGATTTTCCATCTGTTCCTTCATTTACCTACACTATTCCAAATGTAACTTTGATGCTGTTCTTTGTCTTCTATGCTTAACCCCTTAGAAGACACCAGTGAAGAAATATAGCAGTTTAATACATAGGATTCCGGTTCTTCATTTCTTTTAGTTTTTTTGTGTGTTCTAAAATATATTAATAATAGATTCCAGAAAATTTGAAGGAGCAAGAAGAGATTTACTTTATGAGTAAGGAATGACAGTATTTATAATATAAGGAAAATCTTTTGCTCTTATGCTTTTTACGGTAAGTGCATCTACATCAGAGTTTTTGTTTGGATCAGGCATAAGTGGGAAGGACTGAAAAATGTACTTCAAAAGCTTAATTGTGCTTTGATATGTGTTTTTTAAGAGTCTGGCAACCTGAAAACTCAATCCCTTTGGATATACCTATAGGGAAATGTGTGCCTGGGGACTATGTCTATTATTTTCCCGATATTAATGGACAGTACGTCCAAGGGTCCAGGCAAGATTCATCAAGTGGTCCAAAGCAATCCTCATCCCAACGCTCATTGAGAGTGTTTTGGGACCTCGATACCTACTATGTCTCTTGAAAAGCACATCCCTAAGGCCCTTCACTACTTTCTGATATAGATGTAGCCTACAGAGTTCGAGGTGGCGGGGGGAACATAAATTGAAATGGTTTACAGCATTGCTTTTTTTTTTCTCTCAAAATAGGTTTGCTAATTTGAGGAATTTCCTTTAAATTCCTAAGTCACAGGGGATTAAGATGGACTGTGTGGAAGTAAAATTTCAAATACTTCTTACTTCAATTTGCAAAAAAACTGTCAAGAAGTTCCCTAGGCAAAGTTTAACATAATCTAATAGTGTAAAGGAAGAGGTGAGCTTGCTAGTTAGCACCTGATTGATGACTGAGAGGAACAAGTGGTCAAATTTACAGTGGAGAGAGGGTAGGGTGCCCCAAAAACTGTTCTGGTATTTGTGATGCTCGTCATTTTTGTAGAAGTTCTCAAAAAGAATGTGAGCAGCTAGTTGACTACAGCTCTGAAGAATGAAGATTTATACAGGCTACTTGGATCTAAAGCTCTGCGAAGAGTTGCAGCAGGATCACACAAGTCGTGTTTGTTTAATAGCTAAATGAGGGCAAAGGATGTTCAGAATTGATATTTGCAGAATAAATGAACACATAGAGCGAGTAATTCTAAAGACATATAGATGTGGCTGTACCTGAAGACTGTCACTCAGAAAGATGGGTGGAGTTATGGTGGGTAGTTCCATGGGAACACAGCAGCACACTTGCTGGGTGCTGGCCGTAAAGGCAAATCAAAGCTGATGACAGAGGAATGGATGAAAGAATAGACAATTTAAATGGACCATTGCTTAAAGCTCTGGTGAATTCTGTTCACAACTTATTAATCTCATCTCAAAAACTATATAGTAGTGCTGGACAAGGTAGAGAGGAGACTGCTATTAGAGGAAATAGGCTTGATGGTCTAAGAGCTACTTCTGGTCCTGGAACATAGGAAGGTATATTGAGAAAGGGTCATTCAATAAGTGCCATGACTTCTGTACTCTGCCTACACATCCCCAGGTGCCTGTCAATGGACAATAAGTGCTTTTAATTGGACTTCAGGTCTAACTAAGGATAGCAATTCCTGCGTAGTTCTTTAATTTCTGATGAAATTGTATATTCCAAGTCCTTGTGTATGTATGCACTTTATGACGATAAATGTCTGAGTCCTTGGTGATATAGCACAGTTATTCAGTAAAGTGGAAGTATAATTACCACAGTTGGGCAAAACAGCCTCTGCTAACAGTGCTGAATTGTGGAACTGCCCTAATGAACACCAACCAAGTCTTTGTTGGGGGTCAGCTACAGAATTCAGTCTAGCAATTATTAGTTGCCTAAATATAGTTGCCTTGCTTTAAGTGCCTGATTTTGAAAAATATTAGCCTTAAACTTCTGCAGCTGGAAAAAAGATCAAGTTCTCTTCGAGATGACAGCCAGAGAACTAAACAGAACCTGACAGAGCTGTAGCAAGAGTGGGACGAGAAGGGGTCTTGTTTGGGAACCCCTCTAAGGAGGTCACCAGATGTCGGTAAGAATATCTAAATCCTGCCAGATGCTGCTACCACCTAGGAAGAGGGGCTGGTAGGAAACAGGAGAGGTAATAGCTTTTAAAGACTGTGAGAGAAGGGGCAGTGTCAGAGGGCAGGTTGGAGGATCACACCAAGTGCCAAAATGTCTCACGCTGCTGCTCTGTCCAAGGCTGTCACTCCTGGTGAAGTGGGCAAAATTCATACAGGTAATGTCAGTAGCAACAGAGTTTAGGCTTTTTAGGGTTCGCTAGAAGTTGATTGCCCAAGCATAATTCAGGTGAATATGAAGACAGTTTGTGAGAGAAAATATGAAGATGTATCATTCAAAATAATTGCTTTGTAAGTGCACTGGAAGTATTAGCGAGTGTAGGATAAATAATAGTCAGATGACATTCATTGTGTATATTGCTGACCCAGAAGTGTTTCCTCCGAAAGTTGTCATGCAAATTTAGCCTCTGAAATTAGGTAAACTTCTAGTGAAGTGCAGAAAAATGTGTTTTGTGCCAGCACAGTTCTGCCTTGCTCTTGAATGGGAAATACAGAATACTTTATGAGCTTCTGCATAGCTGGGGGGAAAATTTCTGAAGACATATCCAGTGTTTTAGAGCAACTAGTTAGTAGGCCAAGATTTTTATGGTGTGTAATATTTCACAGGGCTTTCAAGGTTGGAGGAAATTTGTTTTTGAACACTGAATATTTTAAGGGCACCCTATAACGCAGATTCCTTTTTTTTTCTTCTTCTTCTTTTAAACTCGTGTTTTGCAGTTCTATCCGGAGCTGGAGTTTTTTTCCATAACATTTGCTGTCCCAGGGCCACTCATGGCATTTTTCATGGAACATTGAGAATCGTAGATCTGCTCCAGTGCTAGTGGAAAATAACCTGTATTTGAGGTCAGAAAAATAGATTAAACTAATTTTAAAGTTTTATAGCCACTTAGGTCTGTAGTAGAAATTTTTAAGAGGATTTAGATCCGTTGCAACAGTAAGATTTGCATTTTTAAGGTTTTTCTAAGACTAAGAAGGCCTGAGTTCAGGAATGCATCTTTGTTCATGAAGGACAATTACAGCCATCTTTAATTTTAAGTATGTGTTTAATTGCATTCTCTGCTAAGAATGGATTTAGTCTTATGCCTAAGTGCTTTCCTGACTCGGAGCTGTAGAATATGATTGGTTGATCCTGCTATTATCTGAATCCAGGGATAGATCTCCCATTTGAATCCCTGGAATCTATATTGCACTCAGGGACTCTGAACCTTTGGCGTTTTGGGGAGTTAGTACCTTTGGGATCATCCTCAGCTGTGTCTGTGTGGGGATGGAGTAGGAAGGAAACAAAGGTGGCTACAGGCTATCTCCTACCTCTTCCTCTTTCCATTCTGTCTGGACATCAAACCAGGAATTCTTCAGCTTGAAAGTCTTCTTGTTACGATTCTGTAATGGAAAAGGCTCTCAAAGACAGGGTGAAAGTTATTGTTGGTCATTTAAAGTCCCTGTGTAAATCAACCTGTGTGTAAGAGAGAGTTAAGCATCTGCAGTAAAATTCAACCTTGTGCACAAGACAAACTCCTCCATGAAGTCCTACAAATATGTCCCAAACTTAAATATAATTTCAGGTCCTTTAAGAAAATAAAACAAAAACTTGGGTTTGACTTATTTTTGCTTAGTTTAGTTTCTACTTGGATAAGAAAACAGTACTTAAAATTCTTAAGGTTTTATTTACATGAGTACTAAAGGGTAAAGAAGAGGTCTTAGGCCTTAACTACTTGCCTAGAGAAAAAAGAGCTTTTTTAGTGTTTTGATGGTATGCTTGAACTCTGTCCTGCAGTCTCTCTGTAGGAAAATTGGTGTTTTTCACAGTGCTACTGTAAGAGTCTTGTCGCAAGAGGAATGTGGGAATTGTGTACTTTGCCTGTTTTCTCACAAGATCTGATAGATGAGACTTAGCTCAGTGTGCAGTGCTGCATTCCGGTAGGGAAGGAAAATCTTATCTCGGGAGCAGTAAATATGGAGTCTAATTTCTAAAGGAGAAGCACTGAAAATCTGCACGATGGAAGTTTTTTCCACCTGAAATGTACTAATGGTGACTGAGTGCTGGGGTTGTGCTCTGTGGTGGGTTATGAGGTGGAGTTTAATGCAAAGCACTGTTAAGTAAAAAGGTAAATGCAAACCTAAAAATAATTTTTGTAAGTGTCCTTGAACAGCAAGAGTTTCTCCTGATAGGAATTCCAGAAATGAGAGTATAAACAAGAACTCTGTTTCTCATGAGAGTTATGGCACAAAAGGATTTTTCACTGGCCATATGAACATACAGATAAACTGAAGCTGTCCAGAAGACCTTGAAATTCATGTGCTGCTTTGCTGAGGTGCGCAAAGGAGTTGGACTACAGGGGTCTCTCTTCTTCTCCGGTTTTCTCTCTTTAATCCATTTCTAGGGTGTCTCTTAGGAGATTTGATAGCGTTGTACCATCAGCCTTTTTTCTGACTGGTTTCTCTCTGGATGCACAGCTCTGAAGGCTTCATATTGCATTTGTGCCCTGCAGTTTTGGGTTTCCCTGAAAGGTGGGAGGCCCCTGGTTTCTGACATACAGCTGTGTCCTGACTGCAGTGTGCAGAGTCCTGCCCCTCTCTCATCCCTTCATGCTCTACTGCAGCCTGTAATCAGTCCCCAAACTCTTCTCTGAAAGGAATCTTCCTGTTTTTCCTTAGCTCAGGGCTCAAGCTGAGGATTTGCTTTAATACTCTTAATGACAACCTAACCAAAAGCCCATGAAAAGGTCACAGAAGGAGCTTGATTGCAAATACCGGTTGTTGTTTTTAAGCAGATAATCCAATATCTCTCAGTCTCACTTTCAGATAGTGATACTGTTTTTCTTATCCACATAATAAAAAGTTTGGGGGAAAGAAATAGAACCATGACATGCAAAATCTTGAAGGGTCCTCAAAATCATTGTGAAGAGGCCAGGTCAGAGGGGCTCAGCACACAGTTCACATAACAGTTATTAGCTCCTGGATAAAAATCTTCAAGATAGTTTTGGGTAAAATGCCACGGAGGACTGTTGTGATTGTCTCCACTACTATTTTCAGCTCAAACAGCTCACCTTTATGGATGTACCCTGAAGGTATCCAGGTAACATCAACTTCACTTCAAAATGACAGCATGTGATAACTGCGTATAATGCATTAGTGTTGGTTTTTTTCTGTGATGTATTTAACTGATCATTTTCCATGGGTTCCCCACACACAGGCTCTTGACCTGTAAGTGCCAGCACCCCAAAGATCGCCTGGGTGGATTCGCTGTGCATGACGGATGGACTGGCTGCTGGGCTGCTGTGCAGGACTCTGTCTGCACTTCTGCTCCTCAGACCTCGAACTTACGTTTGTGTGCTCACATTACTCACTTGAGTAACGGTCTGATTTACTCGTGTGTGTGGTTTTACTCACTTGTTTCCCCTAAAGAGAAACATATACAGCTCTTTGGAGAAAGAAGGAGGAATCATTTGCTATAACTTGAGTTTAAGGCGTGTGGCAGATACGCAATTTTGAACTTAAAATGAGTGGCAAAGCTATTCTGCAGATTTCTGCAAACTCAACTCCAGTCCAGGTTTTAAAAGGCTCTACATATCTCTGAATGGGACATGACTAGAGGAATAGAGACATGGCTATTTTTCTGAGATAAATTCTAGAATACAAACCATGTTTGGAAGAAAAATATTTTACTTTAGTTAAATCCCTGGAATGAGCTCCATTTCTAAATGCTGTTGTGAGAGCAGAGAGAGGGCTGTATCCCGGGGTGATGCTGGGTTAATGTTTGATAGAGGCTCACGTTAAAAGTTTAAATTTGAACCATTCCAAACGTTTTTGTGTTTTGTGGAATTTGACTTTAAACCTTTTCACTTTAGTCCCATCTTAAATGTGCTGCTTCTGGCTTCTTTTTGGCTCTGATTGCTCTGCTGGGTTTTGATGCCAGTGAGATTAGTCTGGCTGCAAACCTCTAGGCCTTAGATTTAAACAGCTCAGCATCCTCACACCACCCCTCCTCAGCCCATCTGCATAGTAACTATATACTTCTGAATGGCCATGGAAAGTACAATGTAAAGGAAAAATATGTCTGAGAGTGATACACTTTAGCCAGAAAGCTGGGGTAAAATGGAAAAAAGACCCTTAAAACAAGACCTCGTCCTAATTCCAAAAGGATTTTTCGAAGTGGCATAAAGCTTTTTCTGGAAACTTGAAAAGTAGCCTGGGTTTTGGACCCCTGTACACTCTGCAAATCTATACTTTGTTTTATGCAGCTTCCTTCAGTAAAATACAAATCTACATGAGTTTAAAAGCACTGAACAGCTGCTAAATTGTCTAGAATAAAATCTGTGATTGTGCAGAAGAGTGTTTCTCTCCGCTGCCTTTCTAGACAAAATGGCGGGGGGAGCTTTTTCCTTCAGTGAAATAGCAGGTTCCAAAAAATATGTCTGGTTCCTATTACAGCAAAGGAAAAACTTGAGGTGTGCGTTGGAAGTGCTAAGCCAGTGATTGAAATGCTAAAGTTGTTCCTAAAGGCCATTCCACATCATGAAGACATCATCTGTAAAGTAATACTGCACAATGATCTGTGAAGAGAGGAGTCTGAATTAGCATTGAATATGGCTGGAACTTCCAAATGTCCAAAATTCGGGTCAGCTTCTGTAGCAGAACCTGTTTTGGTAGTCTTCAGTGAGCACTGACCAATGTATTTAGCAAGAAAAAGGGTTCGAGTGAAAGACAGTTTATCTGCTCTGACTTGTCTCTTGCCTGCACCTTTGTGCACCTCTGCGGCTGCTCACTGTGCCACGTACAGCAACCTACCCAGAGACTTCCCGAGCACTTCGGAGCTTGGAAAGAGCATATCTGCTGCAGCAGCTCAACCAGAGCACAAGCAATGAGGTGTCTGATCTGCCAACTAGCAAAATATCTTTTTAAAGGCAAATGTTTGAGGAATATAAAACAGTAGAAGTCCTCCCACTGGTACTGTGCCAGTGGAAAAATCATCTCATTAAAAATAAATGTCCAAAGCACTCTGTTGATTAAAATTTAAAATGACAAGTTATCTGCAAATGCTGAGGTTCTCCCTGCTCAAGAGTTACAGCAGGAATAATGATAAACCTTTGGTTTTCTGTGCCACAGTAACTGAGATTGCTTAACAGCTGAGCCCCTCTTTCTGTTCTTTTCCCTTCACGCTGTTTTTTCTAGTTGTATAGATCACATCTGCAACTTGGAGAAATTTTCAGGAGTTTTTTGGCATAAATTTGCCACATGAATTTTCTAATCTAATTGATGAATTCATCTTTTTTTTTTTCTTCAGAAGAAATATTTTTCACCCTTTAGTTTTTCTTTCTTTTTGATCAGAAATTGAATATTCCTTCCCTCCTTCATGTATTTTGAGAGACAAGTTGAATGTAAAGGGTCTGTGCAGATCTTTACATCAGCTGGTCCTGACTGGGTTTAATGGTCTCACATCTTGTTCAGCAGAAAGACACGTGAGCACACCGCTTTTGTAGAACTGGTAGCAGTTTTTAAACCTGTCTGTGGGCTTGGCTTTACAGTACTTCATTTTAACCTTTAATCTTAGTGGGATGCTGAGTTACTAGTAAGGCTCAAAACTGGGAAGTTTTCTTGTGAGTGTAAAAAGTGCTTGTTTTGCTGCAATGTTGTTGCTTCAGTTTTCCCCCTCTGTGAAATGACAATGGAAACCCGTGATTCTTGGATGTTATGTTATCAGTTAGCAGTATAAACCCTAGGGCTTATCTCTCACAATAAATGCTTTAATTACTTGCATTTTAAAGGTGTTCCGCAACCAAACGTAACATGGTTCAAGAAGAAGGACATTCTACAAATTGATTCTTTCTTGGTATTGAATGGCTCTTTATTTCTGAGGAATGTTTCCTATGAAGATGCAGGAACATACACCTGCAGAGCAACTAATGCCCTTGGAAAAGCTGAAGCTGCATCTGTTCTCCAAATAACTGGTAAGTGCTAAATGAGAATTTTGTACTGATAACAACAGGGAGACACTTCATAATCAAAATTTAACAATAAAATAGTTGGGGGATACTTAGCACTTTACTAGGAATTTGGAATTTTTTATTGCATCTCACTCCCTGGGATCTGTTCTTTATTTTGTGTTTGCTGTAATGTGGATCTACATACAGACAGTTTGACTTGTCACTTCAAGGTTGTTCCGTCTTCTTGCTTCCAGGCAACAAATATCAGCCCTTAAACTAGCTGACACATTAAAAACTAAATCCACTGTCCTTTTACATTGTTCTCAGTGCTTTTATCTGGGGAAACAGAACAGGCTTGAGTGTTAAGAAAATCTGCAGGGAAATGCAGGAAAATGAAAGCAAAGACTAGTTTTGGGATTTGGTTTTCATTTTTTTTTTGTTATGTTGGGGTTTTTAATTATAGCGGCCAATAAAAAATAGGGACATGGAAAAAAATATTCTGAATATGAACTACTGAGTCTCAAAATAGAAAATGTAAAGAAAAACTCCATGTATAATACCCTATTGTAAGTAGATTAATAATGTAATACCATATAATAACAATCTTGCCTTGCAAATCACTCCAGTAAATGGATCATTTGGCTCTAGAGATGAGCTTTCTCACTATTTTGCCATACTTAGAGCAGCACAGCTCCCCATGGCCAATCCTGCTACAAAGCCCTCTTTCTGGGGCACACGTGGAGGGCAGGTTGTGGATGTTTGGTTCTGTTGGCCGAGGAAGACGTTCCAGAGGCATAATATGAGTCTCTGTGTGAGGATGAGTGTAGGCTGAAGCTGCCTTCCTGGTTTCAGTTTTCCTGGAGTACATGAAAACTTTGGATGTTCCAGAGAGGAATATTATTACAATGACGTGACTGGAAGATTGGTCACAGGAGTCTGAACTTCGTTTCTATTCCTGGTCACATGACATTAATTTAAATAAATCTGGAGCGGATAGGAGAGGGCCCAATTCGGCAAGTTTTTGGCTGTGCAAGACTGCAGTGAAATGGGAGGACTTCTGTTGTCAGGATTTGCAGATTGTCCGTTTTTGGTCTTGGCTGCAGCATTTACTGCCTGACCAGGGGCAGCCCAGCAGCAGCACCAAGTCTGTGCAGCCTTTGCAATAAAAGTTCCTAAGGCCTGAAATGGCAACCAGTCTTTTGGCTATGGGACTGGCATCACTGTGGTTTTGTGGGGACTTGTTTTGTCCCAATGTTTACAGACAGGCAGGAGGCTTAGTACAGACACTGCACACTGAGGAAAAGGGTTTAACCAATGTAAAATGACCCACAGAAGTTAGAATGTAGCAAAAGATTTAAACCCTTCTGGAGGAAGAGTCATGGATATTATGTACATTCATTAGAAGAGAATTGTTGACTAAGTGGTGAGAACTGTGCCTTACTGACAGATGGCCCACATTTTTGGCAGTTATTCTGCCAGCATATGATAGAAAGGAGGAGTTGCTATAGTGATAGGCATTTGATTCTGCATACATTATGCTATATGTGTGCATAATGAGATTTTAAAAGATTTTCTTCTTTTTTCTGTTGTAGCACTTCGTCTTAATTCCATCTAATGGAACAGAGGAACTGACCTGATTCCTCTGAGAGAATTATTTTTCTTACAATTTCTGTATGTTAATGGCTTGTAATGAAACAATAAATATTAGGGGCATGAAAACCATGAAATGCATCCTGTAAATCTTGTTTTTACACTAAGTGTTACAGGCCTATTTTTGTGATAAATTCAATAAATTTGAATAATGTAGAAACTTGCACAAACAAATAATTTCTGTTTCCCTGCTTACATATCTGAAGTTTATTTGTTAGATGGACATAAATGAAGTTGATCCTAAAGAATTGCAAAGTGCTTCTATCCTTCTGCTTCATAACTAGCATGCTGGATATTTTGGTAATTTTTTTTTTTAGCATCATGTTTTGATGCTTGGTAAGAAGAGATCTTTTGCATTGTGTTACAGAACAAGGATTTACAGAGAGTAACACTCAATTATCGAAGGGAAGCAGAAGAAAACGTGTCATAATGGCATCTGGAATTGGTACAAATGTCACTGTGGTACCCGGAGATCCACTAAGAATAGGTGTGTTGTCTTTTCTGCTTTGTCTTTTATTTTTATTTATTCATTTATTTAAATTGGAGGGGGGCCCATGGAAAGAGTGTAATTCCCAAGAGTCCAGGTTTGGTGACCACCTGGATTTCCTGACTCTACCTCAGTTTTCTTTTATCATGGAGGAAGCCTTAGAGTAAGACACACAGTAATTTCTTTATTCAGCTTTTCAAAAAATATTTTAGAAGGGTGACCTTTTAGGCATCTTGAGGTGACTCATTGTGACACTAAAGCTGCATAGTTACTCTTTGAGCTTCACTTGAAAAAAATGGGAGGGGATTCAGCTGGGCTCTAGAAATGTTTGTTTGAGTTTTTTTCCCCTGTCTAAATGAAGGCCTCTGTTTTCATCCCTGCTTGTGCCCGTGGAGTGAAAATGCAGCAATGTCATCCAATGTGTTTATGATTCTTTCACCAAACAGATAAAAACTCTTTAATTACAGACCTGTTTGCATACTGTAGAGTATGGGACGAAATCTTTGCTCTATTTAAATAATTGCTCCCCCCATCCACTTTGTTCATATAGAAGTTAAATTTATAAGAACTTACTGAAAGGGAGGTTTAAAGAAGTGTGTTAAGTGTTACCACAGAGCTGATATCCCTCAAGGGGCAGTCAGGATTTTATAGCTTGGACTTCAGTGAATTCATGCATACGCTTGTTTTTAATTAGAATAGTAATGTCTTTTATGTAGAATCACACACTCATACATCCTTGTTCACAAACATTTCAGTGTGTCTAGAAAAACCTGCTAAAATCCTGTTCATTTTTAGGTTGCCCGGTGCTACCCAGCTACAGAAATACAGTCCACTGGCTTTTTGGAGATAGTCCAATTGAGGAAGTTAAGACCTTGGAATACCAAACCCTGGTTGGGGGTCGTATCCTAGAGGTGAACACCAACTCTGGTCACTTTGCTGGACAATTCCAATGTTGGACTTCAGCTAGTGCAAAACTAATGTCAGTTTGGGTAAATGTCAAGAAGGAAGGTTTGTTGAAAATTATATGACAAATTCTTGAATTTTAAAATATATTCTTTCACTCTGTAGAGACTTTGCTGAAAACTAGCCTGCTTTTGTGCATTGAAAGTAATTCACAAATACATGTTTAACTTCACATGTGTGAATAGTCCCATTTAAGTCAATAGACAATGCCTGTACTCAGAGTTGGAATTAATGTGTATCCAAATATCACGTGGGGGTTCTGATTTCTTACTTGTGTATCTGAGAAGCTGAGAGAGAAGGGTCCTTTCTGCTTAAACATTTTTAAATCAGGCAGGCATTTCTCCTGCAACAAATGGTACAAACTGCTGCCATGATAGCCCACCAAACTGAAACAAACTGACTTTGAGGTCTTCTTTGGAAATACCTTCATTGTGATCAAAATAATTTTAATATGATTGTCATAATCCAGCATCATTACGATCAATATGGTACTGATCTTACTGCAGTCACCCTTATACACATCAGTGTACCAGGGCACACTGCACACTCACTGATTTCCATATTAAGTTTTCAAGAATATCTTGTAATGTTCTCCAGTGTAATGCACTTGCACAAAACCACATTAGTAGGTTATAAAATGTACAACTGAGGATTATAGATGAAGTTGAGAAGAACGTTACATATGCACCAGCAAGACAATTATCTGTATCTGCAAACATTTTATAAAGCTTTAAACATTTTAAGCACTTTAGAAATCAATTACTCTCTCTTTTTTAAAGCCCAGTTATAGTTAGGAACTTAGATCCTCCTGAGAGTCTGCCATCAAAACATCAAACTCTGTTTGACATTAAAAAAAAAAAAATTCTGACCAGTCAATTCCCAGGGAATGCAAATCAGATTTGAAAACAAGTATCTGTTGAAACTCAAAGGTTTTGTATGTGTTTTATCTCTTAATCTATCCATATGATTTGGCTTATGGTGCAGAGGACTCAAGCAGTAGGATCAGATCCCCTGCACTGTGTACTGAGGGTATTGTGACTGTTTCATGGGGGAGGATGGTTCTGGTATGTCTGGGGTTAGAGAGTCAGGTACATTTGCCAAGTAATTTTCACTACAGATGGAGTTTCTGAACAGGTCTAGCCAGGTACTGAACTCTCCACCTGCCTTGGGGTTGTCCAATCCCCTTTCCAGTCAGGTTGCTCAGTATTTTGGGGCGATTCCATTTTATAGTTGTGAGCTTTAACTCTGATTGACACCGATGTAAATGCTCCATCATGGCAATACCAGTGCATTTGTGAGACTGCACAATCTCCTTTGGTAGTTTTTGCACAGTAGGCATATTAAGGGCACTTCTGAGCAGTATCATCCTAGTTAAACAAACAATACAGTCTCTCCATCATAGCTTCAGTCAGTAAATTTAACTATTTCTACTTCGAAAAAGGCCCTTTTGTATTATTTTAAGAAACCCAGAAGTAATAAGGAAACATTGAAAAACAATAAGTTAAAGAATTCATTATGTGCTGGAAGAGTGAGCCTGTGGACACAGCTGGTAGCTATCAATTATTCTTGGTTATTATAGAAAAACCTGACTCCTTCTGTGATCACATAAAGATCTGTCAATATTGCATAGTACTTCATCTTTTACCGAGTGTCAAAAAAAAATTTTGGAGGAAGGGGTAAGTGTGGAATTGTGACTAAGTATAAAAGTAGTAATTGTTAGAAGTGATCGGTTTTTAATATAAAATGCTCTTTAAAACAAAATCCTTTTTCATCTTGCCAGATGCCTCAGTAGCAAATTATTTTTGCATTAAATACTTCTCTGTAGTTTAGTACAGGATTTTCTTAAATCCTGAAATTATGTGAGGTGTCTGGAGTAAGATGAGTTTTCTTCAGAATGGACTTATTGTAGAACAGCAGGAAACCTAGAGAGCCTGATTTACAGTTTCCTGTTTTTAATGCTCATTATATAAAAATGTTATGAAAGTTTTAAAAGAAGCTCATCAGCTCCTACTGTGAGCCAGGTTCTGCCCTTCATGTGCACATATGCTGATCCCATTTGCTTTTTAGAGAGCTTCATGCTCATAGGTGAGGGCTGAACTTGAGGGGAAGCTGAGTGGGACTAAATTCTACTTTGGCTCACGGTCCCTCTTCATAACGCTGAAATATGTGCTTTTCTACAGAGGATGCAGTATCTCTCCAGCCTACAGAGTGTGCTGCCGAATCGATCAGAAAGTGACACAGTTACAATGTACAGTGCCTCTCTCACACTGCTTCCAATTGCATTTCTTAGATTATGCATGGGAATATGCTGAGTGGAGTCCTTGCTCTGCGAGCTGTGGGCATTCAGGAACCCGCTCCAGAAGGTTACAGTGCATGAACGCAGAGAAACAGAAAGTAAACGAATCCCAATGCAGAGAGCTGCGAAAGCCAGTGGTTATTCACCAGTCATGCAACACAGAGGACTGCCCTGCCAGGTAACCTCCTTTGTACTCTATTTCCATGTGCTCTATGTGCATTAAAATGCACTCACAATCTCCTGAAATTGTGTTTTTCCATAAAATTTCTGTGTTTATGCTCTAAGTCTGAAATTTGGGGTTTATTTCATCGTGAACCCTGAAGCATGAGAGATGTGAAAATTGATCCACTAGTGAGGACAGAAACGCTTGATTCAGCTGAATAAGTAAGATCAGAGTGTGTCCTCATGCTTCTGCAGCAAGTCTTGCTGCTATCACACCTCAAAAGCTAAGCTGGAGATCTCTGAGACACTCTGATGTGTTACTTCTGTGGAATTTGTGCCACTCCACAGAGGGAAAACTCTTGGTATTTAGAGTAGCCAGGATGCTCTGTGTTCAGCTGCTCTCAGTTGTGCCAGCAGAGCTCTGAGTAGGTTGTTTGCTGTGGAATGCCTCATTTGTCTCTAATACCCCTCACCACAGTGCTCCTTGAATGACCTTCCCTGCCAGTTTTCTCACCGGATCAACTGGGGTACCTTGTGATCATGGGGCTGAAAATATTTATATCGCAGACAAGTACACCTCAGCATCCTACTCCAAAGGCCAGAACCTTACCTCTAGACTGCGTGAGTTGCTCTGAGCATTCCAGCCAAACAAGATTAGCGGGAAACCTCATGGGAATCCTCAAAACAAGTGCTTTCTGTTGCTTTAAGGAATTGGCCATCACTGTCAGCAATGTAAAAATCTGTGAGGGATGCACACACTTTGGAGTTGTCCCTCACTGGAAAATGTTGGGAGAGAAATGTTAAGACCTTAACTGACATCATGGGGGTGCATCTTGCCAGTATGTTCTAACTCCGTTCTAAATACAGAAAACATAGCAACAGATTTATATCAGGAGAAATTTGTTTATATTTCATTATTAGCAGCCAAAAACCAGATCATCTTAAACTGTGAGACTGAACTGCAGCCAGCCTGCAGAAAGCAAACATTTTGCCAGTGGAAAGACACTGAAACAGACCCAATAGTTTGAAACACAGATTAAGTTGCAGGTTTCCCTCTTAAACTCCAGCCTTTTGGAGCAGATGATAGAAGGATACAAGAGGGCCTGGTGCTCTCCTGAGCAAGGTCATGCCTTTCAGTGAATTGCAGGGCATGACTTAATCACTGGACCTGGAGTACTCACAACAAAAACAAATCAGTTGTTTCATGTGGCTAAACAGAATGGGCACTGAATTGTCTTTTAAAATACTTTGATTTGTTCTGCTTTTAATTTGGCTTTATGTATTCACCAGTGGAAGGGAATTGTGTGTATAGTAACATAATGAACTCTGCCTTGAGTTACACATGTATGCTAACATACTCATTGCTTCTCTTTTATGAAGTATTCCATGCTTTCTATACAGGAGCATCCCAGACACCTGGAAAATATGGAAAATAGCCCTGTGTCTGGTTCCTGGTGCCTCTAACTTCTCCTCTCCCTGTGATTACTGACCTGGGAGGGAAGTGCAAAATGTCCAGGCTTCCCTTCCCATTTCCACACTTACTGATTTCTGCACAACCTTCTCATCCCAAAGCAGCTCTTTAGAAAGTATCCATAGAATTATAAATACTTTAGACATTCAGTCAATGCCATGGGCCCTTATTATTCAAAGTGTTTTGCATGTGTTTAATTACTTCTTTCTGTCACAGCAGAGAAGTACAGTTAAGCAAATATAATTTGGGTTTGAGTATGTACTTCACTTGTGCTTTGCTGTGCATGTGCTGCACCAAATGTTTGCAAAAATACTTGAGCTTTAAGAGAGAGAGAAATGCAAGGGTGCAGACTGTAAAAGATTAATCTTCCTTGAAGGGATATAGGCTGTTTGACTGTAATAAAATTAAGTAATTGCTGGAGAGAATAGAACATTTTTCCAGTTATCACAGTTGTGCTACACATAAAGTCCCATTTCTAGCCTAGATCTCTGAAAAGATCGAGTAAATACATTGTATTACCACCTTCTGCCTCCGCAGTGTTGCTCCTAGCCGCCAAGACAGACTAAACCTTTGCAACTTCTAATCAATAAGTAACATGTTCTGCTTGAGCCATCATCTAGCAAGATCTCTGTGTAATAAATTTGGATGAGTTATGACACCTGTCACTTTAGTAGTAAATAAATAGGTATCATTCATTTTATAAGTTATGAAAAAGTACATTGTCCTTCCTCCTGAAATGTCACATCCAGCAGGGTCTGTAGGGCTTACCCAGCGTAGTAACAGGCAGCATAACTTCTGTTAGCATATATGCTGAGTCATCAGTTAACCACATTTGTAAGATCTTGCTTAACTGAAGAAGCTGATTCCAACTGTTCTCACATCCAAAACTTGCAATGACAGGTTCTTTTGATTTTTATTTGCAGATAATTGCTGTGAGCTACCAGCAAGTTCGCACTAATTGCTGTAAATTTGTCTGTGCCTCCTGTAGGTGGGTGGCCGGTCCATGGTCTGAGTGCTCTGCATCTTGTGGCAATGGATTTCACCATCGACAGCTAACATGTCAACAAATAAAAGCCAATGGCAGCGTGCTGGCATTGCTGCCAGGAGCTTGTACACACAGGGATCGGCCTGTGGGAAGGAAACCTTGCACAGGCCACTCGTGTTCAGTGGGGCCAGTACAGGCAAAGGGACAGGTAAGTTACTGTGTTCATCTTGAAACTCCATATATTATAAAAGTGTTTCAGTGTCATCACACCATTGGTTGGACATCTGTCCTCTTGCACAGGGGAGGAACTCTGTGGCAGTAGTTGTAATTACCTTTCAGACCAGGCAATTACCAATCCTAGTTTGGGTTTTTTGTTTGTTTGGGGGTTTTGGTTTTTGGTTGGTTAGTTGGTTTTCTGGTTTTGTGTGTGTGTGTTTTGGGTTTTTTTCATTTTGTGATATCTGAGCAACTTTTATTTATTTGTTGAAGACTTGACCGAAAACCAGAGTATCAGCTTCAGTATATTTTACAAGCTAAGCCATTACAATGTATTCAATTTTCCAAGCTTTTATTACAGTCTTATAAGAACAGTTTGCATAGCTGTATTTGTGAGGTTCCTGAAAAAGACATATAAATGTGCTTCAAAAGCAGTTACCACAATATTTAATGCATAGAACAGTTTTTCTGTATTTTCTGTTTCTTCCTTTATGCAGTAAACTTGTGTTCATATTGATACAATTTTTATAATTATTGACATTCAATGACAATAGTATTTACTATTTGATCTGCAAAGTAATGACTTAGGATTACTGTTGCCACATTCCCAATACAGGTTTTAGCAAGGCAAGTTTTTGATTGTCAAAGGTACAAAAAGAACGTTGTAGCAGTAGGGTTGTGACGTTATGAGAGCAGACAATAGATTTAGCTTTAGAAATAAGCAGGAAAGTTATTGTCTTGGTGAAATTGTACACAGAGAATCCAAAACATCTAGGCTTTATCTGAACAAAGGTGTGATAGGGCTGAAGAAGGAGAAACACAGAGCAAGAATTATGGCTGAGCTGTGTAGCTGTAGTTGGGTAGCGGCCTAGAAGGGTAATTCTGTTGTTATTAATTGGCTTCCTTTTCTCTCGCCTCACCCTTTTCTCTCCATTTTCAGTGTTCTGGTCGCTGTGTAGGCCGCCCTGTAGGTTTACAGCATCATCATTTTATATGTCAGCTTCGTAATGGATCTTTGGTGCCAAACTCTTCTTGTGATGAAAGAAAGAGGTAAACAGTTTGAAGACGTTACAAGTTAGATTCTTTAGATGATCAAATTAAAGGTACAGGATTGTCAATGCAGTATAAATATGCAAATTCTTTTGTATCAAACACAAGGGAGGTAGTAACAATTATCCTTTTGTAGACACTGGATGAATTCAGGAATGCCAGAGAGGTTATGCACTAAGAACTTGGAGCATCCAGTATGCAGTGTTTCAGGGTCAGTTAAGTTTTCCTAAAGGTACAACACTTTTTCTATTCCAGGATTGAGAAACTGGTTTGAAGAAACAGGGCCTTGTTCTTTGTTCCCTCATGAGTGAGAAGGCACGATGAATGGGCACAAAATGAAGTTCAGGGAATTCAACTTAAATGCAAGAAAAAACTGGAACAGGTTACCCAGAAATGTTGTGGAGCCTCTATTCTTGGAGATATTCAAAACACAGAGATGATCTTGAGCATCCTGGTGTAGTAGGCTGTGCTATGAGCAGGAGGTGTGGGCTAATCAGTTCCAGATGCCCCCTCCACCATCGGGTATATCATTCTGTGAATAAGGGTTTAGCAAAAAAGCAAAGATTTAACTGCCACTTATTTCCCTCCACAGGCCTCCTGTCAGAAGAAACTGTTCTTCAGAGGCGTGTGATGTCTACTGGAGGACAGGCCCTTGGAGGCCTTGCAGTGTGGACTGTGGGAGCGGATTTCAGTCAAGACGCGTGTACTGCGTACACAGACAGAGTAACAAACCTGTGGCGGATCAGTATTGTGGATGGAGGAACAGACCAGTGACCTGGCAACACTGCAATGTCACATCCTGTGGCAGTATGTAAATGTTTATTTAAATATGAGCATAGTAATAGTTTGTAGCAGTTATATTAGAAAGTGACTCACAGTTGTACACTAATGATTCTGCAAGCATTTGATTGTACATCAAAGGTAAAACTATCCTCTCCAAGGAGCACTTCATAATCCTGGGGTTACTTTTCTCTAAGTAGGCCAGTTTGATATTTAAACCTCAAAAGCACTTTTAGAAACAGGATATTTAGGAAGTTGTTTTTTTGCAAACTTCCCTACATGACTGTGCCAGTTGTGACTCACAAGTCTCTGAGCAAGCTGTTAATTCCTCCAGGATGGGGTAGTGTTCTGAAACGGACAATAAGTAAATGAATGCAGTGAGATCACACCTCTTGTGATCTTGTTTAGCTTTGAATCCACCGTTGCCAGGAATGCACAGTAAAATAATTACAAAGCTACCAGGAATCCATCAGTTGTTTACAATTACAGTGACAAGTTCTGCTGTTTCTCTTTTGTTCATTATAAAGCCTTGTAATGTCTAAATATATTTTTCAGAAGGCGAATGCAAGGATACAACTCACTTCTGTACATTTGTAAAGCAACTAAAGTTATGCTTGATAGACACCTACAAACAAAGATGTTGTCAATCATGTCAAGAAATGTAAGTCCTCTATGGCAAGTTCATGATGCTGCAGTGAAGAGATGAGAAGAGAGGTCCATTAATCTAACATGCTTGAAGCATATACTTGTAAATGAGACATTAGTTGTAACAATTAGATGGAAAAGTGGGGCTAATGAAAAAACAGTATTACAGATTGATGTGCTGGACAGAGTATGTTTTTTCTGGGAACTTTTATTATTCACTCTTTGCAATGGAACTTTTAATGTTTTAAACATTTTCATGTCTGAATTAGTGAGATAATATCATGGCGTATCATCTGTAAAATTTTACAGGCCATCACATTGTAATTTTATTGTGGGAAAAAAAGCATTACCTAAAAACACCAGATAGAGCTTACTGTCCTTGACTTAAGAGAAAAAGTCTCAAAAATACTTTGAGAAATTTTGAAATGCAGCGACTATTGACCTGTAGGTTTTCAACTCTTTTATTATATTTAACACAATTTTAAAATTTATAGAAGCTGTGGCTTGTAGTTGTAAAATTTTTGGCAGCAACCTCATTTTCATAAACAGCTTGAGCTGAAGGGTTGATCTCACACGATATGTTTTACTGATATTAGCTGTGAGATGGATACACAGAAGTACATTCAATTTTTCATGCTTGTACTTATGTGTATGCAGTAAAAGACACTACAGATGCTAGTACAATTTTCAAAGCTGTTCTGAATAAATGAGGTGTCATTTTTTATTGTTTCTATTCTAATTCCAGTCTCTGAAGTACGATCAAAGTTCTGGCATGATTACACTTCAGTACTGACAATAAATTAGACAGAAGGCTTCTTTGTCAGAGCTGTGAAGGAAACATTTGTGATCACTGTTCTCTTGCACATCAAGTCAAATGGGGAGCCAATAACTGGCCAAACACGGCTGTCAGATTTCCTGTCTTGAATAATTATTTTATTTTTCTCCATTAATGGGGGAAAATGTCCAAGGAGGAATTATTAATTATGAAGATAAACACGTGAAAGAAGTCTATTTTGAGCAGTTTTCCATCAGGATGACTTTTCATCATGACCATTAACCATCTGAGTCTTTTGCAAGTTGATAAATTCTTATTATGATATTCCTGGCTAAATTATCTTCCATATTGCAGATTGTTTGATTCAGGCTGTAAGCAGAGGGAACCCCACGGGAGGCAGAAAATAGATGGTTTTTTTCTTTTGTAGTTTCCAAACTACTGCTCACATTGGAGGCCTGAGGGCTTGCACCGACTTGGCTCTTGTGTTACACCACTGTGCTGTGACAGGCTGGTGAGTGGGTGTGTGTTAGAGCAGTTCATACACAGCATTCCTGCACAGGGCTTGCATCACTGAAAATTAGGTTAGCACTACTGTATAGAAAATGTTTAAGGTGGACTGTTGTGTCCAAGGCTGACTGCAAGGAGAGGATATTCCTGATCATTACCTTTAAAATCAGCAATGGGTCTTGATTGTTTAAGCCGTTTTTTTTAAATTAAAATAAAACATTTGTAAGATACTTTTGTAGATATTTATTGTCTGATTTAAAAGTGCAATATTTTGTTTTGTACAGTGTTTAATAAAGATTTTTGGACATATATTTTTTTCTTATTACCAAAATTTCTTATTCATGTTTTCCCTTTATATTTAAAGTTTTCAAATGTTAACACATAGCATTTTTTGTTGCGTTAACTCTTGTCTTTGGTTAAGTATGCATGCTATACAGAAGCAGTGCTGTAAATGTTTGTTATTGCAATTGGCATGACATTCCTCTGTAGATTATTTTATTGCTTCTCCAGTAACTGAAGATTTTAGCTTTCTGGAACGTAGTTTTGGTATTTCTGAAATAAAGTATAGTTTGATTATTCAACACTATGATTACCCAGAGATTGTTTATTACTATGATTTTCATGGTAAACATGCTTTCATTCTCTGTTATTTTATCAGCTTACTATGTCCATAATTCTGGGATTTTTTCAAAGCCTCAGTTCTTATTTTTAACAGCTTATCAGACAGATTCTCAGCTTCACTACAATCTGGTTTGCACTACTATTAAGAGACAACATAGATGTAACCTGAGTGAAAAAGAAGGAGGAAGAGAATTTGCCAAAATTCAAACAAGTCAGCTCTGATTCACTGAAATCTAGAATCAGGATTCTGTAAAAGGTGGATTAAAAGTTACGTTTCTTTGCTGGGCCCTCATGTACTGCAGAGTTCATTTAGATCCTACAGAACAGCTCCATGTTTTATATTTAGTGAGTGATGAGAATAGCTACATGAAAAAGAAGTTGTTTCAGAATATCCAATATAGGTAATAGTCATTAGAAAGAAGAGTCTCATAAATAGTATGAACAATAAAAGCCTTAAAAAAATTTATTAAATAAAAAATAGATGTCTAGGAGTGGGATGGTGGTGTTCCAGAGTTATCCTAGATGGTAATATTGGCAAAGGTGCACGGGTCCATTTAATTTTCCTTTGGTTCAGCAGTGCTTTCCGTTTTTGCAGTCTTGAAAACAAAGTAAAGATTCTGTTCAGCAGTTCTGTGCAGCCTGCTGCTGTATGGCAAAGTGCATGGAAAGCTCTTCTAGAATAGCAACTGAATCCATGAATAACTTCTCTGCTTTTACATCTTGGTTTAGCATGACATCATAAAACGCTTTTTTAACAGCTGTTATTTTGGAAAAATATTAGTTTTCCAGCCTGCTCTTCATTTGGTCTGCATTTCAATAATATGTTGCTTATGAAAATGTTTATGTCAAGTATTGAATACTGTCTGAAGGTTTATAGTATCATTTGATGCTTTCTCTGGAAGCACCATCAATATGTTGTGGCTCTTTCAACTGTAAATAAAGACTTCTCTCTTTCACTGTTAAACTTAGGAGAAAACATTAAGGACAAAATGAAAGGGAATATGCCCCTCCACCCTAAAAGTCTTTAAACACATCTGCAGAGGAACTGTTAAATGTATCTGAATATGCCCTCCACTTCCTCTCAAAATTTTTGTACCATGCTGGTAGGTGGCAGCAAATTACTTTCCAAAACCTAGAGTAGGGAAGTGACTTCAGAACTGAAAAAACAGCTGTGTAAATTTTAAAAAGCATCTGGGCTCACTCACAGACTCAGAGGAAGAGCCATTTGGATCAGAACATGCAGGCACATGTAACTTCATGGATTCAGATTGCATTTCTCCCTCCCTAGAAAAGAGAGCTGGGAGGCATTAGGAGCTTCTGTAAACTGCTCAAGAGGTACCAAAGTTGTGTATAGGATGTGGACCTGAGCAGACGTGACTGTGCAAAGGTTTGACTTTGTTGTTTCCTCACTTGTGGCCAGAGAATGACTAAAAGGGGTGTTTGTATTTTTTCTTCTGTGGTAAAGAAAGATGACAATGAATTGGACTTTTTCCTGTGCTACATTTAGGATCTCACAGATTTGCATTGTCCTTGTTCATTCACAATCTGAGGGACATGAATAATCTTCAGAGAGAAAAGTATAAAAATTGCTGTTTCATTAACAGAGTAAGTCATATTACAAAACACAGTATGAAAAAAAAAATTGCCTAAAAGTGACTGGTAATGTCTGGATCTCTCTCATGCAATGCTTTTGTGCACAGCTGATATGTTCAGTTCAGCTGTCTTGCTTTCATATGACCAAGTTTCTGCTTTAAAAATCATTGCTCTTAGCCCTTTTATGGCTGATTTTGTTTACGAAGTACAGGCACATAATTCGGCAGAACTCTGTTCTACACCAACAGGTCTAAGGTATGCAATACTGAGAAAAAAATCATACTGGAGTACTGTGATAGAGCATGATAATACAGTTAATCATAGAACTATTAATTGGTTAATTTAGATTTCTCAAAATCAGCTAAGGATACACAGAGGATATACTAAATATCTCATACAGAAGTATAGTCATATAAAATGTCTGTAAAAAATTTGGTTTCTGTGTATTTGGAACATGCAATTCTTTAAAGAGCAGACAGACTGAAGCCAGGCTCTCTACGGATTTTTGCATCTCGGCTGATATTTCTTTTTTTTAACTGAGCTTACACTATTTTCTGTTATCTCTACTTACACCTGTACAGTTTTCTGCCATTTTTCCCTTCAGACTGCCTCTGCAGTGAACTCTGCCAGCGATAACTGGCTGTTTAGCTTTAAAAATGAGCTAGAAGGATCAAACTACAGCAGATGTTAACCTTTTGAGCCTGATTCTCTCTGCTTCCCCACCATCTACCTTAGAAACTCAAAAAAAAAATCTATGCAATCTCACTGTGAAATTTGAATGAATTTGAACACTGGGTTCAAAAATTACTTAAGTGCTGAGGACACGTGCACTGAGGGTGCCAGTGTGGCCAGGGCTTTCCATCAGTTTTGTTTCTTCAGGAAATAAGGCTGAAAGAGCATTATCAGGGAAATAAGAAAACCAAGTCTAATGATCTGCTTTTGGTGTTTGAATGGTTTCAACTACTACTTGTTAATTGCTACCAGAAATTACAGTGTGACCTTTATACTCACTTTAGAATGGAATGAAGGAAAAGTAATGACGACTAAAGCTAAACCTAGGTTTTTAGAAATGCCTAGGTGTCATGGCATTCTATCTTGTGATTTGGGCAGCAAAATGTAATCAAAAAGACCTTACCAGGTTACTGAGATTATTACTGATTACTTAGATTATTACAGATAGCATTATTTGCTTATACTGTGAAGGACATTACCATCAAGAGACACAATTTCACAAATACAATCATTTGGTTACAGAAAATCTGGAAGAATTAAATGTGCAATACATATGCTTGAGATGGAACATAATGAAATCTGGGAAATCGAGGAAATCAGAATGTACAATCAAAAAAGGACAGATACCATGTAAGATGTAGCATTCCTAGAGCATTTGGCAAATCTTTATTGGTCTTGTAATAAACTTCTGGTTTTGCTTTGGTTTTCTTCAAACTTCTAAAAGCAAAATTTGTGTTATTTAATTTGCTTTCGGTGTTATTTAAAGAAAAAATGAACAAGTTGGATTCCGATATTTTCACCAGGGTGCTTGAAATATTGCACCTCAGTATTATGTCACAACAGCTACTTCATTTGGAATAGGATTACAGTTTGACTCGGAGGGTTCTGGACTCAGCCGGCGGAAGAACTGGTGACCCTGAGAATCTGTGTTTACATAGACATAACCCAGGTTAGATGGATGATGTGCGGGGCAGATCTCTTTTTTCTTTGGAGTATAATCTATGCGATACATAGTTTCATCTTGAAAAGGAACTGCATTAAGACCTACAGCATGTACAGGTTTGCAACTCTGAGCTGGAGTGCCCTGATGTGGTACGTAGTGAGATCTGAATGTAGTTAAATCAGCAAATTTTCCCGTCGGTTTTTGAATTTCTTGTTCTTTCTTAATAGGCCCTCGTGGACAGATGCTCCACGGTTTAAAGTCTTCTCTTGTAGTAGTGTTCCCTTGAAAAGGGGCGCTGATTCTTCTTCCATGAGGTGGTCTTATGGGGGCAGCAGGAGAAATGTCATGTGAAACATAATCAAGACGGTTCGTGGAGTTAAGATCCATCTTGTCTGTGGGCGGAACGTACTCTCTGGGTTTGCGGAACTCAGGCAAGGAAACCAGCAGTGGCTGATAACGATCCTGGAATTCCGTGGTTCCATTAAAAGGAGCGTCAGATCCAACTTTTCTATGCTCAGGCTTGCAGCTTTTTGCCTGTTGCCCAGGTATCCCTTTGAAGTCTCTCTGGTGGGTTGTGAGGTCCTCAAAGGGTTGGTCGCATGGCTTGTACTCTTCTTTTGGTCGTACGAATCGTGGTTCCATCTCATGAACAACATAAGCAGTGCGATGGATGGTGTTACCATCGAAAGGCCCATCTGGCAGCTTGGCTGCAGAAGGTTTAAAGCTTTCAGGGGGGTTCGGTTCCCTAGGAATATAGTCATCTTGAAAGGTAGAAGGATTTCCAAACCTCTCTGTGGGTGGCTGGTATGTGTGCTCCACCTTACAAGATTCCGTTCTCTGAGCTTCCCATAACCTGTAGTCATCTGTAAGGCAAAACCGAAATTCCACCAGTGTTCTTAAGACCATTCCTTTAAAATTAAGGCAAATTATTCTGGTATTAAATCTTGCAAAACAAAGAAAATGGATGAGAGTGATAATTTTATCTGCATGTTTGCGATATGACTGAACTGTCTTCAATTATAGCGTGTGATTACAACAGACAAAATTTTACAGGATGCCCTCTTTTGACTATTTTCTCAAGGAAAAAAAAATGTTGCATGTGCTTATTTAGTGTGTGTTTTATACAGAAAATAGCCATGTACAGTTTTTATATACAATATCTTCCATTTTACTTAGAAGTTTATGCAAGTAACCTTATAGGTCAATGGGTCATGTTCACTACTGCTTGATAGAATCATTGCTTAATTTCCATATAAACATTACATCCTTTTAAAGCTGCTTGGGATTTTTGTTTTCTTTGCCAGACTGTTCTGCTATAGTTACAAAACTTACTGCCCAGTCTAAACTTCTTCACAGGCACTTGAAATCAGTTTTTTGATTTGCAATTCCTGTACTTAGTTTCAGTGTTTTTTCACTCCTTCATCCTTAATCCTTGTTTCATGTTGCTAAGATGCATTTTAAATGAAGCAATTGCATGCTGTCTTAGTTGTGTGCTGGGACAAGGCTAAATTATTCATTATTTGCTAACTTACTACTTATGTGCAGGCTAAATAGAAATATTTAAATTTCCTTGTCAATATTTACAATTAATAAATATAATGTATTTATATAATTGCATTTCTGTCCAGCAGAGGCCTAAGCTTGAAGAAGCTAGTGCAGTATAACTGATTTTAAAGAGACTGTTTTCCCACATTTTATCCTTCCAGCTCTTCTGCACTCTCTCCTCTGCTCATTTCACACCAAGAATTCTAACTTCCTGTTTTAATACGCATATCTGATCCTTGTTATTTCAACTATCTCTTCGATACCACTGATACCGTAATGTGGAACATCTTGATTTTCAGTAGATCATATCTTGTAATTTATTTCTACTTACTCTTAACTGGCTAAAATGCAGTACATGTAAGAAATTCAGGAACACATGTATAAAATTCTCCAGTGGTGTAAAGTATATCACGGTCACTTTCCAGAATGACGTAAAAGGAGATTTAGCTCCTTTCTGCTGACTGTTGTAATAGAATAATTTGTGTCAAGACAGATCCTTACTAGGATGATATATACGTAAGCTATAACATATACAAGCAGAAATCCAAAATCCACTTTTGACCTACTCTGTGGCAAAATATGTCACATGAACTAAAACTACCTGGAGGATATATTGCACTTTAATTACAATCCCCTTTTGCCTGAGATAGCCTAACCAAGTGTATGTTAGGATTTCCTTCTAGCCAAGAAAACTTCAGAGAGGCCTTTTCGTTTAGAACCAATAAATGTCACCTCTGAACAACTGGAGTGCTGAGCATTTTAAGGCATTATCACCTGCTTTCTATTATGTCTTACTCTGCCCCAAACTAACAAATCCAGTTTCTAATGTGGATTATTCAGAATATTCCCTCCATCTTGGTTCTCTCTCTTTCTGTAGGTGGCATATCTTATTACCTCGATAGGTTGGTATGGTATCCAATTTTGCATCTGTAGTGTGTTTTCTCTCTCGAGGTCTTGCCAATGTCACTGGTCCTACTTTATGAGGATTATAATCTCTCTGGTATATGGTCCCCAGGTCAATCTTTCCCGACTTTGGTCTGTATTCTGCTGGTGCCCGAAAAGGTCTCTTCACAACATCATACGGTAAATAATCAGTTCTGAATTGGGGAAAAAGAAAAGACTGGTTAAAAGAAACTACTTTTTTTCCTGAAGAAGTCAATTTTTTTCCACTTTGTGGAAAAATGACAACTTAAGATGTTTACTCTGAAAAATCATCCTGATGACAAAGGTTAGAGGGGTAGCACGGAGGGAAGGAAACTATAGTACATAAATTCCAGGGGCTCTGATGCATGATAGAGCCTTTTTTCAAAGGTAGATGGTAAAGCAACTTTTTCAACACTCTGAATCTCATACACAGTTTAAAAATATTCTTTAAAATATTTGAAAGGAGATATTTAAAAAGTTGATGTAATTTTGCAAAAAAGTGACCTAGAAAGCAGAAGCAGAGCAAAGCTCAAACTACTACTACAAGGGGTAGCATTTACTAATGGCATGAGGATAATGGAATATAATCAGAAACATAACTTCACTGTTTTTATACGAGCACACTACATTAAAAGGGTGTATATTACATATGTGGGTGTTTAAACAGTCAATACAGTACATGACCAATCTGGCAGAATGGCATTTGGGCTTTTTATTTATGTCTCTTTTTTTAATAAACAAAGAAGTTTTACCCATCATTGCTTAAAAGAAAAATAATAATGGAAAAAGTAAAGGTTGGTGTGCTTGTCACAGCACTGACAAAGAGTAAGTGATACCTTTTTCTCTTTGAAAGATGCTGTTTAATTGTGTAAGCTTAACATCAGAGTCTGTGCACTGACAGAACTATTAAACCCCTTTACAGCTTGCTTTCTTGAAACTAAGAATTTAGAACTATGATTAAAAATAAAAGCCCTTTTTCTTAAGATTTCATTTTCCCAGTGTCTCAGGTTCCACATGTGTATTACAGAAAGTTCCGCAGCTTGCCAGCTTTTCAGGCTCCACAAGACCCAGATTTCCTAAACAGGCTGAAAACAAAGACAAAAATTTTACATTATCTTTACAGGCTAAAGGGTGCTGTAAATAATGCAAATCTTCCTGTAAGCGTGCTTTGCTAATTTTTTACAACCTTTCTGTGGTAGCTGCATTTCTGTACTCAAAATTTATCCCTTAAATATGCAAACAGTGTAAAGGATGCAATGATTGCATTTTGAGAAGTTAGCAATGCAATGCTTAGCTCCCTCCTTAAAGAGGAAAGAACGACGAACTTCACAGAGTAATGGTAAAACGCATTGCTTCAAAATATTTACTTAAATATCGAGGTTCCATCCATTTTGCCGCGGTGCTGTTGGAACTCGTGTTTTGGCTTAAAGCTGCTGGGAGGGCAGATGTTGCCATAGCCGGGGTAGTTGTCCACGTACTCCGTTCTGTGGCTCGGCGGCAGCCCATCGTCATAAATCTTGGTGCGTTTATGGCAGCAGCGATGGCGCCTGGGCAAAACACATCAGGTGAGGTCATTCGGAATAGTTCCATTTCGGAGGAAAACCCGTACACCATCTACTGGGAGTGAATAACAAATGGGGAAGATTGAACGGCGTCAGCAGTTTCGGTTTAAAATCTTTTCTGAGTGAGAAAACCACAGAATATTGATGGCTGATGGCACAGGTCCCAGAGCACAGTACACTACTACGTTAATAAAAACAGTATCAGATGTGAGTTAGTCCTCGGTACAGAGTACAAGGGGTGGATAGAGTTGAACTCAGTCCTCTCAGTGGTGCTACCGCCAAGATGGCTTTCCTCTCTTTTCTTTAATCTTTCTTGATATTATTAGTTTTACTTGTAAAGATCACTAACTACATTTCTTGTCTCATATTGCCTCTTTTTTACTGTATTTCCTTATCGCTAGTCTTTTATTTCTGTACATCTCACCTGTTTTCACCACTATTGCTAACACTTTCTTACTAAAATTGTAGTGGTGTGAAATCTCTGGTGTTCCGCAGACCATTTCTGACTTTTTAACCCTTTTTTTCCCTCCAAGGACTGTCTAAATTCTCTATCCAAAACCCGTGTTTATTTAGAAGTAACATCTCTTTTTCTTAATAGGTTTTATTTCAATTACACCTGCTTGTCATTGATGCCTGAATCAATGACACCATTCTGCTCAAAGGTATACCATGACAATTTGTTACTTAGACCTTGTTGTTTTGCATAAATGATCCATGAAATTAAAATTTACATGTTATTACTGTTTTGCAAATCTTGTTATATTCATTCTAATTTGCATAACACCCATCTCTCTGGCTGACGTGACTGTTTTTTGATCTCTCCCTCAAGGAAATATGTAATGAAAGATCTTCCTCCTTCTAGCTGACAACTTGCAATACTGGTTCAGACATAAGCAAAAGGGAAAAAAACCAATAAATACTTTTTCAAATAAAAAGTATTGTAACATTCTGTATGTGAAAAGCAAAACTATCTAAAAACCTAGAAGGGTGAAAGTGTACAGCTCTGACTGAGTACAAATAAATTCAAGTCTCAGGAAAGTAGATATCCAAGGAATAGTTCAAAGGTCTGCAGAGAAATTTAGCTAGCACTGAATACCAAAAAGGAAAACAATAAATTAAAGCAAGGTAAAATAGAATACAGAAACAGACATGAAGGACTCCTGTTGGGAAAATGAAAAAATGAAAATGGAAAAACCACTAAAAGAAGTTATCTGAGACTGGAGATCCTAAAGCTGGGATTAGTTTGTGCTGCCTGAGTTTGCCAGCTCAGTAGTTCAAAAAATGAGAAATGAAGTAGCCCTATCTAAGAATCCAGATCTTTTCAAAGCCCAAGGTCCTTACTCATTTTCAATCAAGTCAAGTAACAATTGAGAGACCTTTTCAGAATACAGAAGGGAAAGGAAAAAGGAAGAAGAGGGCAAGAACAGGAAAAGTAGGAAAACAAGGAGGTAAGTGTGTGCTATTTCTCAGCACAGTGTTTGCTTGTCATTACATGTGTCATGGGACTCAGTTTTCACCTTTGTAATTTTTTTTTCAGAAAGTATAAACAGCATATGATGTGTCACGGAGCTTCTAAAAGTAACAGCTATGCAGAAACAAAAAACACTGAATACATGCTTTCAAAGCTAGTTGAAATATAGGTTATCAAATTATAATGTTCTTCACATATTTATTTGGCATAAAATTCAAAGGAGTTTGAAACAAACACTATTCATCTGCAAAAACTTCACTGTGACAATCTTCAGTTTGCCGTATTCTGATCCAGACCAATCATCAAACAAAAACACCTCCTCTGCTCTGGTGTCACCAGGCTTTAAGGACTTAACTGTGAATATTTGCGAAGCAACATTGTCAGTATATCCCATGTATTGCTGAATGGACATGCTAAAAACAGAAATAGACACTAGAAAAATAATTACTTGCAGACTGAGCCTGTAGTTCTTGGTAGATTTAACCCAGAGGTGAAAGTCATCTACTCTATCTCTCCAAGAAAAGAGATGTTTGTGATTTTATTAGAATTCACTGCTGATCTAAAAATGTCCTTCATCCCAGTCATTTCTAGTATATGAAATAATTCTGAGCAGACTCTGTGTACAGGATTACTTGGAATCAGATGAGACTGCTCAGGAAGATCCTACATCCTACTCTGTGTTGTGAAAGTACTTTCAGTGGGCCTAAATGGCAACGTAAAATTACCTTAATATCAACATGATTTTGACTTGGAGATCAGGGTATTTTTGGTAAAACTGATAAATCTACTTCAGGATGTTGTCCAGCAGCTAAAGCGAAAGTTTTCATTTAGATAATAACTTCATAGAGGCCATCACAATTCTACAAATCCTCAGAGAAGACAGATTGCAGCTCTCATAAATGAAATATGTGTTGGCGAGAACTGCTTGGAACACTGATTATTTTTAACTTGTTGTTCCTCATATTTATCTTCATTTCAACCCCAGAGTTACTGATAATTCAAACTAATTTGGTGAGAATATGCCTTTTCCCATGACTGACTGGTGCCTGCTTTGATGGATTATTATTCTTTCCCTTCCTTGAGGGAGACCAACTATCCTGTGGCTTGCATAAGGTCTGAACAGAATCTCAGCTAACCAGAAGTGACAGTATATGAGCCCTCTAGTGACAAATGCTGTTGTTCTGGTTATTTTAATAGAATGCTGGTGCATTTTACTTATTTAGGGCTTGGCATACATACATTTGTTTTTTATGCAATGCTAGATAGACCCTTGAAATTTTCCCACAAAGCCCTTTCCTCCCAAACTAGACAAATTATGAGAAAAGTTTAATGTTTATCATAATAAAAACACTTGTTACGTGCCCCGCCCCCCTTCCCTTCCAACTCAAAGATTTTATTTTTTAATTGCCAGTGCACGTGCTATGGTCTGAAAGACAGAAATGATGGATGGACACTATTTTTGTGAGTCATCTACTTTCCTAGTGTTGACAGGAGATCTGGTTGGTTTTATTGGGTTTTTGTGTTATTTCCATGTGGTCAGTATGATGGCTTAAGTAACTCATATTTTGGAGAGATCTTCCTCTTTCCTTCTAACTTACATTTATTCCAGAATCTAGATTTTTATGATAATGATAACAAAAGTGTAGTAAGTGAGGGGCAGCCGACAGATTGAGAAGATAAAGCAGTAGTTTATTTTGGTAAAACTAAACTTTTATGCTTTGGTAAGCATCTTTCATGTATCTTTTATGCTTTTGTATGCATCTTTGTATACATCTTATGTATCTTTTATAGCAGACAAACACTATTCTTGTTGCAGAGAGTTCATCTACCACCGAGGCTCTTTTCTTCTTTGGAAGCCAGATTTTACATCCTGTGTTAGAGAAAGCAGAATAAAGTTCTGTCTTACTGGCTTTTCTCCAAAAAACTTACTTATTCGTAAGTTTTTTTAGTGTTTTGTTTTTTTTTTTCTTCTGGGAAAAGCTAGGAAAGATTGTTTTCTTTAATTTTATTATTTACAATTAAGCAATATGTCCACAAAATTTTCTGCAAATAGCTAAATGATAACTTGTACAAAACATTAGATCTTTATATTTGCTTTGAAATCTCTTCTAGGATGTTTATGCATTCCAATATCCAGGTAACACTGCCAAGTGACCAGCCTTCCCCTAAAAACAGAAACACTATACACTGAAGCAAACACAATGTGCTGCCTAAACCAATAATGGCTTAAGATTCTATTGACTGTAAAAACTTCAGTGATGTTTGTTTTAAACCACAAGCTTTCTGCATGTTTAATTCAATTATCGGTATTATTAAACTGTGTTTTTGGATTGAGAATTTTCGGTTGAGTTGAACATTATTTTGTGTTCTCTCATTGTGTTATCTCACCATCTTTACACTTGAGCCTAAGCCAGATTTGTTATCTCATCGTGAAAACAATGCTTTCCAACTCTTCATTAATCTAGGACTTTTGAAACAATTTTATGGGGCAAAATTCGCCAGAGTCTCAGCCAAAAACAATGTGAGGAGCCTTACTCACTTCCTGCCTCTGATCTCTGTCTACAGATTAAAAAAAAGGTGGCTCATGAACAGATAGACAGACTTCCCCACAGAAATATATAAGGAGTGTGTCTGCTATACAGACCTTGATGTGAATCCTGTAGTTCATAGTGCCCTTTGCAGCCGTAGGGTTGGCCCAGGACTCCAAAAAAAAAAAATTGAGCACACTCTTGTGATCTTACTGTGATTCTTCTTGTATGTAGTTGTTGCATCTTTTTTTTAATACTAAAGGCTGAAGCTTTGACTCCTATGATGATTATTTTTCTGGTTTTGATTTGGTTGTTTGGGCTTTTTTAAAGAAGCAATTAGGAGAAAAAATTGAAAATATTAACAGTTGTGACTGAAACCTATAAACATATATCTGAATTTTGTGAGGTTTAAATCCCTTATTATTTTTGGAAACCTGACTTGTGAATTTTTTTACCTGTGGCTTAAATAATATTGCTTATAGACCTGTAATAGTAATTTTAAACAAAAAATTGCCTACTGTGCCCTCTTGTGCCAGCCTCCCTGGGCCAAAGAGGCTATGGGACAATGATGAACTGTTTCTCTCTCTGAATGTAAAGAAACAGTGGTGTTTCACTTCACAGTGGTGAGTGCTACTGGATGTCAGTGCAGAAAGGCAGATCTGTAAAATCTCTCTTAAAGGCTGCAGTGCTTGCACAGGTTTCTTACAAGGTTGTGAGAACTCATCCAAGGGTTCCTTTTGTGCAGTCCTTCAGTGGGAGCTGGCTTTATGGAAAAGCCTGATCCTGACATTTAATCTGGGTGGCTTTCTCTCCATTGTGTTCTACTTTAGAGCATTTAAGATCTTCTCTTATCCCTACCTGATTTAAATGTAAACATAATGCTTCATATTTACTGAGAAGATCCCTGTCTAGAAAACAGGAAAGCCAGAAACTGCTGAAATGGGACTCTTACTCATTTTCCACCTTCCCACTGCTAAAAATACTAGCTGTGACCAGGCAAGGGACCCCCATGTAACCTGGGGTGTGTGAGGGGAGGGGAGATCAAGGGTGACTTTGTGGGGTGGGCCCGGAGTGCTGATTGGGCCCCGCTGCCACCTTCTGGGGGGAACCCTCCCTGCTGGGGCCCTGAGGCCCCAACACCCTCCCCGCTCCCTGGTGGCCTGGGGCACCGCTCACAGAAACAACCAGGTTGGAGAAGACCTCTGAGATCCTCAAGTCCAACCTGTGACCAAACACCACCAACTGCCACATCCAGTCTTTCCTTAAACACCTCTGGGGGCAATGACTCCACCACCACCTTGGGCAGTTCATTCCAGTGTGCAATCATCCTTTTTGTGAAGAAATTCCTCCTAATGTCCAACCTAAACCTCCCCTGGCACAGCTTAAAGCTGTGTCCTCTTACCCTGTCACTTGTTGCCTGGGAGAAGAGAACGATCCCCACCTGGCTACAGTCTCCTTTCAGGGAGTTGTAGAGAGTGATAAGGACACCTTGAGCCTTCCTTTCTCTGGGATAAACAACCCCAGCTTCCTCAGCTGCTCCTCATGGGACCCTTCAAACCCCTGATTGTCCTTCTGTGGAGTCACTTCCAGCACCTCGATGTCCTTCCAGAATTGAGAGGCCCAAAACTGGACACAGCACTTGAGCTGTGGCCTCACCAGGGCCGGGTCCCTGGTCCTGCTGGCCACACTATTGCTGACACAGGCCAGGATGCCATTGGCCCTCTTGGCCACCTGGGCACATGCTGGCTCCTGATCAGACGCTGTCTACCAGCACCCCCAGGTCTTTTTCTGCTGGGCCACTTTCCAGCCACTCTACCCCAAGCTTGTAGTGCTCCATGGAGTTGTTGTGACACAAGGATAGGGCCCGGCACTCGGCCTCGTTGAACATCACAGCGTTGGTCTCGACCCATCGCTCCAGCCCGTCCAGGTCCCCCTGCAGAGCCTTCCCGCCCTGCAGCAGGTCGTGGTGCCGCCCGCGGATCTGCTGGGAGCGGAACGTACTCACCCGCAGGAGCAGATCTCACACAGGCAGCGCGGCGGCCCCATGCCCGCTGCGGCCGGCCCGGCCGGTAACCAAGGACGCCGCGTCCCGTGGCAACGGCGGCGGCGGCGGCGCGGGGAGCGGCCCCGGCCCGGCTTCCGTCCGGCGTCACGGGGCGGGAGCGGGAGCGGCG
>VZRE01005362.1:0-24379 GCA_013396775.1 Cephalopterus ornatus | reverse complement strand
TTTACGTAATTTAAAAAAAAAAAAAATCCAAAGCGTTTTCTCAAGTTGACTCCTAAATAAAATACTTCTCCCCCCCGCCGGCAGAATTAGCCGACCATGGTGCTCACCAGCGTGGAGAAGATTGTTGGCCTCCAGAAGGAGACGTCCGGCATCAGGAATATCTGTATATTAGCCCACGTGGATCACGGTAAGGCAGCTGTTTGTGGCTGGCAGAGGCCCCAGAGGAAACCTGCGTGTGTTGGAACGGTGGTGAGATGTTTTGGTCACTGTTTCAAAGCCGTAGGTTTTCATGGGTTCGGTTTTAAACTGTCTTAAACCTGATTCAGGGAAGTAAATTTGCTTTATGCACCGTTTTTCTTGGCCTGGTACAGCTTATCTTTAAGAACTTAAGAGAGCACTATACTGTAATAGTTTGGAATACTTGAAACTGAATGTTTTCTACTTCTGTGATGGTGAATGTCAGCGTGAAATATATGCATGTAAGGTAGGTTGTTGTTTTTCTGTGTTTGTTTACTACAGCAAGTTTCTAACGTAGGTGGAAATAATAAACACTTATAACACGAATATTTTGTCTAATTGCCTGCTATAGTGAGGTTTTGGTGTACTGTTTGTTATTTCAATTGCTTTTCTGGTCATGACAGGTAAGTTTGCATCCACCCTTCAAAAATAAATTCGTGCGTACCTAACAGGTGAAGCTGAATTATGTGATTTGGTTTTTTGAAAGTTAATTTATACTTTTGTGGCATTAAAAGCCTTTATTAGCGTTGATATTTTAGAACACTGCATGTTGTCAGCATTCATAATATTGTTGCATATTTTGCCATTGTTTGTATTCATTTAATCTATTTTTCTTTTCAGGCAAAACTACTCTAGCTGATTGTCTTATATCTAGCAATGGAATAATCTCTAGCCGCTTGGCAGGAAAGGTAGAGTTATACTGTCATTTTTAACAAAATTCTAGTGTATGCATGCTGGAATGGTAAATCTGTCATGATTAAGAAAATTCCAATTCTAGTCTTGCTAAACTTTATTTTCTTGCACGCGTAGTCTTTGACAGTTGATAAGAAATTGTGGAGATAATTCTACAGACTCATCACCTGTTCTTTTGTTTTTGTACTCAGCTGAGATATCTGGACAGTAGAGAAGATGAGCAGATCCGAGGAATAACAATGAAATCTAGTGCAATTTCACTGCACTTTGTGAATGGTAAGTTTTTTATGCTGGCAAGTGTAATTTGTAATACACACTTTTGTTAATTTTCCCTGTCTCCTCGTTGTTACTGTTGTGAACTTTTTGTGTGCAGCTTCTACTTTTGTATTTCTCTCTTGCAGGTTTTTGTGGTTAGGCCATTTAGGAATCTGTGAATTCTGCAGAGACTTAGGTGTGCATTCAACAGCCAGCCAAGATAATTGAGTCCCATCTCAGGGTTAGGAAAACCGTCTTCAATCCTATCTCTGAGTGGAGGCTATAAGAATAGTTGCCTTTATCCTTTTATTTTAGATCTAAATACTTAAATTTTAATCTTAAATCTTGAATTAGTGTCACTTAAAGGCAAGAACTTCTTTCAAAAAAACAAGTTTTAGTACAGTCTTTACTATACTATGTCAAGATGCCTGTTACACTGTGCTTTGAAAGTTTTTTGTAGTGTAGTTAGTGTCATGACAGTTACAAATAACAGCTGAAGCAGAATGACTGGGTGGCTGAAAGAAATGTTTTTTGAAAACTGCTCTGAAATGTTAATTTATTGTTTGATCCTAGGTGATCAGGAGTATCTCATTAATTTAATAGACTCCCCAGGGCACGTGGATTTTTCTTCAGAAGTATCTACTGCTGTCCGACTCTGTGATGGTTGCATCATAGTGGTGGATGCTGTTGAAGGAGTCTGTCCACAGGTGAAATAAAGTGTTTTAAACAGAGAAAGAGGGTAGGGAAGACAGAATAAGTGAAACCCAAAGTGTGTTATAAAGAAATGAAAGATGAGCTGTCTAAGAAGTTTTGTAAAACTTTTAATCAATGACAGTGCACTTGAGGTATGAAAGTGGGTAATAAATTTCATAGCTGTGCTGGAAAACTGAACAGTGCTGGTAAGTGGGTGTAGTGATGCAGGGCTGAAACAGTGAGTAGGCAATTTTTCAGGTAATGGAATATTTGTATAGAGAATTCTTTAAAGGAGTAATTTCATATATTTACATGAGTTTCTAGGGTTTTGAAAGTGGAAAAAATACGCAAAATAAAATTGAGATAGCCCTGAAAAAAAAGAGCATGCTTTTCTAAATAGGGCAGTTTTTTTTGTTATTGTGGGTGTTTTTGCCATGAAATTCTGCTATTCTGCAGAATTCTTCAATAACTACCACTATATACCATGGGAATCAGATTTCTGGTTTGAGTGTCAACCCATCCTTTACTATATGTTTATTAAATTTTAGGATTATATTTTATTTTTTAATATTCTATCTTTTTTCTGTGGTATCAAGCTTTCTGTAATGGATATTTTTTTAAAACTATTTCCTTCTTAGACTCAAGCAGTCCTGCGACAAGCATGGCTGGAAAATATACGTCCAGTGTTGGTGATTAACAAAATCGATCGCTTGATTGTGGAGCTGAAGCTCACCCCTCAGGAAGCATACTTGCACCTTAAGAATATCTTAGAACAGGTATTCAGGCCATAGTGCCACGTTCACACAGCAGATTTTATTGCACTATAACATCTGGTCTAATTTTAAACTTTGGGATACATCTTATTTCTAATAGGTTTTGAGGTTCGTTCAGAAAGCCTGTGACAGAGAAGAGAGTGTTAAATGCCTCTTGACAGGTCATCGGGAAGAGTCTTCATTTTTTAGAAATAATATGCTGAATATTTTGTTTTTCCTGTTAAATTGCTTAAATTTCTTTGGAGGTAGACGAATTATCTCTTTGGACTGCTCCTGATATTGGTGGGTTTATGTAGGAATAAAGTTGGTTCATCTTTTAAGTTTTAAGTTAAGTTGCCCTCAAACTTTTTTTTTCCCCCAGAGTTTACTTTTAAGCACTTTCCCACCTGGCTTCCCTTTGCCCTCTGTTGTTTGTTTGTTGCCAGTAACAAGTTTCTGTTTCACCATTCCTTGTTCTGAGAGGCCAGGTGTGTTACACTGATTCAGTGCTGCTGTGGTGGACTTTCACTTGAAAACTATGTGGTGTTTATGTCTCATACTGTGTTAGTCTGGTAAACTCCTGTTGTCATCACATGTGCAGAATTAGGTACACAATGTCTGTGTTTGAAATTGCCAGATGAATCATAGGCGTGCCATCTTGTTAATAAGACCTCTCTTCTTATGTTTTGGAGGGCGGGGGAATTGCATTTTAATTCCAAGGGTTGTGAAAGAGAGAATGAATCTGAGGATGTTTTTACATATCCTTCTGTAGATCAATGCAGTCACTGGGGCACTCTTTACCTCCAAAGTGTTAGAAGAAAGAGCTGAGAAAGAAACAGAAAGTGAAAGAGTTTCAGACACTGCACCAGGAGATCAGATTTATGACTGGAGTACTGGATTGGAAGACACTGATGATTCACATCTGTATTTTTCACCAGAACATGGAAATGTGGTGTTTGCCAGTGCAATTGATGGCTGGGGTTTTGGGTAAGTCTGGGATTTCTTTTTTTTTTTTTTTTTGATTGATTACTGCAGTTGCTTCATATTTGTAAAGATGTTTTTTAGATTTTTCTGTGATACGCAACTATACATAATTCTGATAGATTAACACTGAACAGCTGAAAATACTTACCGGCATTGTCTCTGTGACAGGGACCTCTGTTTTACTTCGACAGCCGTTGCTGGGCCCACTGTGGTGTCCAGCCTAGCCTGGTAAACTTGGTATTTTATCAGTTGGTTGCATTTGATAGACTGTAATAGACAAGGCCAAGAACCGCAGCAGTGCAGGAGCTCTTTCACAAGTAGATTAGTTTGGGAGGGCAGCAGGTGTGTGAAGGTTGCACGAGTTCTGGTTGCTGGCCACCAGGTGGAGTCGTTGTCTACATCTTGAAAATATAATTAGGGAGATCCCCTCAGTGCTACAGGGAATGTCTTGAATATTGCAAAAACTTTAGAAGAATCTTCTCCAGGATTTTTAAGTCAAAGTCTTAAATAAGGTGCCATGGGTAGTTTGTTGTTTAACACGAACATTTCTTGTCACTTCAGAGGAAAGGGAAAATAAAATCAGCTATTTTAGTTTAATTATCTGTCATGAGTAATAATAACTTATAAAAAGAAAAATCAGAGAGGTGTGCAAAGAACTTGAAAAGAAATCTTCCAATCCTGATACGTTCTTTAGTCTGAAAGAGATCTTTCGTAGAGGATGTGTGTGAGGGGAGACTTCTGAAGGCTAGAGGAAGTTTCTGATACCTTTGTTTTACACATTAACACATCTCATGTTAAGTTCTCCATTCCCATGTGGTGCCTACAGTTACTTTCCTGTTTATGATGTGCAGGGAAACACTATTTTGGTATCTGTAAGCCTTAGCTTTCTTGACTGGTAACTTTTCATTGAAATTTCATGGAGAAAATGGATTATGGTAGTAAACTATTGTTACACAGAGTATTTGGGCTGCAGTTGTTAAGCACTTTTTTTAGTAGAGCTATCTGCGTTTTTTCTCCCGGATGGATAACGAATGGAAAATTTGCAGCTTATTTTTGTTTTGTATACTGATAAAGCCTGGGCAAGGGCATACATGAAAGCAAAAAGCTAAGTTTTTGTTTTGGGAAGTTCAAACTTGGCCTATGTTTTGCATTAGTATTCTAAGTATGCTGCCAGGGAATGCTAAACCTGAAGGAAAATGATTCTTGAAGGAAGTGGTACAGTGGAGTACATTGTTACAATAAGTAGAATTATAAGCTCAAAAGCAATTTAGAAACTATTTCTTTGGATCAAGCTAGTTGATATTTGCAAGTAAATGATCAACTATTAAGATTTTATAGGTTACAGAACTACATTCTGATATAATCACGTGGTCATAAACACCCTATGATCACCTTTGTAATGAGAAAGCACATATGTTGTTCTTAAATGGGAGGTGAAAATAATGGTTATTTTTGTAAAAGTGAGACTTAGATAGCTGTTTTCTTTTCATGATTTCCTTTTTTCTGATAATTTCTCTGCATATAGAATTAAATTTCATACAAATGTGTCTGAAAATTGAGTGACTTGTCTAGCTCAGAATTTCAGCAGAAATTCTTAGTGTATGTAGGTACTGATATTTCTGCAGAGTGGAATGTGTGATAGATGATTAATGCTCCATGCAAGGGTAATCTGAAGTGGAATGATAACTGGTCAAGCTTTAGTTGTTTCTTTGTATTTGCTATGTCCCTGCCACTTGAAATGTCTGTCAAGTGCCTTGAACCTTGCTTGCAGAGTTTCTATAAGGCTGAAATCTAAATATTTGTTGTCATTTAGCTTCAAATGGGAGAAAGAAATGAGCTAGATATGACTCGTCCTCATTTTTGTGATTGGTGCATTGATATACTAAAGAAGATTGATAGGCCTTCTGTTTATTCTTTGCCAATACTAAACTGATTCAGGATGAACTGAGAAAACTTACGATGCTTTTTATTGAATATGGAACAAAAATCTGTATTTGCTAAGATTCTCCACATTTAAAGCCTCTTTTGCTTTATAGATCTTAAAACCCTTTTAAGATTGCATTAGTTGAACTATTAATGTACAAAATTATATCTCAGCCCAAAATATTTGTGCATCTAACTTAGGCAAGTGGTGTTAGTGTTCTATTGCTGGGTCTGGATCAAACTGCTCCCAGATTACACATTATTAGATTGTGTTAATCTAGTTTCTATCCAATAAAATGTGCCTACAGCTTAGACAAATGACAGGACTCCAATCTGTTAGATTTCTTATTTGAACCAGTCCTAATCCTCAATTTCTCCCTCCCATCCTGGAGTGTTTTTAATGTATTTGTTGAAGGTGAATGAAAATTGTTGGTTTTTTGATACTGGTGTGTTTCTTAAAATGAACTGGCAGACCCCGACTCTTATAAATTATATAATGGAAGAGGGGTAAAAAAAGAACACTTTTCTTAATTAGTTTGAAGAGGTACCTATGGACTGGCACAGTACTGTGTGGTGAAATAAGGATCAGTGGAGCATTTTCTTAATCATGGAAAGCTTTGGCTGCTGTTATTTGGTTGTAGGTTCTTTTCCTGAAAGTATTATGACTTGTCATAGCAAAAAAAATTAGATTATTGGGCAGTGCCAGTTTCATCCAATGTAGTAAGTGCATGTGTTCTTCTCATAATCCTCAGGTGCTGAAAAATGCTGTAAATGTCTATGCAGGAGCTGCTGACACACGAATCTTGAATGTTTCTCCCTGTGTTGAGAGTTTAGGGTAATATCTGGAAAAGAAATCTCTTTGGGCTTAGTTTAGAACTCACAGCTCATGTCTTGCTGACATGGGCAGTCTTTTTTTAGGTGTTTAGAAACTTAACAATTCTGGATTTCAAAGAAAAGATTATCAAATAGCATTATTCTGTAAGTAGGATTGTTGCAACATGTATTTTTGTTTCTGTGTGCACAGGGAGCAAATATTCTGTTCACAGATTATAGTTAAATGTGTTGTGGGGCATCTTTCCTAGAATAAGTTTGAGAGTCACCACATAAGTATTTATAACTTTTGTCTTATGCTTTTGAGTTTTTGCTGAGGGGACAGTACACAAATGTTTATTTCAAATAAACAAGTACAGCCTTGAAGCTGACTTGAAACAAAACAAAGCCATTCAAATACTGCTCATGTTTTTGGCCTGTTAGGACTAAATATTTTTGCAGGTGTAAATGTTAAACAATGCGAACTGAAGTGAGAACAATTGGAGAAGTGGGAGTAAAAGGATTTGAGATTTTTGTGTGATTTTCATTCAAGCTGTCTGTCTGTTGTTTGGGCTGATAAGATCATGTAAACAGCATTGCACTTCTATCAAGGTATATTTTGTTTCCTTTCAGCATTGAGCATTTTGCCAAGCTGTACAGCCAAAAGATTGGAATCAAGCCTGCAGTACTTCTGAAGACTTTATGGGGAGATTATTATCTAAATACAAAAGCAAAGAAGATAATGAAAGGCGATCAGGTAGGGAGGTTGTCAAAAATATTACCTGATCTTTATTTTGGGGCTTGTTTTTATTTTTTTGTTCTATTCCTCATAGTGTATTGTGAAAATTGACCTCAGTACCTGTTCACTCAGTGTCACTGGAGGTATAAAGTCACCAGGATAGCCTTGCGTCAACCCTTGGAGCAGAGAACAATTCCAAAATTGACCATTCAAATGCTACATGGAGGAAATCTCATCCATCAGGGAGTTTCCTTATTTTCATTTAATCATGATTTTTTTGGTGTTTGCCTAGGTGAGGATTAATAGTTATAAATAGTTATAAATGTATAAATAGTTATAAAAAAGGGGGGTAACCAGTCTCAAGGTAGTTATGTGCCATATTTATCAGGTACTTTTTCTAAAATTGGAACCGTTGTTCTCTACTTCTAAATTTTGTGGGTTTGTGCCTTACACCATTCTTATAAGACAGACTGTTGAAGTAGTGATCTTTTGTGGAAACAGGTAACTGTCCTGATTTTGAGTAAAGGTTTTACGTGCTCCTTAGGAAAAGTGCAGTCTTAAGCCTATTGTAAAAGTGAGGAATTGCTGGTAATGAGCTATATGTTTGTCTCCTACCAGTCCAAAGGAAAGAAACCCTTGTTTGTGCAGTTGGTGCTGGACAACATATGGAGTCTGTATGAAGCTGTTATGAAAAGGTGAGATTTGTAAAGTTTTCATGACATCTCTTTCCATGTGCTGTGGTGATTTTTTTTTAAATACTCACAAATTATAAATACTTGTTACACAGTGCTACTCTGTTTGTTATCTATTTATTATTTTCCTTACAGAGACAAAGAAAAAATAGAAAAGATAGTCACCTCTTTAGGATTGAAAATTGGTCCACGGGAGTCACGGCACGCAGACCCTAAAGTTCATCTTAATGCCATTTGTAGCCAGTGGCTGCCAATATCTGATGCAGTCCTCTGTATCCTTAAGAAAGATACTATTTTTGGTTTTATTGGTGCATGAGGCTGAATTACAGAAAGAAGCATTGAAAGCATTTGTTTTCCTGTTATTCGCATTCCGTAAGGAAGTACAAATATGTATCCTTAGCAATGTGTTTTAGCCATGGTGTGTAATAAAGTTCCCAGTCCTCTTGACATCACGGCAGAGAGAGTGGAAAAGCTGATGTGTGTTGGAGCTAGAACATTTGATTCTTTACCACCAGAAACTCAAGAACTGAAAAGTGGTGAGTAGGTGTTCTCCCATTAACACGAAGGTTACTTCTGTCTTGGTGGTTTTGTTTTTCCTTGGATCTTAAGATATATAGTAATCTCTACTTAAATTTATAATCATTTTACTTGTAATGTCCTTTTTGATGTTTGTCACTGACACGGTCTAATTGATAAGATTATATTTACATATTTTTCTTTTACATATTTTTCTTCAATCCCATATATTGATGTTTTTTCAACAACTCAAGCTGCAGGTGATGTAAAGTCCAAGGCTTTAAAGCTGGGATTTTACAAGGATATGAGGTTAATACTTGTTTTTAATTCTAAATGGTAGAAGTAATTATATAATTGAGAATTCAATATTTTACTAACCTCTATATTAAAATCATTAATTTTTAGCCAGTAGTGGTTTGAATTTGGTTTTAATTTTTGCAAGTGTACTTGTTAGCTTTTGGTAATTAGATATTAATTGTAGAACAATATTTTGAGGAGAACATCAAGAAATCTAAGAGGATGAGATGTCAGTTAAAGATGAGATGTGAATGTCAAATTGACAGACTGTTAGGAATTGTTTTCTGATGGTGAGGAAACGGGATTTTCATCCTTTATTGAACATTTAAAAGCATGGTGTTCTCCGAAGAGTATTCAATACTGTATCAGTGTAAGTTAACTGGAAGAAATTTGCCTCTGTAAACTTGGATCTTACAGCTCTTGGTTATGAAAAAGTAGTGTACTTCCACATTTGGTGAGTGTCTTGCTAATTTTTAGTAGTAGTTTTGTGCTTTTCTTTGCCTGAGGACTTTGCTGTGTAGTCTTTTCACATATGAGATGAAAAGGAGAAGTGTAGGAGAAGATGATTCAGTTTCTATGTTGTTAGAAATTTTGAATGGTATTGTGTCTGGTTTGAATTTCATGATGTGCTCCAAGTTGGATGAAAAAAATAATTTATGGGAGTTTCCAAAGTATCTGTGAAGTTTTGTGCAGATCTTTCATCCTTTAAGGAGTATCTGTGCTTGCAGGATGTTGGTAGGATCTCATGAGCACCTGGGCATTTGCAGGACTTCCTCCTTTAGTTTGAAAGGAGGGAGAATACTTTGAGGTACTGAATACATAGTTCAGTCTTAACCATAAGCTGCTCTCTGGTTTTCATTCTAATCTAAATCAGCCAGTAAACTCAGCTTTAAATATCAAAGCAATACCTTTAGTTGGAGTATATGTAGTTTGTGATCAAGCGTTGCATTTTTGCAGTTGTGCTCATTTTATTGTGAAACACAATTGAAGATACAGGCAGTTATCAAATAATTAGGCCAGAGTCATTTCCTCCTTTTTCCTGTTAATTTGTCTTTAGCATATCACCCAGTGAAATAGAAAGTGAACAGTAATGCCTATAAAATTAGTGTAAAGCCATAATTTGTCCATGCCTTTGGGGAAAAAAGTGAAAATAACTTCCTTTTGTGTTTCTTCAGCTTTTATGAAATGCAGTAGTGAAGCAACAGCCCCAGTTATTGTCTTTGTTTCCAAAATGTTTCCCGTTGATTCAAAAGCATTACCACAGAATAAACCAAGGTAAGAAAATGTAACATTTAACTTTCTGATCTACATTAGATGCTCTTAGGAAAAAAAATTATGTTGAAAGTGTGGGTAAGTTGTTGAAGACTTGAGAAAATAATTAATGGATTCTTGAGGTTCAATAAAGTTTTTTCCTTAAGTAAAGATTTTTCTGGATGAGTTTAAAACATGATTTTTTAAAATCATATTATTTTTAGAAGGTACAACAAACCTATTGAAGAGTAGTGCTGTTGTTCAAATATATCATCTTGATGCGTGCACTGTATGCTGTTTCAGGATGTTTGGTGGAAATGATTGAGTTGTAATACTTCCTTAATTTTTCAGTGAGGTTATGTTGGCATGACCTTAACAGCTTGTGTTGTACCAAGAAACACTTCCCATCAAATTGGGCATAAAAGCTCAGTGATCATCCAGTCCATTGCAAGGGCAAAATAAAATGGGTTAATTAAAGTAGTCCAAACCTTGACTAACTCCATTCAGTGCCCTGAAAGGCACTAATGCACTTCAAAAGGTTTTCTTCTGGGAGGTTTGGGAGACTGTTTTGTTACAGCTTTTTATTGCATAATAACGATATTATTTTCTTTGAGGAGTAGGTCCTTCTTGATTTCATTTCCCTGGCACACTTAAGTGTACTACTTTTAGCTGAAGCCATCTGGGTTTTTTTTCAGAAGAAATGTACTTTTCTGAGGAGTTTATAAGAATATTCATTTTAACCTTTCATCCTTCTAAGCCTCTGGAGCATTTTTAGTAGGCAACTTTTGTATTAACTGGCCATGTTATGTTTTTCTGGGATGGTCACTGTACAGTGAAGTAGTATAGAAAATATAAATTTTTTCTGCTGAATTGGACTGATTTTGATTGTTAAATCGTTGTGCAAAAAAATGGTACCACTACAGTAATAATATTTGAAGTTTTACTACTGTCTTAGGTTTTTCACACGCTTCCTAGGTTTATTTTAGTCTTTTCTTGCTGAGCTTGTCTACAAATCTTCCAGCAAAAATCTTTCTTGCACCGAGTTCAGGGAAAAGATGCATTGCACTTCGGGATTGAGCAGACGCTAGATGGTGCAGTTTTGCTTTGAGTATCTGAAACACAAGTTCTTCTCAGGTCCTGGTGTGGCACAGCAGCGCCATTCCTGCTTTGTCTCCTCTCCTGGGTATGTACTCTAGTTATCAGAGAAGAGTACACTGAGGCCATCACTTTCTGGCTCTTCTATCATTAATAATGACTTGGGTTTTTATTTGTTGGGAGGACTGAGAGCCTTTGAGGTCATGAGAATGTGACATAGGGGCAAAGTTGGCTTTTACATGCTCCAGACACTGAATTTTTCAATATTTTAGTTACTTTCCCTTCCCCCTGTTTATTCAGTATGTTGAAAATTGTATTGTCTTGCTATATAGTTATTTTGAAAAGTATTTATTGCTGGGCTTCATATTAAGTTATTCTATTAGTTACTAGTTGGCTAATGTTAAAATGAAATCACCTGAGTGGGTTTTTTTTGAGATAACTAGTCATTAGCAGTACTGTGTGATTTTGCTGATTAGGTAGTATTAATGATTTGTTTTGAGGTGACAGTTAGATTCCATTATTTGAAAAACAGTAGTATAGCTAAACGTGTATTTCTCGATATTTTATTTAAGATTCTACAGATTAGCAGTTCTTGAAGAAATCAGAAAAGGGGTTTACTTCTAAAGAATCAAAGTTATCTCCATGACGCCAAATCTAAGTGTTTTAAAAGCACAGCACTCTGTAAATGTGGTTCCTGAGCACACTGGGTGCTATTTACAATTACGCAGTGAAGATTGCACTTAACAGAATTGAGAGATGGTTGAGTGGAACAAGGGAGGTCCAGTATTTAAACTGGCATTCCGTGAGGGTGCTCCATGAGAGTGTCTGAACATAGGGAGGAACAAAGAATATCTCCCCTGTATCTGTTACCAGTGGTTTCATGTTTACCTATTAAAGAAGGTGAATACATGTTATGTGTTTCATTTACATGTTAATTTGGAGAAGACATAACTATTCCTGTGTATCTTGATGTTTGACTGCTGGACTGATCATGCATATAACCATGGGGGTGATGTAGGGATTAATTTAAGCATGTGAAAGCATGTAAAAAATCTGAGCGTTTTCTCCAGATTTTTTTTGCAAGACTTGTACTTTTCTGAGGGGTGTGTAACTTTCTTAGAAGACACAAGTTGACTTTGCAGCAGTTTTTTATAGTTTGCCTTATTTCTGCCATCTGCTTGTAATAAGTTAGGAAAAGGAAAAAGCTCTTCTAAGTCCAGGGTGTACAGTAAATGATAACAAAGGATGGATTTTTAATTAAAACTACCTCCTTTGAGACTGCTGTTGGCAACTAATATCTCCTAGAAGGTGACCTTAAAATTAATAGATTCTACATTAAAACTGCTATGATTTTGCTTTTACTGGTAAAGTAGCAAAGTTTGTCAGCTGTTATTACACTAGAATACATGGGAAAATAATTTGTTGTCAAGTTGGCAGCTTAAATTTATCTTTCTTTGGAAAGAACTGAAAATTGACTTTTTGTATGGTACTAGTATGTCCTGAGTTTATATCAGGTTTTCTGATATGAAATAAGAATTGTGCAAATATGTTTTGTCTTCCAGTTTCTTCTTTCTGAACTTCTGAAATTACTTCCTAATTCCAGCTGAATCAAAGGTGTAAATTGATGGTTGAGCAGAGGAGACTAACAAATTAGGACTCCTCCTTCACCTTAGATGTTAAAATATCTAAACCCCAAAGCAGTAGGAAATATGACCATATTGGCTTCTCTTGGAGCTGCTGGCTTTGCGTGGGGAGGCCATGGTTCTTTGTGTTACTTGAGAATAAGTGTGTGGAATTACGTGTTCATTCAGCACGTGCTGTTTCTTTCTCTCATTTCCACTGCTGTTTTATGTTGAACTGCAGAATGGTTGAGTGTAGGTTGAACTAACACAGAATGGTTGAGTGCAGGTGTATAAATAAAAGGTGAACTTGGCATTTAGGTACAGGGTCTAAATGTTCCAGTTTCCTCTTCCCCAGGTTCAGAATTCTGTCTTTATCTTACCCAGTGTAAAAGAGAAATATTTAGTAGTTAGTTGCAATTGCTGCTGAGTGTTGCTAGGTGTATTTAATGTAAAATGCTAAGAAAATATGAATTGAATATCAGATGTTACGATGAAATCATCTACTAACTTTGTAGAAGTGTCATCTAATAACTTTGTATAAATGTCACAGTGATGTGATGCCATGTCAGCAATAGGAAGCAAACCTTTTATGTTACTTCAAGTCCATCTTACAATCCTGCTGAATAATGTAAATAAATAGAGTGCACTGAAGAAATTCCATTTCTGCCTTCCAGTGGTAATAAAGAAAAGTCTATTGAACAGATAAGCTGTTATAAAATTATATTTCATTACTGCACTGGGGCATATAAAACCTGTAATACCTGTGCCACTTTCCTCCAGATATTATGAAAGGTTCTTTCTCAGTCAGTTTGAAATCAGGACTGTTTTTTCTTGGGTGTCATCAGGAAACAGACACTTTCCCATACAATTCTGCATGAAATTATGATTATAGTTGTTTCTTTGTTTTATGCTACAGCTTAGTTGAATGTTTTAAACCAATAGATTGTAGTGTACTTCTTTTGTTTGCTTTCTCATGTTTCCTAAAAACTGTATTGGAAAAAAAAATCCTGTGATTTTCACCCTAACCTTCCGCTGAAATGTCATGACATTGACTTGATGTCAATGAGAACATTGACTTGATGATCCTAATGAGAACATTTATAAAGCTTCAAGCTCTGTAAGGAATTACTGTCTTCTTGCAAGTAAATTAACTTACATGTTTAAAGGCAATGCAACTTGCAGTGACTTTGGTGTGATCTGAACCCATCAGCTTCTGTTTTCAGTAATAATTTGTTCTAAATAGTAGTTTGTGCATTAGAAATGAGTCATCTGAATAGGCTGTCAGATTTGCAGGTTGACATCTGAATTTGGCACACAATTATATAAATAATAGACTAATATATGCTTTTCAAAAATTAAAACCCCTATTATGGTTATAATGAAGATTTCAATGTAACAGTATACAGCTGAATCCAGCTGAGACCTTTGGAATTGATCCAAGGAAGAAATACATAGTAATGGTTGAAATTTGGATCTCTGGACATAATTTAGTTTGTGTAATGGTAAGATTGAGAGAGAAGCTTGTAACATTGTGGAAGAGTTTTGCTTCAAGTTTATTCTTTTTTTATTGCACATTTAGCATGTGAAATAAATCAAAGGTCCATATATCAATCTAGAGTATTTTTCAAGGCAGTGTATGACAGCTTGGTATTGATATCTTATTCCATTACATATCTCAGAACGAATGAAAGCTGCTATGTAATATAATACAGAAGAGTTATTGAGTGTTCCCTGTTGCAGGAGCTCTGGAAGATTGTTGTATGAAATTTTATGTAAATTCTGATTTGGATAATTTTCAGTTGTTCCTTTGTTGTTTGCACATTTGTTTCTACTGTGAATTGCATAGCACTTTCAGTTGCAGCAGAAATAACAGTAAATGATCTTGGTAGATCTACATTAGTTTGTGAGCGGAAATAGTTCCATAGACATTAAGTAGTTTAATCCAGAAAGTAACAAGCTTCAGAAGGATTAGCAAGACCGCTGGACATAGGCTGTGCTGAGACGGAGCAAACAATCTGCACTGGACAGAGCTGTCCTTAGGGATGCTGTTGACAGAATTCTTTGAGTGCCAGATGAGTGGAACAGCAGCCAACGATTTCACTAGAACTTAATTCTGAAGAGCAGAGCCATGAAGAGCAATCTGGAGGATTCTCTTTAAATTACTTGGATTTAAAGATGTTATCAGAATTTACACCCTTCACACCTTGTGAAGTCAAGTCACGTGTCCGTGAGCTCAGGGAATTTAAAGTGATAAAAGCTGTATGGAGAGAAAGTATTCTCAGCACTTCAGAAACGCTGTCCGTGGCACGGGGGATGCGTCACAGACACTTGTTGGCAGTACTATTCGTCTTCTGGAAATCAGTTGATGTTCTGACTGTGGTGTTTCCTTTTTAAAATGGTCTGAAGGTTAAAAAACACAACACTTTAATAATCAGAGGAAAATTTATCTTTGGGGGGTTTGTTTTGATGATTCACTCTGAATTTTTGAACTGTTTTGGATTGAAGTCTCTCTTTGATAATGTGAAGGAGTAGAAAAACTATCACGTTCAGAGGATTGATTGCATGAAGTTTATTTGTCAGTCAATTTGAACTAAATTCCTGGAGGAATTTGGGAGTCATACGAGTATCTGGCAGTAGCTTGGTTACATTACCTGAAAACTGATGGATTTGATCAACAATCTACTAAATGTCGGTAGTATGTATGTTATACTCTTTCCCACATTATTATTTCCATAGCTTTTCTATAGCACGTGTTTGAGGTTAAGGTGAGTTAGTAATATGGGGTCACCCACCCATGTCAGCTCCATTACTTGTGCCAGCTTCCTGTGTCTGGAGGCAGGGAATCTCTTCTTTCTCTTTCTGCTCCTGAATTTTCATTTGCTGTTTTTTGTGGGACTGCATGTTCCCATTTTTGTTCCTGCCAATATTAGGAGGCTGTTGCTCCTTTCTTGTGGAGTGAAAAAGGGGAAGGGAAGAAGAGACAGTCTTTCTTTTGGTTTGGGCAGCATTTGTTGAAAATTGATTTTGCCTCTGATTGGTTTTGCCAACTGGAGAAATTGAATAAATCAGGGTATAATTTAAAACTGGTTTTGTTGCAGATCCAGTGCATTATGTGCATTAATCTTGTTCTGTGTTCTGCCTGAGTGTGTTACAACTCTATATAAGGATTTATTTGACAGCATTATCTTTTTGTAGTTTCTAATGGTACTACCAGGAGTGACTAATTTTGTAGAAATTGATGCTGACAGAAACCAGGATGGAAGTTTAGGTTGTACCTACTAGCTAAAGTCCCACCTACACTCAATCTGCTTTTTTATCAAATTGAGAATATAATTGGCTATGTTTATATGTACTGCAACTTACACCAGTGCATTCTAAATTTTAAGGTACCTTTAGTATTTGTGGTTAGGGCTATCTGACACCTAAATACACTGATATTTTTAAAAATACCATCTAAAGGGGAAAAGCAAACTCTTTTTTTTTACTCTGGGTATTATTTACACAAATGCAAAGTATTTTTGGATAATCAAATGTGTTGGAATGCATATGTATGTCCTCATGTGTATACTATGCCATCATATATAGACTGCATTTATGACACCCTTGGCTGTCTCATCTGTACTTTCCCTATCAATCTCCCTCCTGTGGGAATTTTTCTGACATTCCAAACCCTTAAATAACTTTGAACAGCTGCCTTCAGGAAAAAAAAAAAAATAATAAAATAGTTTTCATCTCCACCATCTGCTTTGCGTTTTGTATTGTTAAACCTCGCTCTCTTTTGCAATAAAATAAACAGGCCAAACAGTAATATCACAGTATCTGAAATTTCAGGGATACATATTCTTAATTCTGTCACAGTGATTACTCAAGGAACAATTTANAACCAAAAAAAAAAAAAATTAAAAAAAAAAAAAAAAAAAAAAAAAAAAAAAAGGAAAACCCTCAAAGTTGCTAAGAAGTTTGAAGCGGTGATTTTGTCTTGCTTTCTCCTTTTCTATGACATGTGATGCCAGAACTCAGAACCAGGTTGACTTCTAAAAGTCTGTGCTTCAAATTCTTACATTTTGTTCTGGTGGCCTATCTTACGTAATGTTTAGAGAGATTTTTAACGTGTGTATAATTTTCTTATTCTTTTGAATTGGACATTTGAATTCAAGATAAGCACGATAACTGTTCAGTGATTTCCTTGAGTTCTAAGAAGAATTTTGATAAAATGAAGGGTCTCATTTATTAAATTAAGTCTCTTGAAGAATATGTTATATGCAGTAAAGCATCCAGGTTAAAATATTAAAAAAAAATCTTACTGGCAGTGAGTTTGTCTCAGCCACGTAATCTGTTCAAGGCTTCCTGCCCCTAATTAATCCACTTACGAGCAGAGTAAGTGTCCTGTAACAACTACTACTGACTACACATAAAAACTTTGTCGTGTGAGTAATGGGTTGTTTCCCTATTTAGGAGTGTGAAATAGTTGATATGGCAAAATGAGTCAATCTTTTTGTGCCTTTTTTTAATAGAGATCATATTTACACGGCTGTTCTGTAAAGAAAAATTACTCTACTACTGTAGTGCTTCCTGTAGTTTTCTTCCTCTTATCATTCATTACTACTGTTGCTGTTCAGGAAATCTTGACCTGTTTTTGTAAGTGTGGAAATTAAAGAGGGGAAGTGACTCCTCCATGGCTACTAAACAAGCTAAAACTATTAATAGGAAAATCCTAAACCATCTAAACACTAAGAACTGTTGTTCTTACCTCCATCTTGTGAGCAAATGCAGGGCACATCATGTATTGACATGTGTCATGGTATCTACATAACTTAATTATTTTTCCTCTCTTTTAAGCCACAGTGCTAAACATTACTTTTTAATGTAGGCACATAACAGCATGTTACTTGAGAAATAGTTGATACTGAAATTAGCAAGCAGAGTAGATTGTTCTGAATAGCATCTGTAGTGATGATAGCAGGAGCATAGGTTCACCTCTTTTGCTTGGGAAATTAGTGAAAACAGAGAAATAACTGGAAAGAAAAGCTGACTGGTGTCTGAAATCAATTTCCTGCTCTGGAATTGATTAAATTGAAAGATAACCTTATATCACAGATTTTTACTTAGGGCCAAATATAAAAAATTAAGGGACAATTTCAGGCAGTGCTGTTAGATTTCAAATATCCGTGATGAATATCACTTGGCTGTTTAAAATGCTTTTATTTAATAACAAGTCTCTTTATATTGCCTTATGTAAGAATGATAATATAATTCTTTATCTTTTATTATTGATTGCTCTAAATCTTACTGTAAAGCTCTTTGCTTTAAGGCAGGGTGTACCAGTGAACAGATGTATCAGAATGTTAAAATTATTTTTTGTTGTTGTCTGGTTTAAGTCTTTTGTCCTTAATGAAGTTACTTTATAGAAGGTAGCTTTAGCAAGCGAAGACTTTTCTCTGCATATGAGCACTTGCTGTAAAGATTGCCTTAAAATAGTAAAGATACCACAAGTAATTAAAAATGGCAGTATTTGATCTCTTTGGAAGAAAAGTCTGGGGTTTTTTCTAGGCTGAGATTAGTACACTGTATTTGTAGTGTGAGCAGTCACTCTAGTTCAGGGTAGCATACAGCAGGACATGGTGTAAAAAGCAGTTTTGAAAATTGTCTTGGATTTTTGTCTGAAAAAGTGAGAATTCACATGGTGAAGGAAACTTGATTTGTTTTAGCAAAATAACACAGTGGCCTCTTTCTAAGCATGGCAGAGAGGAAGAGTTTGCTAATTTTAGCTGACTTAAAATCTGTACTGTCATGGGGACAACAGGCATTCTGCGTGAGTTTTTGCTTTTGCCAAATATAGTATTCTCATTATTGTTGTTTGTTTTAAAATAGATGACTTTTCCAAATACTAATGTTTGAAAATACAATGTAGGCCATTAACTCAGGAAGAAATTGCTCATCGGCGTGAACTTGTGAAACGAAGGCACGCAGAGAAACTGGCAGCAAGTCAAGGAAAGGAGCTGTCGGAAGAGCCCTCAAGTGAAAATCCATCTGAAGTAACTGGGAACACTGGTGATACAAAAGGTGTGTGATGCCCTGATACCTGTTTTTCCTGGAGGGTGTTTAGTAGTAGTGTCTTGGTGTTGCCAAGGGGCTGTGTACATCCACACTGTGAATCATCCACGTGCCAATCCAGAGTTAACTCCATGGAGCTGAACAAAGAGTGAGGAAGGATTTGTAGGAAAGCCGATACTTCATAAATGGTATAGTAGTGCCATGGATACGTGTTCCTATAGCCTAAAAATGTGCTTGGTTTTGGTACTTTGAGTCAGTGAAGAGAGATGATGCTTGAAGGAGATGCTCTGCTGAAAATTAAATAGTTCTGAGCCCCAAATGAACAGCCTAATAATAAATTGGTGCAAAAGCAGTGTATGAGCCACAGGACTGGATTATGAGTTACAGTGGTGGGGGTTGGTCTTTTTTCCCAAGTAACAAGTGATAGGATAAGGGGAAATGGCCTCAAATTGTGCCAGGGAAGGTTTAGAGCAAAAATTTCTTGACCAAAAGTGGTATAAAGCATTTGAACAGGATGCCCAGGGAAATGGTTGAGACACCATCCATGGGGATGTTTAAAAGATGTGGCACTTAGGGGCATGGTGGTGGACTGGGCAGTGCTGGGTTAAGGGTTGGATTTCATGATCTTAAAGGTCTGTTTTAACCTAAAGGATTCTATGATTTGCCAAGTATGATAATATAATATGTAGCTGATTTTTTTTTCTCTTCAGGTGATGAAGCAGAAACTGTTTTTATATTTAGTATATTTTTTCTAACGTTGGTTAGGTGAAGAGCAACAGGTCACTGACCAAGGAGACAGCATGACCTCGAAGGCAGTGAAACAGGAAACAGAAAACAAGGAATCTTTCATTGCATTTGCCAGAGTGTTCAGTGGCGTGGCGAAAAGAGGGCAAAAAATCTTTGTTTTAGGACCAAAATATGATCCTGCAGAGTCCTTGCATAAGGTAAGAGGTGACAGTGAACTGTTACAATAGCTTGGGATTCTTTTGAAGCATTGATGACTGAACTTCTTACCTGTTGCTCACTCAAAAAATTAAAAAAATGTTCAAGTAAAAAGTTCCAAAAAGTATTGAAGTAATTTAGGTAATTGTGCTAATAGCTGATTGTGAGTGTAAGCTCAGTATAAACCTTAACATTTCCAAAATACTTTTAAGTAGTATTGCATTAACTTAAGTCCAGTATGTATATATTTTGATTAAAAAAAAAAAAGTGAAGGATAAAGCAATGCTTTTAGGGAACAGAAGATACGTAACAGTATTGGAAAAAATAGTGTTAAATGTTTTGAGATTGTGATCAAAGAAGTTAATTACTTTTAAATTAAATTCAAAACATCCGTTTTATCAGTGATAATGAAAAGTGGGATGGGGGTAGTACACACCTAAAATTCACCAAAGAAAGCATTATTTTTTAATCTTCTTTGTAACATTTGCTTGTTTACCACGAACTAGATTTTTGGAAGCGTATGCTGGTTTTTAATACTTTTTTGAAATGGAAATTCTTTAGAATGTATTTTTTTTAGCTTTGGAATGCAAGGAGATTTTGTGGAAGAAGCTTTTGTCAGTAGTAAGTGACAAATATCCAAACTCTGGTTGTTCTACTCTGTGTAGCTGTCAGCCCAGTGTTCTGCTACCAGTGATGTGCCAGTAGTACCTCATATGACATGCTGTACACTGGAGAATCTCTACTTACTTATGGGAAGAGAACTTGAAGACCTTGAAGAAGTACCTGCAGGAAATGTTCTGGGTAAGATGTAACTTGTGTTTAATTTCATACAGCTTGAATCCTTGTATCAGCGAAAATATGCTGAAATTGGTTAGATGTGATTAATAAATAAGAAAACTTAAATCTTATGAGTATTTTTAGGTATATTGTGTGTGCAAAAAAAGGAAGGCACTTTAATTAAATGGGGATTTCCGTGAACTTTGGATAGGAGAAAATTGGGGATTACATTAGTATGTTATCTTCAGATTGGATTATTGCCAGGTAAGCATTGCTGCCAGGAATTGCCAAGGGCAGGAGTAAGTTCTCATATTTTATAAATCTCAAGGATTATTTCTGTTTTCCTAGTAGTGGAAATTCTGTAATGTGACTTTTCGAATGATGTGGCTCACTGTAAGTTTTCTGTATGGGTCGGCTTGAACTATGGTGCTAAAGATTACTTTCTTAAAGACTGTGGCAAATTTTTCGCTTTCTCCATGGACAAGATTCTAAGTGATAAGTCATCATAATCATTGAGTTATGCTCTTTTGTGCCATATTCTGAGCTGCTTTGGTGTACAGTATGAATAGCATTCTTTGCTGGTTTTGCCCTTCATTTGTCTTTTTTAATATCAAAACTACTGTTTAGGATTTAGAAAGTATAAACCCTAAAAATTATTTGGTTCTTTTTTTTTCATTGTGTGAATGAAAATATTTTAACTACAGCAAAATCTAAGATTATTTTTGTGTGTATTGTCTAATTTTTAGAAAGAACTAAGAGCTCTTAGAACTCTTAGTCTAAGAGCCAGACTGTGTTTGGTATTCCATCTTTTTTCATCAAATCATTGTAAAGTGATCACACAAATCAAGTTTTCATTTTTATCTGAAACATGCAAGTTCAAGTATATATGTTGGATTTTTGTAAGTCTGATTGTTAAAGATTTTTTTAAAAAGTAAAATTCCTAAATACTTTTCCTGTGTTTTTCCCATTTCCCTGTAGAGCCGCATTGTTAATTTACATAAATTCAATAAACACCTTTACTGATTTGGTGATGATTTACCACGCTCAGGAGAAAATGCAATACATTTATGTGAAAGGAATGTGTAACAATGGTGATGCAAGACTTTTATTATTCCAGTTATTAACAATGATTTCTGTTTCAAAGGCCATTTATCTTCCAGCTTTAAAGCATACAGCAGTGGTTTCTCTCCAGCCATATAAGGACATTGCTCGTGGATTATCTAGAAAATTAAGGAGGCTTTGCTGATAGCTCTGTGGTTTTACGCTGTATAATTAAATTATTGCCCTAAGGAATACACAGTTAGTCATGACTGCCTATTTCCGCTTTAAGAGTCATGGTATAAGGTTTCTTTCAGGTTTTTTTTTTCTTCAGGGTTTCGGGGGGTTTTTTGCTATTATTTTCAGGTTATTTCTTACAAGGAAGAATCTGTTTGGTCCTAGTGAGCAGCCTTTTTATCCTTTATACTGGCTTATGCAAAGGTTTAATGATCAAAGACATGGCTTGATACAGAGATTGTTATACTGAAGATGGAAAGATGTCATCCCTTGTTCCCTCTGTTTAATTAATATTTCCTTAAAACACTACTCTCCTTTTGATTGATAAAAATATGAGATTGCAAAATACTGTAAGAGGAAAAAGGTAATGAAACAAATTGTGTTTGACCTGCAGGGCTGTGACACAAACAGAATTCAAAAATACCCAGCTGAAAAGTGATGCTGTGTCCCTGTCTAACATGTGTAGCCATTCTGGAAAGCTCTGGGAAATTATTTTCTGGTATTATTCTGAGTTCCTGGAAGTTAGGAGAGACAAACGGCTTTGCATTAGTTAATTTGTATTGCAAGTTTGCGGCACAACTGTTTTGTCAAAAGTATTTGTCAAGAAGCTTGAAGCAGTGTATCATTTTCAATTAATATGGCAAATACAAAATAGTGCCTCCTTCCACACAGCTATTTGTACTTCAGAGTTTTTCTTTACAGTCTTGTGACTACTGTGCATTTTTTGTAAGCCCTGAGTAGGAGGTGAAATATGATTTAAAGCAAATGTAATAGTTCTTGGGGACCAAAGATAATTAAATCTTTGTAATAAAACTTTTTTTAAAAATTATTTGTCAGAATATTCTATGAAAAGGGTAAAATTATTGTCTCAGACAAAACCCACCTGGTTTGCCTGGTTTGTAGAATTTGTAATTTAGAAGGACTATTGATTTTTCTGAGAACTAAGGACGACTATGTGAACAAAGTGCTGTCTGAAGAGAGATTTTTCACCATTTTTTTCCCCCTGCACTTCTGTTCGAGGATATTATACTTATTAACTGGCACTGTTATGATCTGTTTTGCACTCCTTTGAGCGAGCAGAGACCTTGCAGGAGGCGAATCTAGTTAGTGGAGCAGCAGATATTGTTGTACTAGATTAGGCATGTGCCCTTAGATTCCAAATGGCACTTGTATTGAGTTGAAAATGCTGAATGAAAACATGATGGTCACTGGAATGGGCCGTGGAGGTATCTTGAGGTTTTATTTGGAAAAATGTTGAAGTGCTGATCCAACTCTAAATCATGTGTCTCGATGCACTGTTTCAGGAACAGCTTATGTTTCCTCTGTCGTGTCACAGGCCTTTCCAAGGTGTGCAGCTGCTGAATTTGAACATCCCTGTGGACACGAGCTCGGAGAGCTCTGGGAGTGAGAGCCTGGTCTTGCAAATGGTCCTCCTGCTTGTCCTGGTTGCGGTGCTGGCTGCCTTTGTGTCACTCTGTCCTAAGGGCCATGTCAGCCTTCTGTACTGCTTTCACTTGGGCTGAGGCCTTATTACCTTAACAGAACAGTAAATTCTATCTAGGTATACCAAAATCATGCTTGCATTCCAAATATAGAAGTATTCTGTACTTGCAGACATTAAATGTGACAATTAGGTATGCCACCTAAATCCTTATCTCAAAATTAATTGATTTTTGATACCAAGACATATGGGGCACAGTTCGTGCTCCCCTTTTGAAAACTGCCTGAATACTCATTGGAAAGAAGGTCCTTTATCCTAGACCTTGGACACAAGTCTATGTGCTGTTTTGACAATATTGTCCTTCTGTGACTTTAAGGAGAAAAGGTACTTAAATATTAAATTCCAAAAACTGCTTGACTGATACATTATTGCGTGTTCTTTGTGACACTGTCATTAACAGACCTGTGTTTGCATAATCAAGTTAATGCAAATAGCAAGCTACTGAAACTGCCTCACTCTCATTAGAGGCTTGTCCTTCTTTCCTATGGAAAAGTATAACAGAGAAAAGAGCTTTATATAGACAATCATCTGGCTATCCAGACACATTTAGCTTCTTTAGTTTGTTGAGTATTATTGACGCTTGGGTTCTTGCTGGGACGTTCCCCTTTTGCTACAGGGAATGTCTGTGGCACTGGAGCTGCCATGCAAGCATCTTCTCCAGAGGTGTATTTGACAGGTGCACCCTTGCTGTAGCATAAAATCCATTGGTCTCTAGTTTAATTATCATAGCTCCTCTTACTAATCCTTAGTTTCTCTTATAAAGGAAAACTATAAGTGGTCCAGTCACGTGTTAATTTATTTAATTTGGATGCCGTGTGTAAGTTCTTCTGTTGGCCAAGCAGTGTTAAGCATTATTTAACAAGCAGTAGAGACTGATAATGTAGCTACACAAATAGAAAAATTAACACTAACATAAACTATTTTTTTTTTTTGTTAATGAAAGTTGTGGGAAAGCAGCATTTATTATGTCTTTCCATGAATGAAAAAATATTACTTCTTTACCAGAAGGGAAAACAATAACTTCAGTTGAAACAGTGTTGAAAGTTCCACCAAGGAGATTATTACATTCAAGTTTTAAATTATTTCCATTATGTTTCTGTGTTCAGATTTTTTAGTCTAAATTAAGACTGTCTCTCACACACAGATAGTTTTGAAGTGATAGTAAGTCTGTGTTATGGGGAATTCAGGAGAAAGTGGGGATGGTTGATTTGCTTATTCCTGTGCAAGAATCTCTCTCTTTTCATATAAATATATATATATTTATATATAAA
>VZRE01005359.1:70038-193264 GCA_013396775.1 Cephalopterus ornatus | reverse complement strand
GAGGGAGGGAAGGAGGGAAAGAGGGAGGAAGAGAGAGGGGGAGAGGGAATCATAGAAAGACCCCAGAAAAGGAACTTTAGCTAAGAGTTATTTTTTTAAAATAATGTTTTTTGTTACAAGGATGATGTTGCTTTGTAAAGTCTGGACCAACATTTTTTTTGTGTGTCTACCTGTCCTGGCTAACAGTTTTTTTATTATATCACTCTGCTAGTCAAAATCCATACCTGTCACAAGATTTTCTACAGCATGTGTCATCCAAAACCCTAAGTGCCCTCAGTGGAACCGGGATTTTCTGGTTTTTCTAGTAAGAATGCTGAAAGAAGAAAGAGGATTTTGCAGCATACCTGAAGGTTAATCACAGGTTTTATCATTTTGATTTCATTCTGGATCCCATTCCCCATTGGCAACCTTGGACTGAAAACATCTGTCTGTGACTGACTGCTTTGATGCTGAGATTTGTTTCAGCAGCAAGCAGCTGCCTGGGTGGCATGGGGAAGAGGTGGCATTGTTGTAGTGAATGTCTATGTCCTGGACCTGATGCTATTCTGCCCAGCTTCCAGGACAGATGTTGCTCTGCACCTTCAGTGCCTTGATGCCACAGCCATGGTAATGCTGAGGCTGCCTGTTTGCAGCCCTGAAGCCTGCCGACTCAGAGCTGTGTGACTCACTGCTCTGCAACCTCTCACTGTAGCTGTTGTGGTAGGATATTCCAGAGCTTCTAAAGTGATGCTTTCTCCCTATCAGGCTCATTCTCTTGTAATTTTTCATATTTTTTGCACCTGCAAACCCAGATATTCCTAGAATAGGTTTTTACAGGAAATATCTATCACTGGCATAAGTCTGACACCATATTTCCCCCTTTTCCTTACCTCTCATTTTGTAGATTTTTAGTCTGAATTAGAGAAACCCAAAATCTAGTTTGTAATAAAGTGGATAGAAATAATTTAAATACTCAGTGAATATTGTCCAGTAATATACATGCAGTGCTTGCACCTAATGGGCATATTCCCATCAGCACTAAGAGCCTCATGAATGGGGACAAGTTAGTAGGGTGTTCAAGTGGGTCCCAATGAAGTGTGTAGCTATAGGGACATAAAACGCTCCTCATCAGTGCCACCAGCTGAACTAGGAGACACAGGGGAGGATGGGTTTCCATTGCTGCTCTTCCTGGCTGGTCACTCAGACAGTTTTTACTTTCTCCCTTCTTTGATGTTGTTTTGTTTCTTCCAAAAAGTAACTTTCAGCATTAGAATAGATGTAAGCCATCAGCTGCAGACCCTGCAAATAAAACTGCACGTTGCACCTCTCCGAACATCCTTTGTGCAACAAAAGCACAAAGATGGCAGTCTGCTGCCATCCTGCAGTGACACTGTGGTGTGCCTAAAAATAGCCCTCATGCTTCAATCATATGAAAACATGAGACTCCCTGGTCTCTTTCAGCGTATATTAAAGAGAGAGGGAATACAAGTGTATATAAAAGCAAGTTTTGAGTTCAGATTTGAAAAGGCTTCATTGAGGGATTTTAGTCCTAAAGCCTTTTTTTACTTCAGTGAAGAAAGTACTGTTTTAATCCAGATGATTGTGAAGTGTCATATGAACCACTCTACTTGTAATAACTTGCTTTCTTCCTTTAACAGGAACTGACAGGGACTTTTGCTAACTCTGTAGATATAAATGGAGATCAAAGAATGCTCACACCCACAGATCACACAGAATTCTGTAGATCACTGGAAAGGTTAAAAAACCCTTAATCAAATAACAAATAATGGCAAAATTATACGACAAATAGGCATCCAAGTGACTCATTAAGAGAGTGCAAGAACCAGCATGCCTGAAATTCTGTTCTACCTATTCACACAAGACCAATTGACACATCTTTGAGAATTAATTCCAAGTCAGTTTTTAGGTATTTTTAGTATTTTTATAACACAATTGTTCCTTTTTCCAAACACACAAGTGAGAAGTCTGACCTTTTCAAAGACGAACTGAAGCTTCACTATGAACAGTAGAGGCTTTGCCATCCCATGTCTTGCATTACATGAAGTCTGTTAGGAAAAGCTACTAAGGCCAGCTACAAGAAGGGGCAGGAGGCTTGTGGCTAAACAAATTATCCAATTTTATGTGAAGTACTTAAGCTTCTGGGCACTGTGGCTGCATCTGCTGGCATTCTGTCTGTATTTGCACTGGTACCACGCTGTCAGCAGTACCCCAGACCAAATCCTGCGTCATCTCTGCTCAGTGCTGTCACACACCAGAATAGCTGAGCTTCTCTCTTCTGCTATCAAGGACAGACTTTCCCAGCAGGACACAGCTGGCACATCTGGTCTTGCTCAGACTTTGTAACCACCCTGCAATGGCATCTCCTCCCTCAGTGCTGCTTCACTGCCAGGGTCTCAAATTTACCTCACAACAGGTATGTGCCTGAAGAGATTTAATGCTTGAGTAGCTGCTGTTCACAGCCACAGCCTGTCCTGGCTTGAACATGTGTCATCACAATCCCCACATCTTGACAGAGGCAGCCCAAAGAGACAAGGCCTTTGGGGCACAGAGAGTTGCAACACATGGCCAGATTAAGAGAACAGATGGAGATACAAAACCCAGGCAACAGCAATCTTAACATGACACCCTGATTTTGCCTTGGTGATTTCCCCTGGAGTGTGGGTTGAGTGTTTGGGTGTCTGACTTCTCCTACAAGTCCCACGTGAGCACACAAGGAAGCGCGCATCTCTCTTTGGAGAGCCTTACTGTGCTGGGGCCACAGGGTGTTCTGTGGGGCTGTAGCCATTAAAGGTTCTCTTGATACTTACTGTCTCCTGCTGAAGTGCCCTGGGCAGGCTCCCCGTGTGCACTCAGTGTACCAGACTGCAGGCAGCATCTTCTGTGGCTTCTGCAGGGTTTTCTCAGGACGCTGCCTGTGAGAGCCCTGGCTTTGCCCGCAGTGTCTGTGAGTAAGGAAGGAGAGCAGAGGTGTTAAGCCTGGCGGCAGAAGTGGAGGTAAAATGTGTATTGCTTGACTGTGTGTGCCTTGCATCCTGACTTATTGCACTGAAGCTCCCAAATCGCACTGCACTCCTTCATCACACCCAAGTATAATTCCCTGAGGACAACTGTTCCCCATTTTCCACAGCCTAAGCATGTGGTCTGTCATGTCTGTGGGTACTTTCAAGGTTTATCTGAGGCTTTTAAGCTTCTTTTGTGGAAGAAGGCATTCAGACCTTTACTCCATGCCAGAAGAAGCTGTCAATGTGCTGGTGGTTTGTCTGTGAATTCCGTGTTATTTCAGGGCCACCTGCTCTTGTTCTTTCTTCTGTGATGGGAAGAAGGCACCTTGGTGAAAACAATGTTCTTATTTGTGGAGGCACAATATGAGCTAATAGGAATGGAGTAAAGCCTTCCCGGTGCTTGCAAAACAAGTTAGGGTTTAGAATTTTACGCTATAGCTATATCTCTTTTTTGTCAATGGTGTTAGTAGATGCTGGACAAGAGGCATGTTTGACTTTTAGATATAGCACGGACAACTTGGACTAAATTTACTTCAACTTTTCATATTATAAAGTTCTTCAGAAACTGCATGATGGTAACAATCCATTTCTAAAACTGAGAAAGAAGAAACATACAGTGACAAGAGACAAGGTGAGGAATGTTTGTATCCTTCAAGTCAACATCTTTTCTGAGACATAAACAAAACATGTGATAGCTTCTACGATATAATACACTTAGTGACCTGGTCAGGAAAATGAGAGTTCCAAGACTACCTGAGTAATCTGAAATCATTTTAGTCTGTCTGTTCAATTTGTCAGAATTAACTGCAGGTATAAATTCTTTTCTTGTTCATTTCTGGTTCCTGTAGAGGGTGTTGAAGTACTTCTTAGTGTGGTCTCTGTATATGCTTTTTCTGATGGTTCATAAAACTGCAGATATACCAAAATGCATCTCCTGAAATCACAGCCCTATTTGCTCACATTTGTTTTTCATATTTTTTCTCTCTGTCTTTATAGAGATATTATTGAACTGGAGACCTGAAGTGCAAGAAGCACTGTATTAAGAAGTCCACCATCCACATTTTGGCCCTTTAAAATTCAATTGTCACAGTCTAGTTTCTTTGGGCACTTCAGCTCTACTGGGCTATTCAGTTCAGGAACTGCAGCACTCTTGGGATCCCGTCTGACACTGCTACAAAGTACTGACTGGAAGTGACTTGTCACTTCTCAGATCATCCTTGACATATAATCTGTCAGCCACAACAAAAGCGGCAAAGCCCATCGCTGTTCATTATCCCCTGGCAAGGAAAGAGAGCAAGAACATAATGAATCTCTGCAACATTGTGCCCGAGGCTCACGGCGGTGACCTGGGAGCTGATGTGCTTGGCAAACTACGACTTGCAATAGAATGGTACCAGAGAGACTATTTTAGGTGCCATATAATTTATCCATAGTTAGTAACCAGAAACACATAAAATTGAAATGAAAATGCTGCATTTGAGGATGAGTGTCCCTGTGCCTTACCTAACACTTCTATATTTTGTAATCTTCAAATCCCTGGATGCTTCAGGTAGGCAGTGCTGTTGTCGACACATCAGAATGTGGGAAGGTAGTGAAATCTCTTATAGATATTTCCCTACATAGATGTATTTTATCTATTTCTTGGTATTTTCCAGACTTATTTTCTATATCTTTATGAAGGTGGCCACTTGGTAGAAGTTCCTTCCACTGGCAGGCTGGAAAGGCAAGATCTACAAAGTGCCTCAAACATTACTTTCTTCTGGCATACAATCATAGTGAGACAACAGCCCAAACTTATTTCAAATTTAATAACCTTACCTATTATTCACTTTCATTATTTTCTCACTGATAAAGCCATAATTTTCATATGCATCAGAAATGAATGCATATTGATTCACTTCAAAGATCCTCTGTTAACTGCATAGGTAAGTAGTTTTGCCTTAAAAAAAGAACCTTACCTATTAGTCCATGCATACAATAGACATCAGTAGTTTTAGCTTGCTGATTGTTTAGATCAAAGTCTTTAAGCTATTTTCTGAAGGCTTTTTTTTTTCTTTTTCTAATAACTTGCCAAGAACAACCAGTCCTCAAACAAAATCAAAACAACAAAAAAAATCAAGTGAATTTCTGTAAACAAGAATTTGGTTTAGCACAGGTAGCCCAGCTTCTCATAGTCAGATGCACTCTAAAATAACTCAGACTGTTAATTCAACTCATTTTGGGAGTTTTATTATAATTTATATAAGAAAGCCATTTGCACATAGTAAACTTGGGTTTGTGCACATGGCCAGTTTAGTGAAATATCACTGCATCATCTGACAGAGGTTCAGTCACAAAGGTGAGACACCAAAGTGTCGGTTCGAGAATTGCTCTGCAGTCAAAATGAAGGTTACTCTAATAAAATACCTAGTCTTTCAGACTGAAGAGCCAAACACAGGGGGGTTGTAAGACTAGCCATCACTTCCCTTTGTGCACATTTTGCTAGTACTTCTGCAATGCTTTGCTCAGCCCAGCTCCATAGGTTACCTTGGCTCAGGCAGATTACTCTTTATCTAGACTTCAAGCAGCACCCTATGCCACTAGACAAGTATTTGTGTGTCACCAGAAACAAAGTGAAAACAAGCACCCTTTGCATTAATTGGAGTATTGTCTATGAGTATTCTGATATTGTTGTTTTCTCTGCTGCAGTAGAAGGAAACAAATTCATAGCCCTGACGATGTTCTCTGCATGCTTGTTGCACTGAGGGAAAAGGGAATAGGAACTCACTGGTTAGTTCATTCATCACCTCTGATCTGAGGTACAATTTAGTAATGTCTCCCAGAAAAGCAACTCCTTTGGCAAAGTTTCTCTTCTCCTGGACATCTCCACACAGGTTTTCTCTCTTTAGTCTTTAATGGGAAATGTTTCAAGTCCTGTAATTGCTGAATCAGAATGCATGCCCTGCCAAAGTGGCAGTTGTTTTGTAAAATCTCTTTGTAATTTACTCCATGGGCAAGATATTTATACTAATAATAGGAATGCTCAGTTCATTACAATTAGTGTTGGTGCCTTTGCCTGAAAGGCCATTGTTAGTGTATGTTTCAATATCTTTCCCCTGCTTTGGGAGCCACTCTAAATTGTTTTTGTGGCCAAGGAATTCAGGTCTGTCTGTTTTCTCATAAACTCAATTCTTATTTACTCAGAAATCTGCTGTTTGTTAGCCAGATTGTGCTTTGACTCTTGTCCTGAACCTTTGAATTACCAGAGAAGATGAGTCTGCTCTAATAGGTTTTAGTCATTCCTGTTCTTCAGCTCACTTCCCAGATCTGTTGCAATTCCCAGGGTTCAGGCCATACGAATAGTGTGCCAAAACATTCTCTCACATTGAACTGAACGGCCCACATGCAGGTTTCAAAACTTTGTCTGCTTCAGTCTTTATGACCCTCTGTATCTAAAACCTATAGTAATGAACCTAGTAACTTCCAAGATATGCATGGAATTCAGAAGACCCAGACTGGCACTCCCTGTACCAGGTTGTTTTAACCATTTCACTGTAGACTATCTGGCAACATTTCTGACATCTGAAAACATCTCTGGGCATGTATTGTTTCACTTTTCTAATTGTAGACTGTATGTCTTAAAATAGCTGTTTCATAGACTCATTGTGCTTCTAAGATTTCCCATCAGGGATTTTTCAAGAAATAACATCTAAGGTTAACATTTTTTTCTACTGTAAATACTACTAGTGTTTACTGTTCATCTCAAATCTTAGGTACACAGGCTCGTTGGTAATTTCTGTCAGAACCTCCTCATCTCTGTTTAAGATCACTAAGGTAGCTTTTAGTGGGCACAGTACACTGACAGTCTCCCCCTGTCTCAGAAGCAGAGGCTATTTCTTTGCCCACTGTATTCCCATAGTGTACCCAGTCCCGTCCAGTTTCCACGCACTCCTCCCGCCAGCCAGGAGTCCAGTGCATTCAGTCACCAACGTCCATCATATGATGGTGGAATCCACATGAGAGTGTGATTTCTTTACCTCTTCAATGACTCTGTCTTTGCTTCTCTCCCCACTGGGCATCCACTTTTGTTGAGACCTCCTTTCTCCTGCTGCACAGCTGTCCTTCCCTGCTACTCCCTGCCTAGCTACTGTTTTCTTTCATGCTGTCTGTCTGTTGCAGACTTTCTTTGATACCCTTCCCACAACTGCATGTAATCTTTTAACAAATTCTTTTCTTTGTTTCTTGATTTAAGAGGTCTTGTCCTCCTGGAGGACTGAATTTCACCCACGCAGCAATTGGATGCTCAAACCCAAAACAGCCTTCAAAGGACCTGACTCATCTTCCTAATGAAGTAATCTGGGCACCAAAGGTCTCATTCTCTCCCAGCATTATTTTGAATGATAGTACCCAAGATTTTACCAAGCCCAGCTTTACCAGCCTAATCCCAGGAAAAGAAACAAGCATTTTCAATGTCAGTATTCCTTCACAGCTGTGTTAGCAACAATCCACCTCATTCTATTGCTGTCCACATTTTATTAATACTTTTCCAAACATAAGCAGGCATCATCGCTATGAATGAAACACAGTTCCTACAAGACAATTCCTTGTCTCTGTCAATTAAGGTCTTAGTGTTGATTTGAGTGCTTTGCTGCTCAGTCTGTCTTTATCTATTGATTACTGATGTCATTCCAACTCGGGGGAGTTAATCAGTAGGGACTGATCGCTGCTCAGGGACTGGCTAGGCAGTGGTCAGTGGGTGGTAAGCAAATGTATTGTGCATCACTTTTTTTTCTCGATTTTATTCCTCTCTCATTTTTTGTTATCCCTTTTTATTATTATTATCATTATTATTATTATTATTATTTTACTTGATTTCAACTATTACTCTGTTCTTATCTCAGCCAACGATATTGTGATTAAATCACGATATCATATTCCATTATTTTCTGGTATATTATTATTATTAAATAATATTACATAATAATATCACAGGACAATTGCAGGCACCTCTGGATACTGCCTAGTCCAGTCCTCCTTTCTTCAGCTGGAGTAGATTGCCCAGGACTTTATGAAGGAACAATAAATATTAGCATATAATTACTGTGACTGTGGAAGAACCATTTGGTAGTTGTGACCATGATGTACTTGAATTTACAACGTGTTCAGGATCAAAAGAAGCGAGAATGCCCAGAGAAACAACAACCTTCTTACGGCTTTTAAATTTTGCAAAGGGGAGCTATACAAAGGTGAGGATATTTATTAGGAAGGTGTTTACAAGGGCATTGAGTTTCTGCACGCAACTTTAGTATCAATTAATGGTACCATAGTGGAGAAACAAAGCAAATGCTTTCTGCTAACCAAAAAAGATTTGAGAAAGCACAGAAAGGAGGCAGCATACATAGACATCATTGAAAGGAATGCTATTAAGTACAAGAAGAATTCCTTTGAGCATCTGAAGTTGTGCCCAAATAGGGTAGATGGGAAGATCTGTATGCTATAATTAAGTGCAAAAAGGTATCAAGGCAGGCCAAAAAAGCTCTTTTTAAACACCCTCCCTTCCCAAATTCAAATAATCCAGGAAATTATTTACTAAAATCAATTGATAAATCCTAAAACCGCATCAGGAGCAGAAAGCCTTTCAGAGGTTTGTTTGGGTAGCTCAATGATCGGAGTGTGAAATGTGCAGAGAAGAAACAAATGGTTTCATAATTTATGGATCTGTCCACTGAAGAAGTGCCTGGATAGAACTTCTTACAGAGGATTTATCAGTGGACATGTCTCAATTTTAACTAAAAGTGTCTGGGAATAAGCAGACAGTATTAACATTAACAAGTCCCCATTACTTGATGGTTTTTATCCAAAGTGCACCCAAGAAGCTCTAGGCAGAAAGCACTGCATTTCTCACATTAACATATAACTTTGCACTTAGGACTGTCTTAGTACCAAAGGAATGGAAGAGAGTGAATGTGAAAAATGAAGCCACCAGTTCAGAAACCTGGCATGTGTACTGGGCAAATTACTATTAAAGAACCACAGAGAATTAGCGGATAGATGCATAAACCAGGTAGTGTGAGGAAGAACCTTTTTCTAGTGAGGAAGAAATTTCACAATGATAAATTGTGTCACACAAATATATTGAATTCCTCTGAACGAAAAATTACAAGAATGAAGGAGAATTGGATTCAGCATATCTGATGATGTCTAAAGGATATTGAAGAATCTGAATCTAAAGGGACATTTTAAGCAATTGAGCATCTAGTGGATAGAAGGGGAGATCCTTGTGTGAATAATCAGAAGAAAGGGTAAAAATGATAATTTTTTTAGAGTAAAAGGAGATTGCTGCTGTTGGGTTCCAAAGGCATTTGCTAGGACTTTGTTGTTCTATATAGTAAAATAATCTAGAAAAGAAGTAAAAAGTGAGAGGTAAAATTTGAAGATGATATGCAGAATACTTTGTTATTCTGAAAAATAGCAAAGATGAGGATTGACTTTGAAGAACTGCAAAAGCACCATGTGAGTATGAATAACAGAGCAATTAAATGACACATGAAATTTAGTGGAGATGCAAAATGATGCACATGAGAAGCCTCCTTGTTCAGCGGTTTTACCTTTATCACTAAGATGGGGGGGCTCTGAGCTTATGGCTTCCTCTCAAACCTCAGAGTTCAGGAGCAGAGAAAACCCCATGCTACTACACTGCTGGATAAATCGAGAGTTTTTAACATTCTGTGCAACATCGAGCTCCTTTTTCTTGGTGGTTATTAACTCTGATAAGTTTTACAGTTAAAAATGACCAAGGTGAGTAATCCAGCTTCCACACACAGAATGCATAGGTAGGCTGTGACTCTTCAGCCTGCCAGAGATGGCATGGGGGGTGTGGCAAAAGTCTACAAAACTACCTGGAAAGAGTGAATACCAATCGACTGTATCAATTTTGGAAATAACAGAAAATCTTTCACCTACGTTAATGCTGGAAAGATACAAGTTTTCTTCCGAATGTGTCATGATTTCCTGTACAGGCTCAAGGGACAACAAACAAAGCCAGTGGGAGCTGTGTTCAGAATAAACAAACAAAATTGTCCATGCTAAAAATAGTTGCAAGGTGGGAGAATACTAAGGGAAAGTAGCATATAAGTTTGCCTTGTTCCTGCACTTCTCTGTCACCTCCATTGGAGACTTGATGCTGCTCTAGGTACATCCTCATTCTGAACCAGCCAGCATTTTCTTTGTATGTAGGAAGGAACCATTTTTCCTGTCCTTTTTCAATACAAGAAGTAAGGAGTCTCAAGGAAAGGTGGCAGCCAGATGGTTCAATGAAAATGAAAGAATTTGATTTTTTTTGCAGGTAGTTTTAATGTGCAGATGTATATATGTCTAGTGTATGTGATCTAAATCTGCAGCACTTATTTTCCATGAGGGGTGATTATTCAAAGGAAATCTGTGCAAGATGTGGTTGCCAAAGGTCGACATTCATTGAAGAAACACCCACCAAAGGTTGTTAAATCTCCAGACTATTCTCCTGCAGCAAATCCTTGAGCAAGAACTGTTGACAGCTGAAAGACTATTCTAGGGAAGCATCATTATGTACTTGTTTTTTATTGAACTGCTCCACAGGTATCCTTGATTTGTCCATGTCAAACGAAGGGTGCCAGGCAAAGTGAGCGTCTTGACTGATTTTGTGCGGCCTTCCTTGGCATCTGATTTTCTTTTGCAATGCCAGTCAACTGGCTGCAGTATATTGGATATTTCAGTTCTTATATTTTCACCTCTGACACCAGAAAGAGCTTTTGCCCGGGCACACACAAATGGTTGAGATACAAGGCTAATTCTTATTGTATAGCTTATCATTCTGCACAGTTTAAGTAAGGCTACTATTGTGCACTGCCGGAGGCAGTCAGTGCTTTCTAGCTATAGTGTCTCATGGTGCTGGTGAACATAAGCATGGCCACCTGGTCATCCAGCAGCGTGTTAATACGTATTTTCCAGCTCTTCATCACTAGTTTGATTTCTTTTTCTTCTTGAATAGTTGCATAAAGGGAAGCAGTATGTTTCTATGGCTGTGGCCTGCAGACATGGTGTATCATAACTCAAGAAAGAGTCAAACATAATTTGGATGGTATCTTAATGGATGTGAATCCTAGCTGTGGCTAAGGTTTCTTGTGCTGAAGCCAAGGAAGCTTTCATTTTCAAATATTTATAATTGTGTTAGGTTTACTACAGTTTGCCATATCAAACGGAAAAAAGCCTCTATTGCCCATTTGCAAACCCTTGACATAGTAAAATTGTGCTTTCAGCTTTTTGATGATTCTAGCACTTTAGTCTGACGAATCCAGTTCTAATTTGAGCAGTATAAGTGATGTATCTATGCACTAGAGAGATGCAAAATGAAAAACAGAAAACATCCCTAAAGTGTGAGCCTGCAGTTTCCTCAGCCAATTTGCTTACACTAGCAGATGTTTTCAGGATTGCCTGTCAAAGGGAAACAGAATTTTCTAGTGCTATATCTGGTGAATATTATACATAATGCTGCTTTGTAGAGATGCAAGTAGAGGATACTTAGACCTAGGAATTTTGCTTCACAAAAAGGAAACCTTGCTAATATGTAGAAACTACTCTATTACCTACAGAGGTTATAGTGACCATGCTTAATTATTAAAAAAGAAACTAAGACATGATACTGCTTTCAAACTACAAGATTTAGTTTATTTGCAAGAATTATCTCTGCTTAGTGGTGAAATGAAAGGTTTAAATTATAATGTAATGATGCTAATACAATATAAGTGCCGATACAAATTTGCCAGAAGTAATTTAGCTAGCTCATAGGAATTATACTTACTATCCTACTGAATGCACTTAGGAGATGCCTAGGAAATTAAAGTAGAGAATGGAGCAAATGAAGTGCAAAAGACATATTAGAGGTCTTGTTCTTTGGAGCTTTCCTCAGTGATGTTTTTTAGAGACAGCATCATGTAGTTCTATCAAGTCATTATAAGACACAAAAGGAAAATTGCTGCCGTGATTTTAAGGCATATTAGCTTCATCTTGTTTCCTCCTTATCTAAGCCTGTGACTTTCTGTAATAACTTTAGTGTCACAAAATAGGATGGCAAATTTTGTGCATCTCAAGCAGATGTGGTGGGCCTCAGTTCCACTCCTGTCCTGTGCATGGGTACTAGTGATTGTAGCAAGAAAAAAAATTACTGAGAAATGCAAAATGTTGGTTTGTCAGTCAGAGACATGATCTACACTGGAAAGAGCTTTCCTTACCCAGAGCATGGTGCCACACACACTGCACAAGTGAATCAGAGGTCGCAGCAGACCTGGGAGGGGACCTCTGGGGAATTTCTCTGCCTTCTCCTTGGCAAGAGATATTCTGATCTTAGGGGAATCAGTTGGACACATCAGAGATTCCTGGCAGAAGTGCTTGTGTGATGCATATGAGGGTCTCGTTGTGGGAAAGCTCTAGATTTGTGTGACAAAAGCTGAGATTTCATCTGAATTGGAAATCTGCTGACAGCCTGCTGTGTGTTTTGTCTCTTCTCTCTCAGCCAGGCAAGATGTTAAAACCAGTCTAGCATGTGGAAAGCAAGAGCTGAGAGGGATGTCCCTGGCAAACACAGCCTTCACCTGAGAAGCCAGGATCGACCTTGCTGCCAGCAGAGTACAGCATGATGACATGGAAAAGAGATGGTTAGTGAAGATGTCAGCAGTAGGGCAGACTACACAGGCTGCACAGACTTCCCACGGGAACCACTTCATCTGCCTGGGGATATGATGATTTATGGTGGCACAACACAGATTCAAAATCAGAGGGAGCTATGTGGGCAGATGTTTTGGCCAATGTCCCCATTTTAGAGTGGCTTCTGCTTTGCAGCCATGAAAGCGTGTTAGCTGAGATTACAAGAAGCCTGGGTAGAGAGGAGGAGACTCTGTATAGACTGTACTAACACTTAGTACTCTCATGGCCCCTCCTTGTCCCAAAATTAGCTATACCAGAGCTTCATGTGCCTGGTTCTGTGAGAGCCAAGCAGAGCTAATTGTGGCACCAACAGTGAGTCCTGCTGCAGCTAACTAGGCCTAGAAAAAGTACATTTTCATTGTGTTATTCTCTTTAATGAGAAGCAAAATATGAGCTAATGCAGGAGATCCTGGGCAAGAGAAAGCTTTATTACATATAAAAATTTCTGTACTTTCCCCCAGTCTCTTATGTGAAAAATGAGTCATATTTTTGACAGTGACTGATAAGAAAAGTTGCGACTGAGGGACCGTAAGTACAAAGGGAGGCAGATGGATGGGTGTTGGAACACGCTGAACAAACATTGTTGAACAAAGCTTACTTCATTTTGTTTATTCTATTCTAAATGCTCAGTAGCTGGGTTTTGGGAATGTTGCATAAAACTAAAACTATTGTGCTAATTCTTCTCTGGTGGCATGCTCTGGATTTCCAGAGAATTACAGCTTTGGTCTTGTAGCAACAGCCACAAAATGGAAGAAACTTTTCTGCCAAACAAAACTGAATTAAATGGTGTATTTCTCCTTAGTTTCTTCCTGTGACAAAATACCATTTAGCCTCTGCCCAGCTTCTTTGCAATGCACTGAGGACTCTGAAAACAAAACATGAGGTAGTTTAATCTAGATGGAGTGAACTATCTCCCTGTTTCACCACGAAACCCTATGCAAGACTGACTGACTATTACCCAGTTGTGCAGCCAGCCATGTCAGGCTGCTCAGACCTTACCAGACTGGTCCCAGTCACTACTTGAGCTGGTGAACAAGGTCACCTGATGACAACCAACCACAAAGAGTCGTGCTGAGGTGCCCCTGGGCTTGGTGCCTGAGCACATGTAGGAGGAGAGCGCACCCTGGACTTCTCTTGTTTTCTGCCAAGAAACCCAGAGTTCACAGAATCACAGAATGGGTAAGGTTGGAAGGGACCACCATCTGGTCCAATGTCCTTGCTTAAGCAGGATTGTCCTAGAGCACATTGCACAGAATTGCATCCAGACTGTTCTTGAATACCTCCAGTGAGGGAAACTCCACAACCTCTCTGGGCGATCTGTACCAGTTCACGGTCACCCACTCAGTAAAGAAGCTCTTCCTCGTGACGGAAAATGCTTACCCTCTTACTTATTATGGTTAAAGAATTCTATTTTTCTGCTGCTGCCTTTAATTACTGGATGGTAAATATAAAATCTGAGACTAATAAATCACCGAATCACAGAATGGATGGTGTTGGAAGGGACCTCTATGGATCATACCATCCAACCCCCCTGATAAATCAGGCTCACTCTGGATTGTGTCCAGATGGCTTTTTGTTATCTCCAATGAGGAAGACTCCACAACTTTCTGGGCAACCTGTTCCAGTGCTCAGTCACAGCACAGTAAAGAAGTTCTTCCTCCTGTTCAGGTAGAACTTCCTGTGCAACAGTTTCTGCCCTTTGCCTCTTGTCCTGTTGCTTGACATCACTGAGAAGAGCTTGGCTCTGTCCTTCTGATACCCTCATTTCAGAAACTTACAAACATTGATAAGGTCCCCTCTCAGACATCTCTTCTCGAGATTGAACAGGGCAAGGTTCCTTAGCCTTTCCTCATAAGAGAAATGCTCCAGTCCACTCAGCATCTTCGTAGACCTTTGTTGGACCTGCTTGAGGAGCTCCATACCCTTCCTGTACTGAGGAGCCCAGAACTGGACACAGCAAACCAGATGTGGCCTCAGCAGAGCTAAGTAGAGGGGCAAGGTCACCTCCTGAGACCTGCTGGCAGTGCCTTTCCTAATGCACCCCACGATGCTCTTGGCCTTCTTGGCCACAGAGGCACACTGCTGGCTCATGGACAGTTCATTGTTCACCATGATTTAAAAGTCTAAGGTAAAGGACAATGACTGCATTAATCAGGTCAGCATGGCAACTTCCCAGTGTGCAACAGGTGATGGATTCCCCTTACCACTGAATGATCTCCATCCTGTAATGCTGGAGGACCCTGTCAGCTCAGAACTTCACCTTCCCTCTCCCACCCATGTCACCCCCACATCCAGCCCTGCTTAGACATTCTTGTTTTCAGTTTTCGCCTGTCAAGAGGATTTCACGAAGTCATGTCACAAAAGCATGTAGTCTATGACAAAGATGAGCTTAGATGAGTTCTCATTTTAATCTGGGAGGACATTGGTGGCAAACTAATTACAAAAGGAATATGTAATCCAAGCAATTTGCAAGGCTAGAAATTTTATTTATAAATGGATATTTTTTTGTCAACATATTTATGATCCATTACAGACCATATTATCCTAAAATTCCAAGTAAAAAAAAGAACAAAAGGTCCTGGTATGATCTTATGCAAAATCGTATCTATAGATAACTTTATATGCCATTTTAAAATACAGATTAAAAAATATCAAGCAGTACACAATAAACCATTTCTCAAAGTCAGTAAAAGAAAAAATGTGGCCACTGAGATCTAATCCCACCAGAGTTTTATCTGAAGAAATATCATTAAAATACAGACTGAGGACAAAAATTTAAATGTACTTTTTGTGTTGGCTGCAACCAGTGGTTGGAGGAACAACTTCCCACATGCTCCAGGGAGGGGGATCTCTGACAGATGAAACGCATCAGCCTGAGATGAAAAGAGCAGGGGACTTTCATCCCACACTTATTCCCATGGCTCACTAAATTCTGTCCAACACAATTTGCCCTTGATGCTTGACTGCAACTTTTTATGGAGCATTTGTATGTACATATGCATTTACATTACAAATGCACATGCCCACAAATGGGTTGTCTCTAAGGGCTTGCATCTAAATACACTTCTAAGGGCTTACATCTAAATGCACTTCTGTGAGAGCATTCATATAAGTGCATACATGCAGCTGCACTCATACCCCCATCACATACAGAGAGAGCATGAAATAGCACAGTAATTGGACTGGATAAGAAAAGATTTTAAAAAATGGAGTTGCTTAAAGATGATGGGATTAGCAAATGGAGCTGCAGAGAGGCACATTGTGGTCTCTGATAATGTTGTTTGCTAACTACTAGTGATAATTACATTGATATGAAAGTGCATTTTGTAGCAGTTGGTTATGTGGAAAGACTTGCAGGTTGTATATTACAGTGGTGTTCAAGCTTTGGATATCACAAGTAGATCACCTGCATGTGGTCATTCTGATTTTAGAACATTGCTGTTGGATTTATCCTGCTGTTGAGTCAAGGGTATTGTAATGGAGTCACTAAAGAGAGAAGAAAGGAAGATTGTTTTGCTTTGAGTTTCTATATTTTTATGGAAGGAGAGTTCAGCAGAATCAACAAGATTCACAGAACATTTAACATGGGGTAAACACAGACCAAAACACAGAGCTGCATGCATGCATACATGTGCCAACATATACAAATGGCAAGTCTTTAGGAAACAAAATCTTAGACAGAGATAACTAGATTAATTGCCAAATCCTTCAATTTCTGTGCTTTATTTATCCCACCAGTCTGCAATCCTGTAATGTCTAACACACAAACCAGAAGTAAGAGAGTTTGCAATTGCAGAGTGCAGTTATTCAAAATACATAATGCAAACAGAAAGTCACTTCAGCATCACGGTGATTGGTAGGTAGAGAAATGTCTGCAAAAAAAAGAGAAAGAGGTTTTGAAAGGCAAATTACATGAAGAAAATAAAATATACTTGACATGCTGACAAGCTTGCACATGTTAGATCTGAAATGCTTTTAGCTAGCTGAAGAAAAAGGGAAAAAAGTTGGTTTTTCCCAGTCACAGTTTTTGAGTATGTCTTATTTAGGTTTTAATCCAAAAAGGCACTATTCTTTCCAGTGACTTCAATAGGTTTTAGATTAAGGCCTTAGAAAGTGTTTGGTGTTTTGTCCTGCTCTGTTTCAGTCTTTTCAGAGTTGAGGGTTGGATCGATTATTCTCTGGGAAGAGTATTAATGCTCCCAGCTGCCATCAGCTCCACAGCTTTAGAGGACAATCAATTATTCCCAAGACCCACAGCCCCCTTTGAAGGGGCTGGTAAAAACATTTCCAGTTTTAGTGCTTTTTAGTTAAAGAAGAACAGTTTATTTTACTTAAAGACAGCATTAGGTGTCTTTCTCCATTCCAGTTATATATTAACATTCCTTTGCTCTCTACAGCATTTTAATGAGGAACTGCAAACAAATAAGAAGGACCACAGGCAATTAAAAAGATGTCATTACTAATGTTGCAAAAGAAACAGCTTGAAAACCTTCTGTGCTTTTCCTTTCTGAATAATTCCTTTTAAAATTGCCTCTGCTTCTTCCCCCTTCTTCATGCAGCTGTCACTTTCATCTTCCCATCCATCCAGCCTTATGGCTGACAGCAGATGAGCTACTAACATTGGATGCTGGGTTTTTTCTGGATTGCACAGAAAATGAACGTAGGCTTGCAATTTTAGTCTCTGGAAACAGATACGTGTTAGTAGGCTAAGGTGCTACATTGAAGACATGCAGTGCTACAATCTTCAATGGAGGTAATCCCTTCTGCTTGTTTGACAGATCCATTTTTACCAAAAAACTTTTGGCGTGAAAATAGGGAAACTCTGTCACTAGAAACTCTGTGCCTGCAGACAGCAAAACATTGACTGAGCGACTGGAAAAAGATGCAGACTCCTTCATCTGAGTTGCCTGTGACACTTGATGTCTCACCCCAGCTCCCCTGGTGCTGGGAATTCCCATGTCTCCCGCGAACAGTCTCTTGTCTGTGGCCCAGCCAAGCTACTGGAGCAGGCGGACAAGTGTATTCATGCTCTATGAACTGATGATCTTGAGGGACTCTGTTGGGCTGTATGCATCCATTCACACCTGAGTGGGTTTCAGGTGCTCTCAGTCCCCTCTGGTGAGGTGTGAGGCAGATGACAACCTGCCTGGTTGTCTGCAGTGACAGAGGAATGCACCAGAAAAGGATGTAGGGATGGACCATCTTCAGACAGCATCTCACCTGACTTTAGGGTGGCACAGTACAGCTGTGGCGGGAGGCCTGGGCCTATGGAACACATAGCAGTATGATGCATATTTGGGATGTCCAAGGTACCCTCTACAGGGAGTGTGGTAGACAGGCTCCTTTTCTAGCACACCAACCAGGTAGTGCTCAGTCCATAAGGACACTTGAACTAGCCTATAGGAAACTTTGAATTGGGGAAAGGGAGTCTAAATTTTTGCTTCTACTTAGCCTGGAGTGCTTGTTTCAGATCCAAAATCTGGCTTCTTCACACTTTTGGAGACCTCCTCTGTGGGCAGTGCCCCAGTGCAGGGTTGGAAGGGATGCGTGTTTTTGAGGAAGGGGAAGGAATAGGATGAGTCACCGCTCCCTCGTTTCTGTCTTGAAACTAGGCTGTCATGGAGCCAGAAATGCAAAAGGGAACAGAAATGGATGCAGGATGGCAACTAGCTGCAACACAGAGTGGCAGTTTGCACTCTGCTGTATCCTCAAATATCTGTGCATTTTATGGGACTCCAAATTCAGAAATAATCAAGGCTCTAAATCATTGAATATGTGATATGCATGCAGTATCTTATGATGAAAGTTTTTGATTCTTCATGATATTCTGAGATGTCTTCTCCAGAATTACCAAAGTTTTTATTAGTAAGAAATGTAATAAACTCATCTCGGAAGCTGAGTCATACAGTGAATGTTTCTAAAAAATTCCAAGCAGTCAGTCCGGATCTCGCTCGTCAGGTGCAGGGTGAGTTGGCAGCCAACCTCATTTATTCAAAGCCAGGCTAAAAGCAAAACAGAATTACTTTATAAAAGGGAGGAAGCAGTACTCTCCAGAGAGCAGAGTGTTTAAGAAGGTGAATGTGGGAAATTACCCAGGCAATGAAGATATTCATATCACATGGTGAAAGAGATGTTCTCAAAACATCTTAGGAAAATAAAATGTAATCAATGTCTTAACCTTTCTGCATGTTTCATTCTCTGATTCTGTATCTGAGGACAGCCTGCCTATCAGTCCCAGGGTGATTATCGCCATAAGCCATGTGATGGAGATGTCATCAGACTCCTATTGCAATGCCTAAATTAGTCTCTGCCAGTTGCAGATAAGAGGCTGTCTGAGTTACTGGGGCACTGCCCAAGTGAACACTTCGAGCCATAGCACTCTTTTGGCGGTGGCCTCGCTGGCTGAAGCAGTTGCACTCTCTGATGCATGTCAAGGTTCCTTCCCTTTGTCCACAAAACTGCTCATGGGATCACTTCTAAGCTTCTTCAGTCCATAGGAAATGGGTGAGAAGATGCCTCCTGTTTCAGATGTCTGCAGCACCTGCCTCAATGACTATGTGGGATTAGGGAGAGCCCACAAGCCACTGTGCAGGCAGACCTTGGCAGATCAGGGAAAGAGCTGGGACAGTAACCAAAGTGGCCAGCACAACCACAACTGGAAGAGGACACCTCTCCACAGGTTAGGTGCCATGAGAGTTGGCAAAATCTAAGTTAGGCCACAGTGATCTCAAGAGGGTCCTAATTCACTGTCACATTCCACCTTGAAAATTCACTTGATGTGGATCTCTACTGGGGAGCGTCTTAAACTTGCTTTGCTCTGTCAATGCAAATGCAGGCGAATGTCCAAAATTACCACACGAGGATTTTGTGCTCACTCTGGAGACCAAAGGTGTTAGACTAGTCCCTAATTAAGCTGTCTTTCTTTGTCCTTTTTCAGCCCCATGCTAAAAGAGACCACTAGCAGAGCTGCTTACAAGCTGAGTTACAATCATTACCAAAGCATTTTGGGGTGTAGACTACTATAAATTTGGGTGGTGAGAAGGTTTCTTTTGGAGAATCCTCATCTGCTTTAGTAAGCAGCAATGTGCGGACTCCTGACCTGCTGCCGATATGAAATACAGCACAGCAGCCAGAAAGCACTTGAAGGTGTCTGGCCCACCTGCATGTGCTAACAGCACGGAAGAGGAATAATCAAGCTTTTAAACCTATAGTATGTATAGACACCTATTTCACAACCACAGTGGGCTCAGAGCACCCGTCTGTGCAGTCAATGTTGCTCCACTGAGAAGCTGCGAAACTGAAGAGGAAATAAGGCATTCACTGCAGCCATTGGCTAATGGCTTAACAAAGTTATTTATTCTGTTCCTATCAAAATTCAGGGAAAATTAGTCCCCGAGCTTGGTAAACTCAGCCTTGAACTATGAGCTGAATGACATTATGCACCAATTCCCAGCAGCCTGCTTACAATTTCGTTATTATCGTGATTTCTGCATGAAAAGCCCTGGGAAGTGACCCCAATAAGTACTCTCTACTTATTCCAAGAACTACGTCTCTGATGATTCATGTGAAGGTTGTACAGGGATCTCCTCTAATATTTTGAGCAACTTTGATTAATGAAAGCACATATAAAGAAGTATGGGTCCAAATACAGAAATCCAGAACGCTTCCCAACATGCCACGTATCTGCAGGGCCTCTTTGGTTGGGTGAAAGTGAAGAAAGATTGCCACGCGATTGCTCTTTGAGCTGAGAACATTTCTCTTTTAAGAAGATGTACAAACTTTCAATCAGAATTTACTTCCCTATATTACTGCTCATTGTTTTTCTGTGGCTTCTGTATAAATAGCACTTGGGTTTTGCATGAAGTTTTTGTGGTTTTCCATTCCATTAAAAGGACTGAAGTTTGTAAGCAACAGCAAACAGAAGAAAATATTGAACATACCAGAAGGCACGTGAGCTGAGGTAGGACAAGATTTGTCTACTTTTTCTGATGTAGATAAAATTGTTGCAATAGTTAAAATAAACCTACTTTTCTTTCTTATTATTGGTAGTTGGCTTTTTATTTGCCAGAAGAAGTGATCATTGACTAATTGTCATTGTCTCTATAACAAAACTGGTCTTGAGAAAGTTTTTTGGTAAATAAAAAGGGTAGATTTATGTAACTATGATTGCTTGCCAGATGGAATCTAACAATGAAGTTGTGGATCTGATTAAGTGAGCCTTGTTTTTAACTAGATGAAAAGTATGTATTTGGCTTGTGGCAATCTTTAAAAATAAACAGGGTTTAAATGTCAGACTCTTGATTTTTTTTTCATTATTGTGTATTTAGAAATAAAATGCCATGTTTTGATGAATTTAGTTTTAATTCTAAATATTGCATTCTTTTACATTTACTCTTGGTAATGTTGCTCCTGAAACACAAAGTGAATGCTAGAAAGAAAGCCAGTGTGAACTTAAAAAAAACACAACAACTTCTGTTCTTCTTGGAAGTGCAGTGGCAAATGAAAGTGATCTCCTATACAACAGCGATATCAGAATCGCCTTCCTATTTGGGTAATGAACATGAGACTCAGGCGTCTGGGGTCCTCTTCAGACACAGGGTAACTGTGATAGATGAAAAGATCATCTTTTCTCCTGTTATACAAGAAGTTCTATGTATTTATCACTTAACATATCAAAGTAGTATATTTTGACTGAACAGCCTATTTCCCTATTAAACTTTGTATATGCAGAACACCTTATTAAAAATAAGTTGTTTGGTCATTCTTTGTGTTATTGTGAATGCAGTGTTTCAGAGCAGCAGATCTCAGTTTGGAAAGAGAGAGTTTCATGTTTACACCTTCAGAGACAGTAGACATTTCATATCTACACCTTTAACAATAGCATCCCTCCACCAAACAGCTTCAAAACAAACATGTCCTTCTATCCAGGCAGGGCACAGAAATCCATCCCGTTCTCTGCTGAGATGTCATATGACTTGCCCTCCACAAGAACCGGGGAGCCCAAGGCTGTTCACTATCGCCACTTTCACAGTAATAGCATTTTGGCATACAGGGTGGAATCTCTGTATTAATATCACTACAGGCATTGATCTCACTTCACCAGCAGGAATGAAAGGTAGTTCAGTCAAGTAAAGCGCAAGAAATGTGCTGGCAGCCCAGACTGTGGTCCATCTAGCCCAGTGTTCAGTCTCTGATGTATGCAATAGGAGAGGCTGGTTAGAGCCTGACTATTTGCCTGGTCACCTTCCAGTGTGCTTTCCCTTTACATTTCCCCAGCTTTCTGACTGCTGTCCGTGGGCATTGGGGTGTACATCCTGCCCAGCCTTTTGTTTCCCATGTATTATCCTTGCATTCGTCCTATCCTCTTGACTCTACTGAGATGCCTGCCTGCACTGCCAGCTGTGACAGCAAACTCCCAGCATTGCCCACTCCTTGCCGGACAGAGGAACATCCTCTTTTATCTGATTGAGAGCAAACTCAACCACTCTGCTGTGCACCCCAAGTCCCAGCACTGTGGGACCCTGTGCATAACAGTCCTCATTCATATTATCCACCACCTTCATGACTCTCTAAACCTTTGCCACATCCTTCTTCAGCCTCCTCGTTCCCCTACCGAAGAGTCTTAGGCTTTTTTAACTCTTGCTTTGTCTCCTTGATCATTTCACTTGCCTCTCTCTGCAGCTTCTCTAACTCTGTAATCTCTGTTTTGAATGTAGAGACAAGAACTGCACGCTATGGGGGTGCATGAAGATTTTATACAAGGTGATACCCTACTTTGTTCTCCACTGACTTCTTGATGCTGCCCCTCATTTTGATGACAATTTTGGTTGCTTCTCCTGCTGTAGTAGCCAAGGCAGAATTCAGTCAATGGTCAATGATGCCAACAACAAATGCCCTTTCCTGAATTTAACAGCCAGTTTAAAAATTCATATAATTAGGCACAATTCAGATTATTTTTGACAGCCTGCATCACCTTACTTTAAAATACACTAATGCTCATCTGCCACCCTTTCAGCATGGTATCTGCCAACCTGGATAACTGTCATCTCCAGGTTATTGATAAAGGCATTGAATAAATCTACTCTGAGTACCAAACCCTAGAGGACTCCATTTCTGATTTATTACTGCCCACACTTTGCTTCCTACACTTCAGCCAGCTTTCATCCCACAAAAGAACGTCTTCCAGCTCTCTGCCATCTTAGGTAGTGAAGAAACTCGTGGTGCAAAGCTATGTCACAGGCTTTGACAAATGCAACTGTATAAATGCACACATATCATAGAATCATCAAACGGTTTGGGTGAGAAGTGATCTCAAAGATCATCTAATTCCAACCCCCTCGCCATGGGCAGAGACATCTTTCACTAGACTAGATTGCTCAAAGCCCTCTGCAACCTGGCCTTGAACACTTCCAGGGATTCCATTCCCCCTAGTCCTATTACTAAATACCCTTGTGAAAAGTCCCTCTCAAGCTTTCTTGTATGGCCTCTTTAAGTACTGGAAGGCAGCTCTAAGGTCTCCCTGGAACTCTCTCTTCTCCAGGCTGAACAACCCCTCAACCTGTCTTCATGGGAGGAGTGCTCCAGCCTTCTGATCATCTTCATGGCCTACTCTGGACCCACTCCAGCAGGTCCATGTCCTATGTTGGGAATCTCAGAGCTCAGTGCAGTATTCAGGTGGGATTTCACAACAGTGGAATAGAAGAGGAAAAACACCTTCCTTGACCATATATGTATATCCTTATATATACATATAAAATGACCACTGGGTCCCCTTCATCCATCATCATCTCTGCCATTCACTGGGTGAGTGAAACAGGGTCTTCCTTTTCAGAAGACATAACAACTCCTTCTTAGTGGACTGGCACTACAATGAGCTCAGTGCCTTTGGTCTTCATTAGAGACTCCTCCAATACGTACCAGAGGTGGAAATAGGTCTCAGTGTTTTGTAGCTCCCAGCTCCTGGTCCTTGAGCTGCCTTCTCACACCCTTCTTGTAAATGAGAGCTGCACCAGTGACATCAGTCCCCTGGTACAGTGCCTGATTGTAATGGTGGGTTATGTGCCTTGGCCAGCAGTCTCACAGTTGAAATCCTTTGGGACACTTGTATGAATGCCATCTGGTCCTGATTACTTATTGGCCTCTCCTCTCTTATCTGGTTGGTTTAATGCTTCCTGTGCACATCTGTCGAGTGGAGCTGGCTATTCTGACCTGTTTGCTGCATCAGGCAAGAAAACACCCTAAAATCTTTGGCAGGCAAGAGTGAAATGGTGTTGTTTTTCTGCTATGACCTTGTTTCTAAGGGATCTTTTGCCACCAAGCAGCCCTGCCAGTTCCCAAGCTGTCTTTCCTCTTTCAGAAGGTTTACAAAGCTTACTGTTAGCTAGGAAATCCTTTACCAGATGCTCTTCACTTTTTTTTTTCTTTGATGCTCTTAGTTTCCTCTTCATATTTGATCTGCCACAACACAAACTTTCCTGTCGTCCTCAATTGGACAAGCTTTCTGCTTTCTAAATTGAGATCTTTTTCTTACAATAGTCTTGCTAATTATTCTACTGATAGACATTGGGCTCAATATTAACTAAAATATCTCTTTCTTTTGGAATGTAGGCTTCTAACACAGATTTTGTAGAATTTTCTGTTGTTCTAAACAATGCCCAAAATTATGTAGGCTTATTCCTTTTGGGACTGCTTCTCTGCCCCACAATGTTGCTGAACCTAGCTCTACTGTGATTTCCAGTCCAGGGCTCCCTCCACCAAAACATGCTTGAACTAAGAACTAGGACCTATGCAGCAGTAAAGATAAAATGTAGAATAGCGTCTTGTGTTGTGGATTTGTTTGCAGGACTAATTACTCTAGGAATCAAACAGTTGTTGCATATGGACATCATATCTCACTCTGCTCCAGCACTGAATTTTATAAACATGCCCTGAATCTCCTGCTATTGCTACCTGCTTTCATCTTCCTACCCTCGATCAATGTTTTCTGGTAACTGTCATAATCATGGTAAGGAGTTCAGTACCCCATTCCTAGTCCTATGTTTTTATTATTGGAGTATGTGATCTCTGCCTACAAGAACTCTGTAGTACTTCTCTTCAGCCAGAATATTTTTGTACTGTTGCAAGTTATATAGTCCCTCATGCACAGTGTCACTCCTCCACCCATACATCCTATACTATCATTACCATAAAGCCGGTAGCACAGCAACACAGACTCCCATTGTTTATCCTCTCTCCTGCAGGTCTTTGAGGTTCTCCTTGCATCATGGTTGTGGTCTCATGCCAAGCCTGACAGCACTCCTGGCTGTCTCTTTCTTGGCTTCGAGCATCAGTGCAGAATTTCACATAAGGTTTGTTTTTGATCAGACACTGGAGGTAGCATGTGGCAGTCAACTGGATTTGTGGACAGTTGGAGTTGCCTTCCCTAGTTATTGCAGTTGGACTTTATTGCCCCCCTGGGCTTTTCAGAGGTGCACTGGTTGCAAGTTCACTCTCCTCACAAGTCTCGTCAGTCCAACCCTTTGCTCTCCTGTGCTCATCAGCTCCCCTATTTCTTCTGATTAAATATTCCTCTTCAAATCTTTCAGTCTGCAAGCATCAGAAGCCTCAATCTACACTGGGTACAGTATCACTTGCCCTTGTTCCCTCAGTTCCTCACATACCTAAATTTCTACTCTCTACTGTCTCATCCATGCACTGAAATTGGGTCTGGCTGAGCTTCTCTCTTGCCTCATAGCTGAGCCCCTGAAGATTGCATCTTCATTACTGGTACCCACAATGACCACAGCCACCACCAGCTCCTCTCTCACACCCTCAGGTAATATGCAGAGATACCTCAGAAAGTGTGTTTCTTGGGCAGACCTGCTCCTTTCTACTCTTGCTGAGCCACTCTTGCCTCAAGACAGCCAGCTTAGACCCTCCATGTCCCCAGCCCCTTGCTCTGCACACGCACACACACCTGCGCTGGCAATGCAGACACGCACATCACACCCCGGGCAGTTTATAGGGTAGCCCCTACTCTACTGCTAGATTGCTACTTGCATCCTGAGCTTAAAATATGATGAGTTTGGGGCATTTTTTTATGAGCTTAGTATCTCCTTTAATTAAATAAACATCCTCTTACTTCTACTCCCTCAGCCCTCCATGTGGCTTGCACGTCTATCCATTTGTTAAGGGTGTTAGATTCACCTTAGGCAAGGAATGTCTTTCTGTTATCACCTTACCTTAAGTCACACTCAAGCCAGGCTAAGATAAAAGACGAACTATATCTTCATAATAAATACGTATAATTTATAAGATATATGTACCTTATAATGAAAGGTAAATATTTGTTTATAAAATCCATACTAATCAAGCTGTGAATATTTTTAAAAGACTTCACAGAGGTGAAAAAAAAGACAAAACCCCACCTGAACTCCACATCGAATCTACTTATGCAGCAGTTATTTCAGAAAAGGCTCCCTTTTTCTTGCTCAGCTGATGCTCTCTCTCTCCTGCCAGGGAGATTGTCAGAGCCTCAGGACATGTGTCAGCTGCTTCCATTTGATAGCTTTCATCAGGGAAGCTCATATATAAAAAAAACCTCCTGCTTGAGAATTTCCATCAGAGAAGTCTTGCAGTACCACTTAAGAGAGAGTCTTATTTTAGTTCTTCCTTTTCCCTCTTTTTTTTTTTCTCAGATGGTGGTTAGATCTTACTGCAAATCTCCCTTGTTTTGGGGGATCCCAAAAGGTCCTATAGGTCCAGTTTCTCACCCTCAACCAACCCTGTGCATTCCTGAACCAGGAGACTGTCTGGACACTCCTGCTGAAAACAAAGTTTATTGCCTTTCCTTAGTTATGTCATTCTGTGTATCTAGGAGCCATCTCTTAACCTTAGCTGGCTAATAACAGTTCTTGGATTCAAGGTGGGGTAAAATTCTCCCCTTCTCCTCTGTGGTTGCTTGAGATAGTCCTATGTGAAATATATCTTTCACTTCGCCTTTCTTTCTATAGTCATCTGTGTGTTAAAACACAGCAAATAGGAGCATCTACATATCATGATCGCATGGGTCGTTGCTGGCCCTCTACTGAGGGTAGCCACCATGGTGGTTAAGAGCCTTCCACTGACTGGTCTCCAGTCTCTTTCTCTTAGACATTCCCTGGCAGCTTGAAACTTTGGATAACTTGGAGAGGAGTCTGAGTACTGACTCTCTTGCCAGGTTCAATGATACTGAATTTTCTCAATTGCACATCCACATCTACTTTTAGTTTAGGTCTTTAGCTGGAAAGAAAATTGAGAAGCATTTGTTCAGTTAAAGCACAAAATAACTTTAAGTAGTTATTAGATATCAAGAGCTTGAGCAGAGTGCCTCACAACCTCTGCTTGTAGTGCTCTCCCCGGGATTGTAGTGCAGACACCCAAGGATTTTTCACCAACTAAATTTGCATTGCCCTAATCCTATTCATCATCAGATAGCATTGGGCCACAAGCCATCACTTGCAGTGCTGAGTAGGACTTTGAATTTGTCCGTGCTCCAACTTCTTCAATCTCGTTTAACTTCTCTACCTCACAGCTTTCACACACAATAGGAATGTTTCAACAGGTGGCAGATCTCTTCACTAATATTTTCTTGTATTTTAGGGTTTCTAGAGGCAAGGGTGCTTGGGCCATAGGAAAACACAGTCAGAAGGGCTCTTTCCTTTGCAGTACCTCAGGCTGCAATGTTTCCCAGCAAAATGGGGAGATCGAGTTCCATTAGGAGAAAAGCTGGTCTTTGATCCCACACAGAAAACATGTATATGAGACAGTTGCTGTGTACAGAAAACCAAAAACCATTAAAAGTCCTCTGATTGCAAAAGATTTGTGCTTAGGAAGAGTGTTTTACCTCTCTCCTCCGTGAGAAAAGAGGATCTCAAATGAGGAGATTTCCTTTAGGAGCCCATGTTTTCTCAGTCCAGGGCTTTGGTGAGCCTTGATATCCATTAAGTTCTTCTCTTTGGGAGAGCAGCCCAGGGTTGTTCTCCTCACTCTCCCCATCTCAGTGGGGCCAGATAAAAGGTGACTGCTGGAGCACATCTGGTGGCTATATTAAGGGATTCAGAAAGACTCTGAGACACCACGCTGAAGATACCACAGATTGCTCTGAACATAGCTCAAGCTCCCATATCATGGCTTGAGTTTGCAAATTAGCTCCCATTTACAGCACACTGGGTAACTGGGAGTCCGGGGTACCCAAATCTAGAGTCCTCTTTTACCCCTAAGGAGACTTGTCCTGTGCAAACAAATCAGTTTCAAATTCTGAAGCCACTGAGTTTCATAATAAGATATACAATACAGTTGTATACCATGGACACATTATCACTCTCACTGAGGCAAATTAAAAGCTTCTTTTTCATGCATCTAGAAATGCCATGTAGTTGTGGTTTTTAGGCTAAAATTTTCCATGCCCCATCTTTAGACTATGTTACTAGATGCAAAAAGGGAATGGCTCCCACTATCAAACAAGCAACAATACTGAAACCTTCCTTTGAAAATACTGCTAGCTCTACAACAGCTGAGAGAAGGAATCAAGAGTTCGGCAAGGACATGGACATTAAGGAGAAAAAAAAAATTATTATTTAGAGGGTTTAGTGGTGAGATGGTTTTGATTTGATTGTATTATATTCTCATAGGAGGAAAAATGCTGCTCTCTCTGAATACAGCCCATTTCTCAGAGGCCACATTCGTTAAGGCTGCAAATGTGGGCTGCCCTGGAAGCTGCAACGTGTGTAGATGACTGCTGCAGAGCAGTTTAGCAAAAAAGGGGTTGAGGGAGTGGTAAATGAAGCAAAGGTCTCACAGAAAGAGACATGGAAAGCCATCAGAAGCTAACAGGAAATAAATACGGTGGAAGGAGGAGGGACTTAAAAAAGGAACAATGCACAACTAGCAGAGTATTTGCGCAGTGTTTAATGTCCTTAATTTATACATCTTTCAGTATACCTCTGGTGTTGCTCAGGAAATGCTGCCAAAAACATACCAGAAAAATTTCACTAGTTCCAAAAGGCAAATTCAATTATTTTGTCTTTCTATTTTAATTTGAAATGCAGACTTACCAGTAGACAGTGATTTCTTTTCTAATCAGGTTTTGAGGTTTCCATGGTAAGTGACTGGGGACTCAAAACCTCCCTGCCACAGAGTGGCTGACAGCAGGTTGGCTAGTTTTGCACAGCAAAGATCAGAGACTTGTCATTAAAACACACATGTAGCACTCACTTCTAAAGGCAACACTTTCATAGGCTGATACAACAATCAGCTGCTGTAAAACTGAAACTGTTTGGGGCTTACTTGGGGCTTTGCGCCTTTAGATGTGTACTTGCTGGGACAGCACAAGTAATTACTCATTAACTCTTACGTCCCACTGTCGTCTTCATCTTGTAATTTCTGCCCTCAGTGAAACAGCCAAACTCCCTGCCTAGTCTGTAACGCAGCACTCACATCACTTCTTTTCACTTTGGCAGAGAAATGGAGAGCCTGGTTCAGACTATGAGTATTTCCAAGATGGCTCTAGATGACAACTTCACTAACAGCTCCTTCGACTGTTCTATTGACGGCTTCAAACAAGTAATTTATCCCATCACGTACCTTTTTATCTTCTTCCCGGGTGCTGTTGGAAATGGCCTCTCCATATATGTTTTCTTTGAGCCTTCGCAGAGGATCTCAGTAAATATTTATATGCAGAACTTGGCTATTTCAGACCTCATGTTTGTGAGCACTTTGCCTTTTCGGGCTACATATTTCCTGTTGGGATCACAGTGGATATTTGGTGATATCCTCTGCAGGATCATGACCTACACCTTGTATGTGAATATGTACTGCAGCATTTATTTTCTCACTGTCCTCAGCGTGGTTCGTTTCATAGCCATTGTCTACCTGTTCAAACATGGAAAAGTAACCAACACGAAGTACGCCACAATAGCTTGCACAGCCATATGGATCTTCGTGCTGGCAGCTTCCAGCCCTCTGTTAAGCGAGGGAGTCTCTGGGTACAGCACCCCAGGCAAATGCTTGGACCTCCACCCCTCCAACACACACAGGCTCTTCATGACGAACAGCTTTGTCCTCATCGTGGGCTTCATTCTGCCGTTTAGTACAATTGTTGTCTGCTATGTCTTCACAGTCAGAGCGTTGCTTAAGTCCAGGACTCTGCAGAGCAAGAGAGTGGCTTGTCACAAGAAGCCACTGTTAGCCATCATCATCACTCTCATCCTCTTCCTACTCTGCTTCCTGCCATATCACATACTGCGAACTGTCCACCTGACGTGCAGCATATGCAGCCAGGTCAGCCTGCCCATGCACAAAGCACTGGTGGTCACTCTCTGCCTTGCTGCCATGAACAGCTGCTTTGATCCCATCCCCTATTACTTTTCTGCTGAAAATTTCAAAGCAAAAATCAGAAGTTTGCGCTGCAGGTGGTTGATGCAGAATTGCAAAATAATGTATTTATGGTTCTGATAAGATATCTAAACTACATTCATACTGTTCAATGATAGAGGCTGTATGGTGTGCTGCTAGCTAGCCTGCAGCTGTGCTGCTCAGTGTCAGGCATCTCTGGAGCAAAAATCTCTGGGTAGAGCTCCTTGGGGATGGCCAAAACTGAGTCAGGATGATCAGAGGTCAAGTGCCTGGGTGTGATCCCTGGTCATCTTCTGTTTAGCATTGTAGAGATACCTCTACTCTTCACCCTCCTCAGGACAAGAGATTGAAAGGAAATTGCCTTGCTACCAGAGCCCCTTTATTTTGTTTCGTAATACTCAACCAGAGACTCAAAGGGAAACTGCTCACCTGACCACTTCAGTGCCTGTGCCTAAACCTCTCTGTGCTCCATTTTCAGGTGTGTGCAAGGGTTCATGGTTCAGATGCTGTGATTCCCAACAGTCATAGTGCCCAGTCAGTTCCGCTTGCAAACACAGGCAAAGGGTTGGCACATAAAGGAATGTAAAGCATCACTTATGCTTTCAGCTGAGGCTGACTTATAAAGCAGGTAGAGAGACTAACAGGCCCCAGCACTCACTCAGGCTTCTCAGAAGGCACTAAAATTTCTATATTTTCCACTCTGAGCCAGCCAAAAAGGTGTTTTGCTTAACATTTCACTGACTGTCAAGCGAGAGAATGATTTCAAAGGAATGGCATTAGCATGGAGTGTTGTAAGTAAGGTGACTGCTGACAGTGAGGGTAGGATGTGGGCACCCAGAGCACCAGGCTGCATCCTGCAGCTCTTCATGTGTGTGTTGATTCCTTCAAGGTCATTGCAACACTTGTTTTTATGTCCAGTGCTGCCAGCGCTTTTCTGAAAGCTGAGACTCAGCAGCCCAATTCCCACGCAGAGATCCAAAGGCAAACTTTTAAAATTATTTTGGTCCGAAGAGGTAGTTAGGGAATGGTTTCCTCTGCACAGGTGAACCAGCCTGACAGCAAACTGCTGTCAAAAGCATGCCTAATCCCTCACGTCCTGCTTGCTCTAAGGAGGAAACTGATCCCTTTTCTCATAGGATTAACTTCCAGCTGTTTTGAACTCCTGGACATCAAACATGAATGAATGAAACAGGGAATAACTAAGCCAGGAACAGGAGGAAAGATGGGCAGGAGAGAAAGAGCAGGAAAGCTGTTTTAGAAAGCAACAGGAAGCTACACCTATGTGTACTTTGCAAAATTTCTTCAAATGGCTGCCTGTATTTTTAAGTCTCTGAATATTTTCTAAAATACATTTTCTAAAATTCAGGCCTAAGTGAAAACAGACTCCCAACTCAGTTTGACCATATTTAGATTTTGTTTCTAATGACCTCATCTTTTACTAAAAACAGACAAGAAGTTTAGTCATATTTTCTGGGTAAGCAGCTGGTCTCATATGAAAACTAACAAAAATGCTGAAAGCCTTCCCTCCCTGTGAAATTCACCCAAAGAAAGGTTCCTGTCAGTGAAGATACTTCTCAATGCTCTGAACTTTTTCTGGAGAAAGCATTCTATAAACTGAATGTTATTGCTCCCAAACGAAAATAACAGCAGCAAGCTATTTTCAGCTCTGTTTGAAATATGCAGAAAACAAATCATTACTGGTCAGGTGGAAAAGTACTTGGCAAATCACTGGGAAAGGCACGTTTTTCTTGGCTAAGGGTTATGTTCGATCCATTTCAGTCACTTGATGCTGCCTTTGATGTAAACACAGAGTTTTATCATATCTTCACTAAAGTTAATGCTCCAAATCCTAATTTCAATAATGCAGCAGCATACCTGAGAGCCGACCTAACGATGTCATGTGAACTGCTGCAGTGCTTGATCCCATGCTATTGGTGAAAAAGGGAATATTAGCACTGTTTTGCAGTGTGAATATGACTGAGATAGTAACCTGTGCAGATAGAGCAGACACATAATTGCAAGGAAGGGGCAAACTCTTCTTACGTGATCTTCACCCGTCAGGATCAGACCTGAGCAGCAACAAGTGACAAACTTGAAGCCTCTCATGAGATACCATACACTTTAAATATTGCAAGAGAATGGAAAAAATTAGCCACAGTCTAATCTCATCAACATGGGCTTTTTGCATCTGCTTAATACACCCTATTATCTGATAATTTTGCATCTAGAGAATATACGTGTCTCAGTTATGAGGTTGCTTTTTTTTTTAATTGATCGTGCTATGACTTTGTTGGCAATTGAATTAACTGTCAGACCTGTGTTTTAATAAACTAAATTTACTAGTGGCTGAAGATATGTTTTTTAATGATTGTGCGTCTGACAAGGAATCTCCCCAATGTGCAGAAGGAGAAAGACAAAGAAACAGATATTGAGTTTCTTATGTGGGCCATCATTTCACAAGAGAGAAATGTCTTTAGAGGTGTGAGAGCATCCTGCTGCCTTATTCACATTACTAACAAAATAATGAGCAACATCCATCAAAATCTGAGGTGCAGATAAAGTAGTAGATTTTTTAAAATTATTATTTACTTACAAAAGGATTTAAGACCATCCTCGTTAGGGATCTTCTCATGAACCTTTAACAATACTTGTGTAACATGCCATGTTCCCACTTACTGTCGTTTCTTCATTTGGTATCCTTGCATATCTTTACTCATGGAGGTAAACTCAGGGTTCTTCACTGTGAAAGTATTGTAGTAAAAGTTAAAAAAGAAAGCCACCATATTTATTCTTAAAAGTAAAGCTCATGACAGCTAAGTGGCTAGCAATGTGTCTAGATCCCTCAAGGGACTACATATTCCTTTGAAAGTACTTTGATATGTTTCCTCAATTTTCCAGAAGACAAAATCTAAAAATATCTCTGTACATGGAAAGTTACAGCAACAGTAAACTTTTGAGCTTGAAGGAGACATAAGAACAGGAAATGAAGCCTTTAAGTGACTGGGACCCTTCGTATGGATGTTTTCCTGTCATTCAGGGAAGTCCTGTTATTTATAGACAAAGTTAACTTTTCAGTCCAAAGCTACAGCAGAGACACAGAGAGACTCTCTGAAGTAGCCTTGCAGGCAGCCTGAACCGCTTCACACTCAGCAGAAGGAAAGCTCACTCTTCATACTAGTTTTTTAGCCCTGGTTCAGGACCACATGTGCCTATGATTGCCTGATGGCGTGTTGTCACAGTGAGCAGGGGAGCATCACATGATTGTGATTGTCCCCTCTACTCTGCTTTCATGAGACCCCACCTGGAGTGCTGCACCCAGCTCTGGGGCCCCCAGCATAAGAAGGACTTGGACCTGTTGGAGCAGGTTCAGCATAGGCCACAAAGATGATCAGAGGGTTGGAGCGCCCTCTCCCGTGATGGACTTAGAGAGTTGAGGTTGTTCAGCCTGGAGAAGAGAAGGCCCTGGGGAGACCTTAGAGCAGCCTTCCAGTACCTAAAGAGGTCCTATAAGACAGCTGGAAGGGGCTTCTTAGAAGTGCATGTAAGGAAACTGAAAGAGAGGAGGTTTAGATTAGAAAGGAAGAAATTCTTTACTGTGAGGGTGGTGAGACACTGGCACAGGCTATCCAGAGAAGTCGTGGATACCCCATTCCTGAAAGTGTTCAAGGCCAGATTGGATGGGGCTTAGAGCAAGCTTGTGTAGTGAAATATGTCCCAGCAGAAGGTTGGAACTTGATGATCTCTAAAGTCTCTTCTAACCCAAACCATTTGATCATTCTAGGATTTTATGATTTTTAATTTAATCAATGTATTATCCAATTCATTTTCATGATATATCCTCTGTCTTCCTCAACACACATCCTGACACCATAGTTTTTATTTTGCTTTGGCCCCTAAGTGTGTTTGGGAGAAAGGGTTGCACATTTTGCTGCTCAGGATCTCCTTCTGAAGTGCATATTCCTCTATGCAACAACAGCATGCTGTGCTGGCAGCAGAGCAGTCATTGGACTTCTCCCCCCTGTCTTCGAGCTGTTGATGCTTCTCTTGGTCCTTTGGCATGGGCAAGATAAAAATTACCTGCTGCCTTTTCAGCTAATATGAGTGAAAAAAAGATCCATCCAAAACAACCAAACGTAACTGAAGCCAGAAGGAGTCAGATGTTCTTTCAACAATGATACCATCCCTGTACTCATGTTTTGATTTCCTGCATCATATCAGAGACAGCTTAAATGACAGACTATTTAAAAGACAGTGTAAATGAAGTGCAAGTGAAGATTTCCTGAGAGTCCAATAGTGTTTGGGGTGCTTCAGCTTTCCAGCCAGTGCTGAATGTGACTTGCCAGGCAATACAATTGTCCTCACATGCTATGCAGTCCTGTACCTCTCACACAGTTGTGCTGTGTATATACAGGAATCTACTTGGACAACTGCAAAAGCCAAGCAGTATATTTAATTGCATTCAGCTGATGTTATGTAGCTACCAGTGAAAAGGAGGCCAAAGAAATTAAATGGGTTCCTTTGTCCCAAATTCCCTTTCTGCCTTTCAGAAAAACTGGCCAGATTTCCACCACTGCTCCTCCTTTTTGATTTTACAGCTGAAAGGACAAAGCTGCCTAACACAGGGGCCAAAGCATGGTCACACAAGTCATATTCCTGCTCACAGTAGCAAAATTTGAGTCTTTATTGCTGAAGCTAAGAAATAAAGCTTTAGACCTTAATCCACCAGTCATATTGCCTCACTCAGGGCAGAGTGGTGGTTGGCAGGTTGGCTCTTCCTGTTTGCTGTCTGTATTTACAGATGTTGAGATGCTGAGCATGGGAACTGTTGGATGATATTATGTCTTCTGAGCAGCTGTGGTAGATGCAATTGGGGATGATTCAGTCAATGTGGAGCTGTGTTTCATAACATATAAAAATTTTGGGGAAAGAAATCCCTGAAGAGGGGATCTGCGCTCTCTGCAGATTTTTCTTACATTATCACTGTCTTTCAGTTCTGGTGGCAAGGAGCCTGACTGTCTCTGGCAGGCCTGCTCCAGGTCCCTCTCTCAGGTCCAGCCCTCCATAACAGATAAATCTCTTCTTATGCTTGGTTTTTCCTTGTAACTAGTCTCTCACCAGAGTTTCAGGATGCTTTGCTCATTGGTGAGATACTGCTTGCATGCTGTAAGTTAGCAATTTTTTCTTGGCAAGGATAAACAATCCAGAAGGAATGAGAAAAACAATCCAGCTCAGGAGCCATCATATATCTTCTGATCTTTATTACTGTAGCTAGATCAGTCTCTTCTGGTGGTCCCTCACCACTAAAAAAGAAAATACCAATCCAGATTAGGAAGGTGAGTATGCTAAAAAACCCAGTGCCCTCCGATAGATTTCTTATTTTCATTTTATTTTCTTTATTTTGAATCTCACTGACCTGACCACCAAACTCCTTGATGCTTGTGCAATTCTCTTTATAAAGCTCTAGCAGCAGCACAGGCTCACCTGAATCCTCCAGAAGTGGAGGTGGTATGTGAAGTACACAGCACAGGGCTGTTACACCAGCCTTTCACAGACTCACAGTCACTTGGGCAGTCTGTGAACATGGGTAGAAGCATGTCCTCTGGCCACAGAGGTTTGTGAACCTTCCTATTGCCTGGAAACAGGCCAACTATGCCTGACTCCACACCAGCACAAACCCAGCCTGTGCATCCCACACCTTTGTGTCCTGGTTGCCATGGAAAGGAAAATCAGATGCAGAGACTGGGTAGGAAGGATGTGCCCCAGCAGGTCACTAACATGTATGACACACCCAAGTGATGTGTCTGGCCATATCACCTCCACTGAGTTGTAAGTACCAGGTACAATTTGAGATTGGCCTCTTCCCAGTTCCCTTCCCTTCAAATTTCTAATGGCATTTAGTTACAGCTGAGCTAGCTATGTAGGTGAAGGTTGCCCTGGGAAACATAAGACTCTACTCCTAAACCCATTATCAATGGAGCCGACCTCATGGCCACCAGCATGCTGAGGTAAAGACAGACAGCATCTAAACAAGAATTTCCAGACACCGCTCCCCAGGTAAGACTCCTACTCTGAATAAGCCAGTAGTAAAAACCTTTAAAAGCCACAGAATCTCTTAATGAAAATCCTTAGGCAAATGTGTCCTCTTAAGACATCTTCTAAAGCAAGACTGCAGACAGAGCTACCCACTCAACCAAGCCAGTAACATCGATTCAGAGAAACCCACCTATAAAAGGAAGCTCCCAAACCAAAATACCCCCTCTCCCATGCCTCTCGTAACCTGCTACACCTTGCTGTTTCCACTCCTACAGTTTGTACTGCATCTAGGGACAGGGTCCATGTGGGTAAGATGGCTTTGGAGACAGTTCAATATTTTGACAGAGGGTTTGTACATGATCAGAAGAGAAGGGACAAGGATGGCAATCATTCCTGCACCCCCTGAGCTGCTTGGAGGCCAAGGATACCCTCACATCTGCCCACCTTTCCTGTCCCTCTCTCCACTCAAATAGACATATGACAATTTTCTTACCTTGACCATCCAATGAGCAGGGAATTAGATGGAAAATGTTGAGCTAAGCATAACTACTACTGACTTTGGCGCACTCAGCTACATGTTTCATAGAGAATGAGGATCATGAGGCAAAATAAAAAACAACAGTAAGGGGGTGAATGCCAGAGACTTTCTCAGAAACAGCAAAAAGCAAAGAAATTATGAAATCTCTATCGGGAATACCATTTATAGTATTTATATATTATATATTCTTCTAGGAAGGGAGGAGCTGTTGACTCCCTTGAAGGCACAGAGGCTCTCCTGAGAGACCTTGACAAATTAGAAGGCTGGGTAATCACCAATCCCATGAAGCTTAAAAAGACAAGTGACAGATTCTGCATTTGAGATGGGGCAACCCTGGGTGTACGGACAGACTGGAGAATGAAAGGCTGGAAAGCAGCACCACGGAAAGGTACCTGAGGGGTCCTGGTCGATGGCAAGTTGAATATGAATCAGCAGTGCCCTGGCAGCCAGGAGGGCTAACCGTGTTCGGGGGCGGGGGGCATCAGGCAAAGCATCGCGAGCTCATCGAGGGAGGGGATTGTCCCACTCTGCTCTGCACTGGTGCTGCCTCACCTTGAATATTGTGTGCAGTTTTGCACACCACAATATAAGAAAGATACTAAGCTCTTAGAGAGCATCCAAAGGAGGGCAACCAAAATGGTGAAAGGCCTTGAGGGGAAGCCATACAAGGAGAAGCTGAGATCACTTGGCTTGGTCAGCCTGGAGGAGACTGAGGGGAGACCTCCTCACAGTCTACAGCTTCCTCACAAGGGGAAGCAGAGGGGCAGGCTGGTGTCAGGGGATGTTTAGGTTGGATAGGGCAAAGAGCTTCTTTACTATGTGGGTGACTGAGCACTGGAACAGACTGCCCAGAGAGGTTGTGGCATCTTCCTAATTGGAGAAAATAAGCCATCTGGACACAATCCTGAGTAACATGCTCCAGGTGAGCCTTCTTTACCAGGGAGGTTGGATGGCATGATCTCCAGAGGTCCCTTCCAACCCCACTCATTCTGTGATTCTGTGACTTGTTAGTCTTGGATTTTATGTTTAGCATCCAGTAATTAAAGGCAGCAGCAGAAAATAAAATTCTTTAGTCATTATAAATAAGAGGGTAAGTATTTTCAGTCATGTAGTGCATTGAAAAAAAGCATATGCGTGTGTGTGTAGTTGTACAAGCATATACACACTCATATTTATTTATTCATTTTTTGTGTTATAGATTTATATACATGACCACAGATCTTAATTTGCAAAGTCAATGAATATATATTTGATAATCAGTGCCAAACTTCTCACAACTTATGTCTTCTGTAACCCTATTCCATTAATATCCCAGCAACAAATTTTAAAAAAGAAACTAGGACTAGCCCTACTACCTCACAAAATTGCAATGTAGACGTAAAGTATAAGAAAGTGAAACTTTGGTCCCCAAGTGATGTATCAGAATTCATACCTTCTCTGATGAAACCCATTCTTCAATGGGGGAAAATACAAAAGCAAACTCAAATACCTCTTGTCTTACATCTTGCTAAATTTTGCTTGATATCCTTATTAAGAGAGAATTTCTACTTCCAGTTTCATTGTGACTCCCACTTTGGCCTGAGGTGACAGGTGAAGCTTTTGATATGCTGCCTTTTTTAAGAAGTTGATAAGCTGTCTACTTTTCACACACAGGAAAATAGTGTGGAAAAGATTTCAAAAATCTCTACTGACAGCTGTGAAATTAAGAACAGGTTTTTGGCCTGATGCTGGTATAGTAAACACTGTTTTTTACCCTATGGTGTGCAGACTGGTGGGACCCATAGATTCTTCTAAGACATCATAGTATGTAAGAAAAAACCTCAAAGTTGTGGTCAACTAGATCAAATGTGCTATTGGAGCGTTCACATGTTCAGAGGAAAGCAGAAAGCTGTCACAAAGCATCATTCCCAAATGTGGACAAGTTGCTTCCCAAAATGCAAATGTCTGTGTTCAGTGCAAGCACTAACAGCATGTGTAAGCAAGAGCAAAAGAGCATCAAGGCTAAACATTGCATTTTGAGAAATTCTGCACAAGATTCTTGGGAGATTGCTGGACACTGGTTAGGCTCCTGAGCACTTTCATGTCTATGATGAAAAGAAAGAGATCTGGCAAAAATTCAAACTCTTCAACCTCCCACTGAAGAAAGTAAAGGGATTCTATTAAACTATTTAGGAATAAACCCACTCTCTCCCATCAAATGCAATGTTCCCAATTACAACTAATTTATCATTGTGCCAGGTGTCAGGAGAATTCCAATTTTTAAAGTAGAATGAAGCGATGAAAATGTAATAGCCAAAAATAAAGATAAAATAAAATTATATTGAAGACTCATGAGAAATTGAAATTGATTTGAAGGCCAATATAATATTCCTCCAGTAAAAGACAGTATTATATCTTCTTCCCATACACAAATGTATAAGAAGCAATCAAATTTTATTGTTTCAGAAAAGATGTGCCATAAGTGGAGGTGATAACAGAACAGAGTCAGATTGTTCTGGTGCTCTGGGGACTTTTACTCATGCACTGTGGGATTGACCAGCTGCCTGTAGCAAATGGGGAAAAATATAAAATAGGATGCAAACTGCGCTGATGTTAGATTTTCAAAATTCAAGCAGAGTATTTAGTAAGTGCCCAAACTCATGAAACCCAGAAAAGGATGTTAATAATTATCTTAATTTCTATGTAAGGACATAGGTAAAAAAGTAAGTCTGAGTAGGAAGAGAAGTTAGTATAAGGACCACAGCTATAAGAAGTTCAAATTGATTTGCACAAAGCTGTGTCTTGGTCAGTTTTAATTAAAACTTAGATTAATTAAAATTAATCAAATTATTTAGACTTCAATATTTCTGTACTGCATTGTGGTGTACAATAAACATGCATGGGATATGTGTGGAGACAAAGTCTAAACTCTGAACTGTGACTCTGTGGAAATCCACAAGACACCGTCTTAAAGAACAAGGATTTCATCTCATAAACCATACCAGGATAGAAATCATAACAGTGCAAGGTTCAGAGAAATGTAGAAAGGTCACACAGTGAGTATGTGCACTTAAAGCATCCCAATTACATCTGTCTATGGTCAGTCTATTGTCACCAGACAAAAGTTCAGTGCAGGAGGTTCACCTTGGATAATCTTGTCTGGAGATGTGTGTCCCAAGTCAAAGGGATATGAAGGAAGCCCTAGCATGTTTTAAGAACACACTCCAGCACATTAAACACAGTGTTATTTCTTAACATAAAACACAGTGCATAATGAGGCAGATAACATTTCCCCCAGATTTGTGATGTAAGAAACCAGCTCCAGTTCCTTGACATTTCCCCAGTGCACCCCACTGCAAGAACTGCTTCACGTCGGCTTTCTCCCTCCAGGCGGATTTTGCTCTGTCCTTGCAAAGGTCGACTCCTTTTTCCTTGATCCTCACACAGGCAGGCTGGCTGCCTGCAGCCCTGTGCTGGTCACTCCACCAGTCAAGAACCCCCGGCTGGTGGACAGATATTGGGTCAGTGCTAAAGCCAGTCAAGACGTCTCCTCCTGCTCCGTGAGTCATCCTGACATGAGTTGCCCCTTTTGGCTTTAGTGGCAGCTTGGTGTCATTAGCTCCATTCTTTTTTTCTATCCGACAAATAGCTATACTTGGGCAAGACACATCCCACTGTAAATCTTTCAGTTCTCATTCATGAATACTACAGGAACACAGCACTGGAATAGATCTTCTGGGAAATGGTGCCATTCTGTGGCTAGCAACATCACCATATGTTCATCTACACAAACAGATCAGAGCTGCCTGCAAAGCAGTTAGACTACTTAAGAAAAGATTTTTTTTGATGGTTCTTTACAAGGTGACAGTGATTTGATGACCAGAAATGATTTTCCAGTTTTCACTCTCCCATTTGACTCTCTCCTGTGCTTCGTATAGCTGTTTTTCTCTATCTGGAAGTTATCTTCAAGGTTTACAACTGAGGGGAAACGTTTTTGTTCTAGTTTTTGCTAGGCTAAACACCCCACATACTTCTTGGCACAGTGTCTCCAATCGCCTTGATCACCTTGGTCATTGTTCTCCAAACCCGCTTGAGGTACTAGACTGATAAATCTTCAAACAACACTGAATTTTCTCATATTTGGCTCATATGGGGCTCATATTTGCCCTGTGGCTACCTGGTTTACTTCTTTTTTTACCTGTTTTTTTTTTTTATCCCCACCAGAAGCCATTCATCTGCTTTTTGTCATGAGTCTTTATGGCAATCCCTACACTGCTTGTTAAAGATGAGGCCAAGAAGCCTGGACCAGCTCACACCCACATTGCCACACAGAAGTGTCTTAGAGAGAATCAGCTCCTCTAAAATGGAAGTTAAATAACAGGTTTGCAGAGAAGCAGATAATCAGCTTCTGGGTTTGGCCTGGCTGTCTTTTATCCAGTGATGTGGAGATACTCAAAGAGTATGTGGTTTCATGTTTTGCACTACCAAAGTTGCTCCCGATTTCCATTTCCCACAGGCTTTTCAACAAGATGCAGGAGTTTTTTGCTTTAAATTCTCTATCGTGTGCCCATTTTTGGTGATAGGATTGTCAATAATAAGGTGAAAAAGGGTGAGTTTCAGGTCTGATTCTGACTGTGGAGGACCCACAGTCTAAAGCTCCTTCAAGCTTCTAGCTCCTTCCCCTATCACTACTTGCTGTGACCTTTCTTTAAAGAAGCATAAATGATTGTTAGATTTTTATTGGACTTGTCTACCTACATCTCTTTTTCTCCTTCTTAAGTATCAGTACTGACCAAAAGCTGGTCATTAAGCATTCCCAGTTTCAGGGAGATAAATGAAATGTTTTGCTTGCTGGCAACATCAGAAGATGTGGATGTTATCACACTAACTTAAAGAGCCTGAAATGTGGTCAGTCAGAGATAGATCTATAAGTTATTTGTCAGGGAACAGGTTTCTGGGAAGACCACAAAGATCAACGTGGTCAGCTGGGGACTTTCTCATCTGCTGTACCAGCATGAGCACAAAAAGCTATGTGAAGAGAGAAAAGTGGGGGACAACAGAAGGAATGGTAATGAACATGCAAGGCAGAAAAAAAGAGTGGTAAGGAAAAAGGGAAATGGGAAAAAAAACAGAAACAGAAACCTTTTAGAGGGATAACTCATCACAGCATGAGCCAGCTTGAGACACTAGGCCTGGACTTTTCTCACACGATGGTTCTCTTTGGCTTTCCAGATTTCTGCCAGATGAGAAGTCGGTGTCTGAGCAAATGGCTTGAACCAGGAGAGGAAGTGTGACGAGTCAGCCAGACAGACTCTGCTTCCTCACTGCTACTGCTGGGAGAGGGCAAAGACCCGGCCTCAATGAGGAGGATCAGGGAAAGGTGATGTTGATAAAATGAATACCTTGGTGAGTAACATCTTTGTACCTGAATGGATGCTGGAAGAGGCTCCTTGGTTCTAGGAGTAAGGTCATAATTGTGTTTTAATGCTAACTTCTGGTATAATTTAAACTTATCACTTCTTCAGCCACAGCAAATTGGAGTGGGGACACAGACTCAAGGAAAGGAAGATGGAAAAAAAGGGAAGGAAAGCTTACATTGGTGGGAAAATGAGGACTAGGGGAAAAAGGAGAAACAGTGGGCGATACAGAAAGGTATGCGCAAAAGAAAAGAAGAGGGACAGAGGAAAAATCTAATTGCTGAAGTTCAAGGAAGGAAAGCCATTCAGTGACAGAGAGGAAGACACATGCTGCAGTTAGAGTAGCTCTATAGAAAAGCTTAATATACATCAGTCTCTCTATGACTGCCACATAAACTCAATACAAATCAGCTCTTACATGATGCTTATTAGAGAGGTAGAGAGGGCAAGAGGGTCTGAGACACTAGCATAAAAGGTAATAGGAGTAAGAAGGAAGAGAGTTTAAGCATGTGATCACAAGCCATGTTGCACCCCTTGGTCTCAGAGTAAAAAAAGAGATCCTGGACTGTTCCCTTTACTAGTTTAGATGTAGAGGCAGTGACATCAGGGGAAGGTTTGGGTTGAAGTACTGATTACAGTGGAGATGTTTAAAATAAGGAGAGATGAAGCTGCCTTGGTCCACTGGCAGTATCCTTTGAACTATCCCCTTTCCTCTTCTGCCCAAAGCAAACCCTTTCACTTCTCCATTATGTGACCTTGAGCCACTCATTTAAACACATAGCATTTTATTCTCCTATAAATAAAATGCAACAAGTGCTATGAACAATTGTATTACTTCAAACAGAAATTGTAACACTAATGTCCCCATTCTTAAACTGCAAGTGAAGTGAGAAGTGTTTGAAGAATTTCAGCTGGAAGTGGGGATGAGAGTATGAATAGTTTTGCCGTGTTGCATGAATGTATAAACTTTGTGTAGCTCTACAGAGGTCAATGCTGCTTCAGATTCCTACAGGTGAAACTGAATAGAAAATGTGAGCAGCCTTGCAGAGCTGAGAATAAAAATGAAACAAATCCTGCTCCAACACATAGACTTCTAGATCAGCTTCATGCTAATCACACACTAATCACTACATGTTGTCTGGCATTCCTAAACATGATTTTTCAATAAAGCAATGCAAGTTTTTAAAATGCAGGTATCACATAGCAGCAGACAGAGCAAGCTCATACAAGTAAATCCCTAGGTACAAATGACATCACCAAGCTCTTTAAATGATAAACTTTCACCTTTCTGAGCCAATACAAAAGAAGCCTATCTTCTTGCTAAAAATACACTGTACCAGCAAATTGCATACACTCAAGCTACACATTAAAATGCAGAGAGAGCCCTTGGGGATTTGAGGACAAGTATGGCCTTGTGTCAGCACTGACTGATTTAAGGCTGTTGAAGTGATGCTCTTAAACAATTAAAAATATCATCCCATCCTGTCAAGATGTTCTGCTGGGCTCTTCCAGCTCCTGCTATGTTAGAGTAATTCCACCATGATAGGATGATGGTGATGGACAGTGACATATGAGAGTGGAGGTATGAGCTCTTACATTTCGAGTCCCCAGCACTCCAGGTAAAGGACAAGAAGAGAGGTAGTTGCCATCAATCAGAGTCTTTGCCCAGCACACAGCTTGGAAATGTCAATACATCCAGAAAGATAAAAAGAACTGAAATTCACAGTGAGGACTCAAAACGCGCACCACATTTTCAGAAAGCAGATCTTTCGGGTTGACTATTGAGAATGAGTATTGCATTCTCCTGGGACAGAGCATCAACATGAGTTTGCTTGGATTTATAAGCTCCTTCTTTCAGAAAATTATTCCAGATAAATTCTCAGTGAACAGGGACTCTATCCAGGCCTACCCTATAAAAATGGTCCTGTGCAGGAGCAGAAAGGTGAGGTGGTGTAATATTTTCCAGCAAAAACATTCAGAGCTGACCTTTGCAGTCTAGTCCATAGCTGTCAGATGCCATGGATTTTGGATCTAAAATAGCTGGGTGAAGGTGCTATGGGAATTCTGAAATGCCCAGATTTCCCTGCTGCCTGCTTGCATTTTCAAAGAGATTAACTCGCCAAAGACTGTGAGATCAGAGACCTTGCTGGGCAAGAAACCTTCACAGCAACGACTATCTGAGAGATGGGCAAATGTTATGTTCAGGTTTCATTTCTAAGGAATTCCATCTAGTTGTGTGTAGCATTAGCCTTGCCTTACATGAAAATGGAGCAAAATCAGTCCTTGAGTGGAGTGGCTACCCGAAGCGTGCATAGTGTGACTTCCTACTTACATGACAACCCCCTACCCTGATATGGCTTTTTTTAACTTCATATGCATACACACATACATATATATTAATTCTTTGTGCCCTGTCCCTAGCCTTTCAGGGTTTGCATCAGAGGCAAGGTCAGCAAGACTCTGTCCACAAACGGCAGCACAAATATCCAGAGCTCCCCACTGATAGCAGAAAGGGGAACCTGACTGGCAGCTTGGAGATTCCCAGCAAGCTGGGATGTGTCCATGGCTGAGCTCCCTCAGATGCCTTTTTGGGACTATTCATTTCTATCTCAGAGCTCCTGAAACAGCAGCAGCAGAACTGGACTGAATATGGAGGTCAGGTTCAAAGAAAAGTGGCTTCACAGGCAAGTGAGACTCAATTGTGAGGTTTACTACTTTAAATAATAATCAATTGTGAGGATTATGGCTTTACTACCTGTGACTTTGCCTGTGGGGGAAACTAGGGTTAGTTGCATCAGCCATCACCAGGTGCAGCCAACATGAGAGCTGCTGACATCATTCTGTAGGGTGAAAATATATTTTTCAGTGTATTAGTGATGGATCTTTTTAATAGGTCATTAGCTGGGAAAGCACCCAGGTGAATAAAGTCTCTTCACTAGAAAATTAAGTGATCAGGGAGGAGAAATGCATTGTTACTGTCACTTTTAGGGTAGTTTTGTTCTGTGCTTTCAGCCATGTGCAAAGAAACTCTGCAAGGAAAACATACAGCTTAAATGTATATGGCAATGAATTATTGATTATCGTGGACAAATCCCATTACCCACAGAATACAGCCCTGGAGGGAGGAGGAGCAGAAGGAGTGTGTTAGGAAATGACCTCAACTGGTCATATGTCACTCCTGTTACCTGCTCACAATCTAAGGATTTTGAAGATACTCATGGGTGCTCCACAGCTGAAACATCTTGTAAAAGATGATCTAGTGTCTGAGCCCACTTAATGGAGGATGCAGAGGGCTAAAGAAAGCATCTGAGCACCTGCTGAAGCTGGTACCTACCTCCCAGGAACTTCTAGAGCTGTCAAAAGCAGAGGACCCAGGAGATTTATTGATGGTATTTCCCAGCATTCCCTTTGGGGATAGGTTTTTTTCCTACCCTGACTGTACCACCATCACCTCTGTTTCTCCCCAGGAGCTCAGCCCAGTAAGTGGTTGCTGTCATCTGTAATTTTACCCTGCTTCATTATAAAAACAAAGTTAAATGACCATGTCATCAGCCTGTCATTTTCCTGTGTGTCATCTTCTGACTGTGCAAGTCAGTTTTGACCCCATTTGACAATGGAGAGGTGAAGGGTTTAAGAAACAGGTCTTTATATTAAAGGCATATATGTTTTATAATGGCACTGGGGAGATGAGGGACAGCCAGATTCACTCCCTCACAGAGCAAAAGGCTGCAGCAGAGGCTGAGCAGTAACTTCTCCTGCCAGCTAGACCATCAACATTCTGTTACAGAAAGGGACACAAAAAGGTGTGGAATTTTTGCTCTGGGAACAGGAATATGTAAGTGCCATGGGAAAAAAACCCTAGAGATTCAGTGTTTCTTCCTATTATAAAACATCTTGTTTTCCCACCGTACGAGAAAAAGTGATTTTCTGGTAAAGAACTAGTAGGTGGAAAGTCAGGATGTCAGGATGTCTTCCTGCTTATTTGAGTTTGCCACTGGATTTGGTAGATGGAGGAAGCCTGGAAGAGTTTCTCCATAGGGATAGTGCGATAAAGTGTCAAATCCTTCCCTTGCTCCCCAGCATGCACACACACATACACGTGCATACATGCACACACTCATACAGAGATAAGGTCTCATGAGTGACAGTTCAAAATGTTTTTCTCCTCTGTGGTGTCTGGTTGGAGTCAGACACATCTCCAAATGCCTCAGCCATTCCGCATTTCTCTGCGTGTTCCAGCTTACAGACCTGCGCAGCTAACAAGGACCAAAACTCAAGAACTCAAGAGAGCAGTTTGTCTGTGGTCTAAACAAAGGGAGTCATCAATAGATCTTCTTAAAAGGAGAATTCTCTGGGTCTTAGAAATGTCTGTATATTGCCTCAGAGCTATTTCTCTCTTCTTCTTTCGCCACACCTGTGTACGCACGTACACCTGCCCTGAAAGTACATCCAATGGAGGATTCCAAAGCCAATTTATAAATAGGATTAAAAAGCACTGGCCTCCCAAGGAAACATCTTAGTCGTATAAAACAAACAAATCAGACATCAGCACACCCAAAATATCCAAATGAGCTCAGCAAAGCCTTTGCTATAGATATGTATACCCAGCTAAGTTCTCCACCTATTATGAACAGGATGCTTGATAATTTACTTGATCATTAACTTGAAAAATTGCTATAGACTAAGGAACTCATAGCTCCAGATCAGATGACACCTGACAGATGAAGTGGCACTGGAGTTGAAGAGCTGCTGCAAGCCTTGCTTATATATTGGGATTTTCTTGGTGTTGAGTAAACTCATATAAATGTCCATACACAAGTGCACACTACCTCCTTAAGCCAGGAAAGTGCATTGCCCATCACTGGGGATGGAAAGAGCAGAGCACAGCAAGCCACACCATGGACACGGTTGGGCATTCCAGCTGTAGACAGCCATTTCCCTGGGCACCTACCACCCACATGGACTGAGCTACAGGAAGGCTGAGAAGCCTGGAAAAAGCTGTTGGGCAAAAGATTTCTCACAAGCATTTATTTCACTTCTTATTGCACAGCCATCTCCAAACTATCACATCTAGGGCAAGCATGAGGCAAAACTGGCCTATCAGAAACTTTTCACTGACAGAAGGAAAGTCTCCTAGGCATGAGTTCATTTCCAAACAAGCCTGATGGTGCTCACCTAGCGGCCATGGAGCTGTCATTTTGTGTTGCCAGATCTCAGGATGCAGGGAAACCCCTTCCTCAACAGATCCACTGAGGTAGGATGCAGATCAGTAACACAACCAGGTGAGCATGTCTCCATGTCAGTGGCAAGTCTGAATTTTCAACAGTGGTGCTTCAAGGCTCAGTTTAGCCACTCACACATAGTGCCACTTGGCGGTCCTTCAACATCATCTCATAAGAGACATGACAATGAGTCTTGGGTTACCCAAGGGCATCCCAGGGTATAATGAATGTTAACAGAGACCCCCCTCCCACAACTGGTCAGCTTGGTGACTCATTAGGCTCCTCTGGCTGTACTGACGTGGAACTGGGTTTCAGTTGTCCAATCATCCCTCCCAGCATGGAGTCACTTGAGGTGTCAAGTTGGTGTTGATTTAAATGGTGTAGGATATCCTGTCTGGCTTACCAGGGCATGAGCCTGCTGTAATCACTGTGTCTTATCTGCCAGCTCTGAGTAGGTGTTATGGGACCACAGGGCATCTCAGAGGGCATCAGGTGATGTGATGCACATAGCTGAGACTGATAGAATAGGCACCTAGGTGAAGGAATCTAAGATGAACCTGGTTCCCACCCCAAATATCTAAATCACAAAGAAATTTGCAACTGCAACTTCTGCCTCTGAGTCTTCAGTACAACTTGATCAATATCAGTACAGCCTCAAATCAACCTAGAAGACACTCAGTCAAGCACTATTTATTTGTCTCCTTCCCAGATTGAAAGCCACCAAATCAGATTGGTAAATTGAGCTATTACCTCCTAAGATAAAGACTGAACAGAGGGTTTTGGCATTTGACCATCCAGGATACTTCCCTAGTCATTTGACAAAATGAGCATGTAATAGCAACATAGTAACACTTTATATCTCGGTCACTGTAACAAATCACTGGTATTACATCTGTACAGGTAATTGCTTTAATATTGATGAGTACAACCTACACTGCTCTGCCTGCACATGGCTCCTACTGCTTTTACCCATACTGTATTCCAGGTAAACAAATAAACAAATCTGAAATAACTTTTGCCACATTAATCCTGTCTTCCTCCCCTGGTAACTCTGCAGTACCTGTTATTAATAAGCATGATATTGGCTGTACATTAATGCTCTTATAAGCCTTAGGCTTTGTGCTGAAATTTTGGTCCCAGTAGTATTTTGTGCTACTTACCTTGCTCCACAATTACCACCCAACAGTCAGGGCTAGTTCAGTATTTCAGCACAGTCAAAACCCAGTAGGAGATCTTTATGTGCATCTCTTTTTGGTGAAATATGTTTCCTCGGTGACTTTCTGTATGGTTGAGTTATGACTGACAATCTCACACAGCAAATCCATTCCTGTCTCATTTGGGACCTTTATAAGGAGTTAGAAACTGCCAGAAACATGTACTGTTTGTGGGACAAGCTACAGTGGCCATGCAGAGCTCTCTAGGGATGTCTTTAATATGGGATATGACAAAAAAGTATATGGGAAAAAATACTGTACTCTGGCCTGCATAAACACAGTTTTGTGTGTAGATGCCTCCGTGACCATGCCTAAAAGTCTTTCTAGGTTAGAAAGGATAGGCCAAAGTATTTCTTTAAGAATTTTAAGCAGTGGGAGGACTGAAGAGAATGCCCTTTCCCTCAGATAATTTAAAAAATAACTAAAAATATATAAGGATGTTGAACTGTAGGTTGAGTTTAGAAGAGACAATTGTGCTAAATACCATGTCCTGCCACCTGAGTGTAGACTCACGTTGCCCACCAAGAGTTGGAAGCGTGAGGTTTATAGCATCTGGATGAACACTGCAATTGGGATGGACAAGATGACAGCTTACAGGTGGCTCTTGTTTGTCAAAGGCTGAGCTACTTTAAAAAAACCAAACATAGAGCCCAAATGAAACAGAAATAGCCTGCTGCCTTTTGTCAACTTACAGCACAAAGGATGTGGTTTTTCTTTTTCATGTGGGACTTGCCACAATTGTTTTTTCTGCCACTTCCCATCTGGAGGATGCTGAACAGCTTTGCGTGGCCATTTGAAGGTCACATGGAAATTTTTGTTAGCACAGGATGGATCTCCATGGCTGATTATTAGTGTTTAGCACCCGGTGCCTCCATTATTTCCTGCCTGAAAATGGAACTAACTCCTGCTGCAGTTTGAGGTACAGTCCAATCAGCTTTTTTTAATTCTAGCCCTTTCTTGTTAGTGTCCTCTATTTCTAACAACTTCCCTCCATATTTAAGAGACAACTTAGGTGAAGACATTGCCAGATCATCTGAATGGCTAGAACAGAAAATATACTTCTCCCCACATACTTAAAATATTTTCCTCCCTCCTAATTCTGCTTCTCATTTCTCTGTTTTCTCCCCTTGTATATTCTCTAGTGGCAACTGTAACCTCTTCCAGAGTTTCAGAGACTGTTTTTCTGTCTCAGCTTCAAACCCAGCTCAATTTGTCCTTTTCATGTTTGCATTTAATTCCATCAGTGTTTGCTTTACATGCGTATCCACCATTTCAATGTAAGTTCTTTAAGATGATGCCCAGATCTCCTCCCTTTGGCCTTTTCTGCAGCATCTGTCATGGTGGACAAATCCGTTTTCTTCTCTCTGTCTTGTAATCTGGACTCTCCAGCTACACTAAATCTTGTCTCATTAAATCTTGTGATTTCTTTTTTTTTAATATAATTGAGATCAGTCTTTTCAATGCTATCTTCAGTCTTAACACCTGATTCATCTTCTGTCCTTGTGACAATAAATTTCTGTAACAGATAGATGGCTGAAATGCTACTAGAATATTTCAATAAGGGAATAAGCACTGGTCATCTACATTTTTTTTTCAATTTTTTTTGAATGATTTGTTCCTCTATCATAAACTGACTTTGCTTTTTTGGACAAAGCAGACCTCAGATCATAGAATCATAGAATCAGCCAGGTTGGAAGGGACCTCTGAGATCATTAAGTCCAACCCTTGATCCACTACTACCACAGTTACTAGACCATGGCACTAAGTGCCACATCCAGTCTCTTCTTCAATACCTCCAGGGACGGAGAATCCACCACTTCCCTGGGGAGCCCATTCCAATGCGTGATTACCCTCTCTGTAAAGAATTTCCTCCTAATATCCAACCTAAACCTGTCCTGGCAGAGCTTGAGACCACGCCCCCTTGTCTTACTGATAGTTGCCTGGGAGAAGAGACCAACCCCCACCTGGCTACAACCTCCTTTCAGGTAGTTGTAGAGAGTGATGAGGTCTCCCCTGAGCCTCCTCTTCTCCAGGCTCAACAACCCCAGCTCTCTCAATGATGTTAATTGTATGGTAAGTATGGTACTGTTAATTGTATGGTAAGTATCACTTTGAAGCTGAGCTATTATTGAACAAAATTTCATATGGTATCTTGACTTTCCTTTACTACTCTGTTGCAGGGTCATCTGATTTGTTTTCTGCTCTACAGTAATTATTTCATGCCACTCATTAAAAGTGAATTAATTAAAGAAAATTAATTCAGTTTATAATCTCCCACTCTTCCTGCTGAAGTATTTTCTCCAGTGGGCTGCTTCCAGCTTGTGTTTTTTTCTGAACCACCAACCAAACACTGGATGTCATGGAGAGAAAGATCTTTTTTCTTTACTTGAAAAGTGATTCTGTACTAGCCCTGCTTAAGTGGGAAAAATGATGATTCCTCTACAACACCTCTTTATCTGAGCTCTTTTATTTGTACAATCTGTCTCTCTTCCCCGTGTATTTTGTGCATTGGCAGTTTAAACCTTTATTTAACTGAAACTGTATTGCTCAGTGCATTTGCAATGTGTTCATTAGGAGCCACCTGGAAGATGTGCTAGTCATCACAAATGTCTTTGCTTTTCAGTCACATCGGTTACAGGCCAGGCCATCCTCATCCTTCAACTCTTAGGAACAAAAAGATACATGAATCTTGTATGTTTATATGTGTATGATGTTATATCATAGAGAAAACTGGTAGGAATTCTTCTCTTTAGGAGGTCTATGTCGCAACCCGAGGGAGTGAAAAGGTGGATCCACTCCGGGTAGAGCAGCCAGGAGAAGCCACAGCTAGCTGGCAGGTTACGGCATTCGCTGAGCTCTGGATGCTATGATGCAGCGGCGCAGGAAAACGCGCATGCACGCAGCACCAGAGGCTGTGAGGAGTGAACTCTATTAACATGGCGACAGCCGTTTTTATAGGGTCTGCCATGGAAGGGTCTGGAAGAAAAGCGGAGCTTGCTGAACAAGGTAATAAGGGGAGGCACAGGTTTACAAACTTGGGAAGGATAGGTGGAGAAAGGGAGGCATTTTTCAAATTTGAAATAGGGATGGTAACACAGGACAAATACGGTAAATGGGAGGGATTATAGCAATATAGGGAGTATTAACATTAACAAAGATTAAACCAATTATATATGAACAAGTAATAAAACATTTTATAACTATGATTACATAATTTCTGTCTTAAATTTTTTGTAGAGATCTTCTTCTCTGTCTGTAAAATGAGTCTCCACAGGTCTAAGTCTTCCTCACTGCAAAAAAAATTTCTTTTTGCATGTCTGGGATGGATTTTACTGTTTGCACCACTTGGAAAATTGCAGTGACACCAAGAATGGAAGGTGCATGTTGCTGCATATAGGTATGCATATCATATATATATATATAAACACATCTCCCCCTGCAAGAGGAATCTCTACCACATCTGGGCAGCGCAGGGCCCATGACAGAAGCTGAACGTATCTGATTATCCCAGCAGAGGTCAGTGGTATCTTAGTTGCCGAAATTTCTTCCTGGGTCCAGTCCAGCATGCACAAACAACCCTTCACCAGGAAAAGGCACCCTGCAGCGGGGTGGCTCAGGCAAATGTTTACAACCAATATCGAGAAATTCTGTATGGATTTCTCAGTTTCAGGCCATAAGCACCTCACATATACATTACTGTCTCAGCTTTTTCCTGAGAGGTGTGTTGTACCTCTTGTTTTAGTAAATAATACCTCTGGCTCACACCAGCTTCCCTTTCACGTTAGTTCTTTTTTCCCCTTCAAATCATGTTGTAAATAACACTTTGTCCATTGTGGCCAATTTAATGTTAACATAAAGATTCTCAGAAGGCTTTTATTTACTACTGAAAATGCATAATTTATTAATAAACTGTTTCATTTCATGTTTTCTTGTCTCTTTCGCTGAAAATGAGAGCTATGTAAGATAGCTCTTTCATTGTTCTCCTCCATCTTTATGCTTCACTCCTTCTCCAAGACTGTTGCTGCCGATACAGTAAAGGCTAGAGACCTTGTTTAATAAACGACATTGCAGAAGATAATTTTGTATTGTATTTTCCAATATCTTTTTTTTCTTCTTTCTGCAAAGCGTTGCAGCTTTTATTTCACATTAAGTACAACACAACCGCCAGTTCTACAACAGAAAGTACAGGTGAATGGCAACAAACTTATAATTAGAGCTCAGTTTGCATACATTAATGTGTTTCAGATTTACCAAGCTTGAACCACTTGATATAGGGCAATGACACTCTTGTAATTCACAGTTACTCATAATTTAAACAGCCATAAAAGAAATGTAGAGCATTTCATAGAGATTAATGACCCCCTAGAGACCTGTCAGCCTAAGGCCAAGGCCCAATAACCTCAATTGATCATAAATTCCCAAACAACTGCTTTGGCCAGAGTTCATCATTGCTACTGGAATCTGAAAGGCATCTGAGTAGCTGGAGAGCAGCCAGGCAGAAAGGGACCTGGGAGTTTGGATTGACAGGAAGCTGAACATGAGCCAGCAGTGTGCCCAGGTGGCCAATGGCAGCCTGGCCTGTATCAGGAACAGTGTGGCCAGCAGGACCAGGGAAGTGATGCTGCCCCTGTACTTAGCACTGGTGAGGCCACACCTGGATACTGTGTCCAGTTCTGGGCCCCTCAGTTCAGGAAGGATATTGAGGTGCTGGAGCAGGTCCAGAGAAGAGCAACCAGGCTGGTGAGGAGATTCAAGCACAAGTCCTATGAGGAGAGGCTGAGGGAGCTGGGGTTGTTTAGCTCAACAAGGCTCAAGAAGACTCAGGGGAGACCTCATCACTCTCTACAACTACCTGAAAGGAGGCTGTAGCCAGGTGGGGGTTGGTCTCTTCTCCCAGGCAACTATCAGTAAGACAAGGGGGCATGGTCTTAAGCTGTGCAAGGGGAGGTTTAGGTTAGATATTATGAAGAAATTCTTTACAGAGAGGGTAATCAGACATTGGAATGGGCTCCCCAGTGAAGTGGTGGATTCTCTGTCCCTGGAGGTTTTGAAGATAAGACTTAGTGCCATGGTCTAGTAACCACAGCAGTATTGGATAGAGGGTTGGACTTGATGATCTCAGAGGTCCTTTCCAACCCGACTGATTCTATGATTCTATGAATGAAACGTAAGATCTCTGTTTCCTCCCCAGTGCCAGGTTCTGTGATGTGCATGCCTTAAACTGATCTGGAAATGCTGGGAACTGACAGGCAATTGACTTTTCTTGTGTTAGCTCACTTTTGTATCCTAATTTATATCTCTAATTTTGTATCCTAATTTGTATCTCTAATTTAGAGATTAAGTTGCAGTAGCTTGGAGAATTATTTTGTCCACAGCCTTTAACACACCTTTGTAGAGGTAACATAACGTACATGGTATTGAAATGTTAAAACCAAAAATGTTGAAGTGTGATCACCTATGGATCTTTCTGCTTTCGTTCTGACATATATTTGTCAATAGCTTCAAAAGATGAGCTATCCTCTGTAAAATAATAAGGATACCCAAGCCAGAGCAGCCCTGGGCAGGACACAACCCCTGGGGACCAGCAGACGCAATGCTCACAGCTGAAACAGCCTCTAAATTATTGATGGTATCAGAGCCACAAGGGAATCTAAACACTTCTTTAAGATAGAGATATCAATAAGTCATTGGCTTTGGCATATAAGGAATAAATCATGTAAAACCTCTGAGTCACTCTTAAGGCAAGGGAGCAGTGTAAGCTCAGGGTTGTATTGTGGTGTGTCCCATGCTGATTTTAGTGAGGATGGTCCCTATGGTGTCAGGTCTGCCTAAACAAGGTGAAATATCCTCTCCATGGGGGCCTATGCTTGCAAATGCTTCTATGTTTGACCTGGCCAAAACCTTTCCCAGAAGATGTTTCAGTGGAGCTGATGAAGGAGGAAATTCCCACCAGCAAGCTCCCTCACTTGCTGTTTATTGCACTCCTCCTACTGGACCCAAGAGAGAAGCAGGGACCACTCAAAGGGAAAAGAGTCTTTCAATATTGCATGAAGGAGCTGGAGACATGTTGGAAGAGCAGGGAGGTGGGTAGGCAAAATCCATTCAACCCACGGAGGAGCTAAAGCGACAAAGGCTCAGTGAGGGACAGGGAATGTAATGCCATTAAATTTTGGTAATGCTTTAGGGGAAATTGAGGCTAAGAAATTATGAGGCATGCAGGAGGGCAGGGGAGAAGGTGAAGGTTGCTGAAAAAATGGGCAATTTTACACCAACATGATTTATTAGGTACTGTTTAAGGGTTCTTGGAGTGTCCCATATTGTATCACAAACTTGCAGCCAGTCAAGCAGGAAGAAAAGACATATCTTTAAGGTTTTCACAATAAGATCTACCTGTCTGTGGTGAAAAAACCACATGAAGGACTAAAAGTATTTAAAAGCTTTCCCTCAGATATACTCATTTGTCAGACTTAAGTTCATGTAATCTCTCCCGCATCTGTTTCTGACTCCTGAAGGATGACTGAAGTTGCATTAGCTAGTTAAGCAAATAATCCACCTGAGCATTACTGAAGAGCTCTTCCCTCCACCATTTGCTAGTACCACGTTTATTCTAATGACAAACACAGAATCACAGAATCGTCCATGTCCTTTTTAATGTGAGCTGCCCAGAACTGAACTCAGTACTGAGTGATGGTTCTTATTGTTCAGATACTCTCTCTTCTTAGGTAGCCCAAAATTTGTTTTTTCAATGTTACAAGCTTGGGTGAGGATAAAAATTCAATAATGGTGTTTAAAACCTCAATAAATTTCAGTAATAATAGAAGACTGATGGACAGAGACATCTTCCTTCCTGGGTTCTCCAAGACAGTCCAGTAGCACTAAAGAAGGTAATTGAAGGTAACATGGACACCAGCTGCATGGAGAAGAACTTTAAAAGGCAGAGTTTATGTCTTCTCCATATACTGAATTAGAGTCCCAACCATACAAGTATGAAAGTGGAAGATGCTTCCTGGGGCTAATTCAGCCCCTTTTGATTGCAGTACTGAATTGTAGGAGCAGTGAACAGATTACTCCTTTATTTATGATCAAAACTTCATCTAAAGACATTTGCATTTCTTAGCTACATGGCTTCTATCAGAAAGCAGAACTCTCTTCCGATCACTTAACAAACCTGCTTAAAAAAAACACACCAGACGAAAGATTTCAGAATAATTTCTCTCCAAGTTATCTTTTCTGACTGTTTCCTAATATTTCAAAAGGTGAACAGCAGCACTAAAACTGAATTTTAAAAACAGCTCATCCAACAGCTAGTTGGTTTTTTTCCACCTACTTTTCCCATCATAAATATTCTGGTAGTGCAGCATAAATCAAAGAGGGATAGGTTGTTAAAAAAAAAAAATCTAAAAATTGAATTGTCTATTACCTACAGTTTATTACAGCTGCACCTGTACCCCTTTTTGGTTGTTTTTCTGAAATATTTTAATGGGGTTTTCTGCTTGTGTAGATGGATCAGTATTTGGATGGATGTGTAAACAGATGTCTGGAGATCGAATTTTATTTAAGCAAATGGAGATTCGGCATGTGAACAAGTATACTCATGGCAGAATTGCTTTCTTGCCTGTCATGGATAGAGATATGCAACTAAATATAGGTATATATATATGATTATTGGTAGAAATGTGAGGTAAAAAATAAAAGGAATATCTTTCAGACCGATAGAATTTCTGCTTTGTCAGGTGGGAAAACATCTATTTAAAATCTGAGACTAGCATACCAGGAAAGCATAACACCTTCTGTTGGGCAAAAAAAACCCCCATGATGAAAACATTGTTAAATGCTTTGATTTTTTTCCTGGGCTTATATTTCAGCTGTCTTTATCCACAGTGGTGGAGTAATCCCATGCACCAACATGGTCACTAGTTCTCCAAGGACTGTGGAGAGCGAAGTGGAGTGTTCCCACCTATAGTGATCCCAACGGGAAGGGATGGTGATCTCCACATACCAACTGGCTCCAGGGCTGTGACAAGCTGCACATCGCCTTTAATACAGGACAGACTGAATTGGATCATTAGAGTGGAGAAACCCGCAGGCAGTTCCCACTCCATATCGCAATTACTCCACCATGACCAAAATGAATGACCAAAATGGGGTAACCCTTTCCACAGGTGGAGTCTGCACATCGTGCTGTGCCTGATGGGAGGCCAGCTGGATGCTGCTCAGTTTGAAGTTCACATCTCCTAAAGGAATGTTAAGTTATCTATACTATTTTTCTCTTTCTTCATACTAGTAGGATTAATAAATAGTGTTTGAAGTGATACTCTGTAGAGTCTGCCTGCCTTTCTTGCTGGGATCATAAGAAATCAGGTAACATGCCAGACAGAGAGCTGTACAAAGAACCTGATATACACACATTTTAATAAATGCACCATACCTGAGTGAAAGGGGCAGGGGATGGGGGCAGCTGCCTTTGCTGAGAGCTGAGGTTCATTGCACAGTCATGGCCATGGACAGAAGGGAAACCCAAGCCTGGACTGAGCAGATTGCTTCGCTGGTGTTGGTAATGTTACGCCCCGATGGCCATCCTCTCTTGACTGTCCACCCTCTGTGCTGAACAAGAATCCTCCATCCTTTTAAGTATGTGTAAAATACATATTGGCATTGCCCTCTGCTGGTTGGTGCTGGCCCCGTCTGGAGGGTTTGCTCTGATGAACACCCACGGACCCACAAAGTGCCCTTTGCTCCCAGCCCTCGCCTCATCTGCTGCAAACCTGGACGGGGAAAGTGTGGGCAGCTGCCATGGCAGACACCAGGAGCTCTGAGGAGCATATTGCCCTCTGCATTTTATTCATGTATTCATTTTTTTAATATATTTTCTTGTTTATTCTAAGGGACATATTTTTTAATTTATTCATGGTTCACATTTGCTTAATCTGTCTGGGATGGCTCCTCAGACTTGATGCCCTATGGAGAATATGGGCTGTGTTAGTAAGTTCAGTCAAGGGTGTTGTTCCTATTCCCTGCTGTGATGAGCATAGCCCTGCTCATCAGGAAAATGGCTAGAGGATTGGCACAGGGAGAGGGATAATTGTCCCACTAGGAAGAAAAAGAACAAGAAGATCAGGGAGAGTCAGAAAACTAGGATTTAATTTAATGAGTGTCAGTTTTAACTGAAACTTTATCCAGCCCTGTTCTCATACAACATATGTGCAGACACGTATCAGAAACATCAAACCTTGTTATTATTTATAGTGCATTATTTCATATTTATATCATGTTATTTATAGTTTTAGTTACAATATTTCTTTCTATTATTATATAATTTATTTATATTTATGAGATTTATATTATTATTATATTGATTGTGTACTATTTTAAATTTTTTTGTTACATCTTGGAGGAACTGTTCTGAGAGCCCTGTCTTGGCTGTACCCAAAAAGTCAGATCAGAGCTAATGTATCAGCACATCCACCTCCACTCAGCCATTTGAAATGCTCATGGACACAGAATAGCTAATGATGGTAAACACATTTTGAGTGGGATAAAAAGTGAAGGGGTAAACCCTGCGTTATTCTGCTAACTTCCTCACACAATCTAAGCAGGGTGACAAGCACTCCAACGCACAGATTTCATGAACAGGATCCCCCTGCCAGTGCAGCAAAGCCACAACCTAAGTGCACTGGGCCAAACTTGTGATGCAAATGCAACAGCAGCTGTGACGTGTTTTAAGTAAGTTGTACCAGCCTGTGGGATTCTGTGATGCTGTAGAACTGGCAAGCGCAGAAGATTGTCAGCAAATAAGGAAAGTGGGGAGGAATGGAGGGGCAGGTGCCTTCTGGGCCAGCTTCAAGGCTTCGCACGTGCACAGCTGGGCAGCTCTGTGCAGGTCTCCTCTGTACTCATGTTCTGAGAACACATGTATTCGTAGGGATGCTCTTACCCTGGGGAGCACATTTGTGCACCAGGATAACTGCCTACCTTGTCTTGTGCCAGTTCACCTGAATCCTAAGGGAGGGGATCCTTTGAGGCCCAAAGAGATATAGAGGTTCAATTTCCTTCACCTGACTAGATTTTCCTCAGACGCAGGCAGAGGCCATCAGGGAAGATCCTGGAAAGTTAAAAATACATTTGCTGGTGAAAAGTCTGTGTGAGTTTGTGTTAAATCTGTTTGTTTTGATCACAGAGTTTAAACATTGGGGGTACTAGGGAAAGCTAAGATCTCAGAAGAGCTCAAATTATTTTTTTTTTTTTTCCAACATCCCATGAAGATCAGCTAGGAGATGCATTCAGGTTGTGTGATACTGTGAAAAGCATGCTACAACCAAGTGTCATGATGCAACTATTGCTAACAGTACCATGGGCTTTGAAGTGTTTTCTGTGGGATTTTGGAGCTGATGTCCAACTCTGCAGTCACGGGTGGTGAGGTGGCTGCAAGACTCATTCCAGGTATGCCACAGGATGCTGCTTAGTAGAAAAATTCCGATAATAGCAAAAATTAATCCTGGCACATAGTATTCTACATGCTGATCTTAAAATTGTTTCAGATGAAAACGTTTGCTCACTGACGGGCTGCATTTGCCTTGGAAGCACTGATTTCTGAGCTCACAGGCTCACATACTCCACTTAGTGCTACACGAAAGGTCTCGGTCTGGTGTACTGGGGAAAGTACATGGTGCAGAGGCCATGTCTTTATCTTCTGAAATCTTTTAGTAACTTCATGAACAAAACCCACCCTTGTATCTGGTACACTGGCCTTTGTCTGTTGGGATACCCACTATTTAAAGCCTTTATCCCTTAACAGGGACCTGCCATGTAGCGGCCTGCTAAGCCTAAGGGAGTAGGTTGTCATGTTTGGTGTAATTTCCTTTACCACTGCTAGAAAAGCCAGAGGAAGATTCATAAAGCAAGCTAATGCCCAAAGAGCTGTGGTTTGCAACGTATCTTGGTGCCGTGGTATTGGGACATTTTGTTCCATTGTGCAGCAAGAGCAAGGAGAAGGTACTTTGCTGCAGTGAGATATGATATTTTGAGTCTGTGTGTTCCTCCAGTGTATCTTAGTGCTTTCCAAACATATGGATACAACACACAGCAATTTCCCTGCCAGGAATGGTTTTTTCATCTCTGTTTTAAAACATAGGGCTCAATAGGTAAGCATTTGAGATGCCCCAATGAACTAGACCAGCCTCTAGCTGCTACCCCATGACCTGTGCCGCCGCTGCTATCCCAAGCAGACATCTCAGGCAAGCTGGGGCACTGAAAACAGGATCAGAGTGCTCAGTGCAAGTGACCTAAGTAGAGTGTTCAACCTGACGGCTGAGGCACCAAGCACTAGACACCTTGAGAAGCAGAGCTCCCCTGCGTGCTGTTCCCAAAGGGGCCAGGGGTTATGCTGGGACGCCAGCAGAGACAACTTCTTCTCCCAGCCAAGGGCAGCCAGGGCAGAAAACCTGCCTCTCCAGGCAAGCCTATTTCATCTGCCTCCTCTGGGCAGAAAAATTCAGTTTTGCATAGAACACTGCGAAGCCTGGAGCCAGTTCTGAAAGACAACCCCAGATGTACCATGTGAAGGCACATGAGCTCACAGCAATCACCAGCTTTTGCCTTCCATCTGCTCTAATTAAACATGTTTGTGACCAACTGGCTGTGCATTCCTCCGGGAGAATATTTAAAAAGAAAAAAGGCAAAACAAACTTAAATTGAAATGAAAACAAAAATTACAAGGCAAACCTGTTTGAGAAGTGGAAGTCGTAAACCATGTCTTCTTGAGAATGAAGTCCTTTTCCTTTTCAGCTCTCCCCCTCTCCCTTCTATCATTTTTATATAAGCAGGAAATTACCTTGGGAATCAAAATTGTCCAGGTCCTTTTCAAACGGATGCAGAGTACAGTGCTATTTTAAACTTTCAAGGTGTGCATTATGAGGGGAAGGGAAGCAGATCCTGGCTGCCACCTTGACTGGTCCAGCTAATATTGGTCTTGGCAAGAGCTCAGACTTGAGGGTGTGAGTCTTCAGGGGAGTGTTACACATGATGAGCCCCACGTGCCTTAGTTAAGGATGTTGTATTGGTGCCGTATATTAGATATCAGGTAGGAAATAGACACAATCTATTATTTTTAAAAATCAGGCCTTCTCTGGGAGTGCTGTTCACTGGTTGCAATATAGAAGCTCTGATAAAGCACAGAGGTTTTCACCAGCCCTTCTCTGCCCCAGGGGCTGTTGAATGCCACCAGGCCTTGTGATGAGATCCAGACCCTCCCCTCCTCCTTCTGCCCCCAATCCGTCAGCCCATTCACTGCTAATTGAAATCTGCCTGGAAATTACTGGTCAAAGTTTCTGCAGGAGAGGAGGGGGTGCTCTTGTAGATTTCTTCCATGGTTTCCAGCAGCCTCTTGTTATGAATGTCAAACCACTGCATTTGCCATGAAAAGGCGTACCAAAGCCTTCACATGGGCTGTCAGTTATTCCAGTACTTTTTATGTCCTTTTCTCCTGCCTCTTTGAATGGATTAAGAAACTCTCAGATATTAGTACCTGAGGGAAAACTCAGCGGCTCAGCTTATATGCAAATTCTGCATGTTTATAATTCAAACCGTGTTGATTAGGTACAGTAAATAAGTATTGATTCCAACTAGATGGTTTATGTAACTAAGCAGCACAGCAGGAATGAAGCATTACAACTATTACAGCTGCATGTGCAAATTACAGAGCTCTCATTTATCGGAATAGTTGAAATGAACTGCTCCTGCTGTGCTGATTAGTTAAATAAGCCATCAAATCAGGGAACATAACTGTGTGCCATAACACCGCACTCAGTCTGGAATTATGTATTGGACTGTAACATTTGTGATTCATACCGACTAGTCACCCCTCTAACCAACTTAAGTCAAAGAGCGATTTTTCTTATCCCAAACATATAATGTGATATTTATTCTCCCCTAATATTTAAATGCAGAGTTAGCCTGTGGTGACTGGCTAGGGCTTTAGAGTGTTTGTGAGCACGAACTGCACAGATATTAAATGTTAGCAGAGAGCAAGCAGGACAGATTTTGTGAATAGGAGCCATATCTAAATTTCAGGCAGGGCTGGCCATGACTCTCATCTCTGCCAGGTCCAAATGCTGTCTACTGATGCCCTGGCAAAGTGATTTGCATCTGTCAGGTGTGGTTGGTCTCCTCGCCTGGCTGGTCCTGCAGGAGAGAATTGCATTAGCAGCTCCATTGCGATTTTTGTGGAGAGTTTACTTTTAGCATTTTTATTGGATTTTGTTGTCACACTCACACAGCATGCTGGGAAAAACAGGTAGCAATGCATCTTGCATGCAGAGGTGGGAAGATTTGTGATTATTCTTACTTTTATGGTCTTAGATGGTTATTAGCTGCAGTGGGTTCTCTCATGCCGTTTTTGCACTCTTTCCTATGTGTCAACTTTCTCTTGTATCCAGAGACCATCATAATTCCTGCTTAGATGGACTTTTGGTCTGGTCCACTAAGGTTGTCCTCATTTTCTCAGCTCTTGGACTGTCCTGTCTTGTCCTCTGCTTCTTGAAAAATTTCCAAATAGGATAACATGGAGAAGAGATACAGGGAACTGTAGTGCTCTGCATGGCTGGGTGACATTGAACTGAGGACTGTGGGTTGCTTGAAGGACCAGGAAAGGATGTGAGTTAATATTTTAGGCAAAGCTGAGGCAGAGTGCAAAGACACAACCCTGTGGGCTGTGTGGCAGCCCTAGGGGATGATTTGAGAAATGCAGTGATACACATACAGCCTTTATACCAGGATTTCAAAATGACAAGCTCCTCATTTGAGCTGTTTATCCTTCACCTTGGCTGTGTATTTCTCCCAATATCAGAGGACGGAGGGAAGAGCTGGGTTACTGCCAGCCAGTGCTGGTCCTGCTACAGCCTCAGCGCTACACAAAGGTACGCCAGCAAAGCTGAATAACTAGTTTCATTACCTGGATATGTGTTCTTCTCTCGGACATTCAACTGGACAGCCCACTACACTAATCTTGGCAGCACACTTTAGTAGGCTTTTGGGGTGATGCCTGAATGCCCTTGCACAGCCCATGTGAATGAGGCATGGTGTCCCAGGGAAAGGGAGCAGCACGCCCTAACAAAGAAACTAACTAAAGAAACTAACACAACAAAGAAACATGGGGCACCCTTTAACAGGCTGGATCTGATTTTGAAAAATCTGACCAGATCTTTGGCTTAAGCCTTACAGAGTTGTGATGTAAGCTGAATATCAAGTAGAGTGGAGTTATATAATGTTTTAAAGTGACTAGTAAGATTGATGACCTGGAAAATAAGATTTGGCACTGCTGGCGGCAATTGATGAGTGTGCTGCTGCCGCGTGCAGGTAACAGTGGGTCTCTCAGCCAGGCTGCATCTATCTCAGATCCTGGCTTGGGTTTGCTCCTTTCCCTACACTGACATACCTCCTGACTTCAGACTGACCTTATGCTCAGATGTTTTCCTACTTTCTGTAAGAATCCAGATGAATGCTTCTCAGTGGCCTGTTGAAGGGGATGGACTGTTCATGGATGGCAAGAAACTTGGTGAGGGAATATGCTTCAGCAGTCCTATCCAGCCTGAGTGCTTCTCTGGCTCCATAAGTCAGTAATACTATACTTACCGTGCAAAATGAGAGTTCATATTTGACAAGGCAAATCAGTCTTATCTTATCAGTCTTATTGGAAGTCCAGATCACCAGGAAACAGGCGAAGCTTTACTTCTGAGATCCTCCGGGAAATTTTGGAGTTTGCCTCCCAATACAAGCACATTGCCAAAACAAATCAACTCAGGCCTAGCCATGGGTCTGCAACCTAAAGCTGACAGAAAATCTTAACTCCTGATTTACATTGCCATAAGCAGGAACAGGATCATACTTTTGGTCTATCAGCCAGGCTTCATGGACTACAAGTTGACCTCCAGAACTCCCTTCTATCCTCAATTATTTTGTGATTCTATGATTGAAGGTGAAGGGTCTGGAAAACAAGTCTTATGAGGAGCAGCAGAGGGATCTGGGGCTGATTAGCCTTGAGAAAGGGAGACCAAGGGGAGACTTTATGGGTCTCTACAACTGCCTGAAAGGAGGTTATAGTAAGGTGGGGGTCAGTGTCCCAAGTAATAAGCGACAGGACAAGAGGAAATGAACTCATGTTGTACTAAAGGAGGTTTAGAGCGGGTATTAGGAAAACCTTCTTCAACAAAAGGTTGGTCAGGTATTAGAATAGGCTGCCCAGGGAAGTGGTTGAGCTCCCATCCCTGGGGGTGTTTAAAAGATACATAGATGTGACACTCAGGGACATGGTTTACCAGTGGATTTGGCAGTGCTGGGTTAATGGTTTGACTCAATGACCTAAGAGGTCTTTTCCAACCCTTACCACTGAATGATTCTATGACAGTATTTGTTTAGCGCTTACTCATAGAAAGCAGTCATGATATTGTACAATACTCTGTTACAAAAGCCCAGTGCGAATACTAACTCCTGAATTAAAAACCAGAGGGACAAACTAAATTATAGAAGAGGCAGAGCTGTGCAGGTGAGTTTGTCAAGGCACTGGCAGATATTTCAGTGACAATGAATTTCTATTAATCACCCTCAGTTCAGATCTAACTCTCAAGCAGTATAAAAACGCACATCAAAAATCCTATAACTGTACAGTTTTACAGTACCCTTCAGAGTGAGCATCAATGTGGCTCCATGTATGTAAGGAAGTTGTTACACAAGTTGTTACAGGAGCATAAAAATTTGAAAGCAGACAGACCATCATAATTAACACCTAATTATTGCCATGAATAAATAAGTATTACAATAAAAATAGTGATTTCTATCTAAAAGTATCCTCCAATTCCTTTTGGCTAAAATATTGTATTACAATCAGGAAAATAAATATGCAAAGGAAAAAATCCTAACTGGACCCTATGGTGAGCTCCATTTCTTTGGGGTGCTCTGCTGAGGCATCGCAGAGCCCTTCTGAGCTGAACCAAAGCCAATGTTTCCTAGAAAGCAGGAAAAAAGGTTGAGTTGGCTTTGTCTCTAGGAAAAAAACCCAGTAGTTTTAGAAGTGAACTCTTCAGTGTATCTAAAGCTTAAGGGAACAACTTGCTAAGGAGGGCTGTGTGAGGGCAGGAGATTCAAGCTGGACTGAGAAAAGGTGGATGTTCATGACGCTGTTCACTGTTTCGGAGACTTTTTTTAAACTCGTTCTGTGCCTGGATTTTCCTGTGGTCTGTGGGTGGATGTGGTTCCCCAGCCTGTGCTGGGAGCCTGTGGTTCCAGTGGCGAGGTACTCCCCCTCCTTGACAATACATGGTGCCTAAAGCACAGCTGGGGATTGGGAGTCTCAGTGTCTGTCCCAGCTACCCATGAGGCCACCAGCAGATGTGCACATCTGGAGCACTCCAGTGATCCCCTCTCCCCACTGCTCTGACTCCCAGGAGAGCTGGGATGGGAAACGTTGTGGTAAGGTCATGACCTTGCACCTCTTTGCTCCGGCACAGAGCACTCAGTAAAACGCCACGGGCGATGAGTGAAGACAACAGGCTTGTTTCAGGCAGCTAAAAGCAAACCTTGCTTCTGCCTCTAGGCCTGAGCTGCTTCCTACTTTGGGGAGCACAGAGGAAAGGCATGACTCAGCTGCTCTCATCTCACATATTGCAAAGTCTATATTATTCAACAAGGATGTCACCAGAGGAAAACCATTTCAGAAACACAGCCCGAGGAAATCCTAGGCAGGCTGTTAGAGTTGTGGAGATTTTGAGAAGCAGAGGTGTTAAGGGGATCACACCTGAATGCCTCCTATGGAAGTCCAGGGCCTTCCTGGACTGCAACAAGCATAAGGGAGGCTGCCCATGTGGGACCACTTCCCACAGACACCCTCCTTCCTTCTCCAGCCACTTTTCCACCCTCTTTTCACTTTTCACTGACTTTTTCACTTCTGCTTCTCTCCATGTAGCCGTCCTGTGGCCCTTCCTACTATATTGGATTTCAGCACTTAGGTACTGACTGGCTGTGGTCAAGCTGCCATCTCTTGTAAAAGTGTGCTCTCTAAGCCCCACCGTAAAATGGTGGTACAAGATACTGTATTTCTTTAAAATAAAAAAAAAGAAAGAAAAAAAAGGAAAAAAGAACGGAATGTACTGCAGTCAGGAAAATAAATTCAGAAGTGTGTGAATTCTTCAAGAGGAAGGTGATGATCATTTTAGTTTTACTAGCATTGCATACACTTGCTGGCTCCATTTAGAAGGTAGTAGGGGGTTGCCTTGTCTCTGTTGCTGTTCATATTACCTGAGCATTTCCCACAGAGTAGACAGAGTTTTGCAATTTCATTTTACTTTTCATTTTTCCTCCCTGGCCTGATGGGAAATCACTGCAGAAAGCACACAGCTGTGCACACACGCACCTGAGCACGGTGTACAGCAGGCAGATGGCCAATGCCAGCCCTGACCCGGGACTGGGGAGGTGAGGGCATCCCCAAATCAGGTGCCCCCTGCATCATGCAAGGAGTCTGCATGAAGGCGGATTCCCACCAAAGGCTTTGCCTTACCAGTCTAAGAAGAAGACTCAGTGGTAAATTAAATTCTGGAGACGGTGGATTTAGCCAAATATAGGCTCCATTTCAAATGGTTGATAGAAGATCATGCAGTAGCTTTCCTCTGCTGGCATAAGCCATGACATACTGCCTTAGACCTTAGGCTGTATCCAGCAGTCTTGACCTCCGCCCTGTGCTTTTTGGAGAGTTTTGTGGGGCACCTTCCCAACAGAGAAGGAGCAGCAATGTCTTTTGGATTCTCAGGTCCACCACTGTCCCTGGGAAAAACAGCTCATCCTGGACCATGGCACGACTTGCAAGATTAATTGTCCTACAGAAGCAACATGCCAGCTTTGTCTGACACTCTCTCAGCACCACACCTGGAAGACAAGAGGTGACCAGGACTGTGTGGTCAAGGAACAGGAGCAGAGAAAAGTGCACAGAATGTTAAAGTTCACATTTGTGGTGATCAATGATGCAGGCACCACTGTGGCATCCTCCGAACTCTGGTCTGGCTCTGAGAAGCTGCTGGGCAGCAAAGTAATGTAAGCAAGTTTCATCAGTAGGTATTCCGCACCTCTTTCAGCCTGGTCCTTCAGAAGGTATTCCTCCACAGAGTTTTTGAATACTACCATCTCCAAGTGCTCTGGTAGGACACACAATGCCCAGGTTTTCTTGCCTGACTGATGCCATGCAGACATCTCAGGACCTATGTGGTGCTATGTGATACCAGACTCACTGTGCAAGCCCTGACTCGGGTGGGCTTTTGCTTTTGAAGGTATTCAAAACAATGACTTCAAATGCTACCTGTGCAGATGCAGAAGTGTAGTAACCTTGGTTAAATAGCTAATGTTGAGTCCAGAACAGCAGATTGACACCTCCTGCTTTTTTACTTTTTGGTCCAAGGCTCCTGGTGTCTTGGACCAAAAACAGCAGGCTTGCTTTCTCACCCATCTTTTTTTTCTTTAGCGTGCACTCTCCAATGGCATAGGGTCCCTGCCTCTGGCTACCCCAGCAGCCCTCAGGAAGACACAACAGCCACAGCTGGCATCTCCTGACAACACCTACCACTCCAGATCCATATCTCATTACTTTTATTGATTCCTCCAGCACCTTTTCTGCATTCCAAAAAACAACAATTGTGCCTTGTCTGTGAGGAAATGAGCAGTGTGAGAACTTACTAAGAAAAACATCGAAGATGGAGGCAAAAAAAAACAAACAGAAGATGTCTCCTGGCATGTAGGAAGGAGATAGATCTCTGTGGAGAAACATGGAAACTCACAGTGGGAGTTGACAGAGGCAGCCAAGTTGCATGCATCACTGCATTGAGTGGGGTCTCAGAGCCACCTGCAGATCTGATGGGACTCAGCCAGGGAGGAAGGTCTGCTTGAAACACGGACAGCAGGTACCTGGACTGAAAATCCTGGGGTATCAGGCAGTGAAGAGGCTAAATGTGCTGAGTTTAGGTATGGAGGAAGAGACAGGAGATACCACTCTCACTGGGGGCCTACTGGGTCCCAATCATCTGTGCTGGGTCCTGACCCTTCCCTCTCCAGCTCAGCGCATGGTTAGGTCAAAGGCAAGGGTCTGATGCAGAGAGACCTAGTCTTTGGGCACCATTGAAGTGAAAGAAATGCTGCATGGGCCCAAGATTGTCTAGAAGGGTGGTAGACAGCATGTGTGAAGACACACCACAAAGGGGGAAGGAAAATGCAGAAGAGAAGCCTGTGGTAGGGCTGCAGGAGGTCAAACCAGAGAAAGGTGGAGTCTGCAAGGGCAGAACTAGCCCAAGCTCACTTACATTGCTGGATTGATGGGCTGAGGCTGATTGCATGAGGTTCAACATCATAAAGTGCCAGGTCCTGCACTTGGGTCACTACAACCCCATGCATCACTACAGGATGGGGGCAGAGTGGCTGGAAAGCCTGGCAGAAAAGGACCTGGGGGTACTGGCTGACAGCAGTTGAAAATGAGTCAGCAATGTGCCTAGGTGGACAAGAAGGCCGATGACATCCTGGCCTGCATCAGAAATAGTGAGGCCAGCAGACATAGGAAAGTGACTGTCCATCTGGGCTCAACACTGATGAGGTCACACCTCAAATTCTGTGTTCAGGTTTGGGCTGCTCCCTGCAAGCACAACATTGAGGTGCTGGAGTCCAATGTTGTCTCTATAATTGCATTTAGGTGTAACATTTGGGTTCAAAGACCTGAATCTTTGCTGCTATGATTTCTTTTCTTTATAATTAAATGCAATTATAGGTGGATGTCTTGTTAATTGCTCACGTCACAGGAGTGCTTTTTCCAGTGGACTGCTTGACATCAGCTGAAAGTAAGTTAGCCCCTCCCTGATCCTGTTGGAATTGAAGCAAGGAGTAGATGTTGCCTTGATTCAAGTTATAACAAAGGCAGTCAGATTCTGCTGACTTCTGGTACTCTTGGTGTATTCTCAAGGCAAGTAATTTTTAAGGCCACGCTGCCTTTGAATGGGTAAGTATTACGTAAACTTTCATTGTCCCCTTTGGTAGGAGCTTATTGCAACACACAGCACTCTGACTTTCAAACAACAAGGTAATTGCATCATCACCTAATCAGTTGCCTTAGCAACAGATTTCCTAAATTTCCCTGTTGCATTTGCATGTTCATAAGCATGAACATCAGATGAGGGAGAAGGAAAGGAAACAAAAGAAAATCCAAGGTTTTTTAGGATATGCTCTGTGATGGGAAGGCACCTGTAAGGCTGTTTGCTGATAGACTGCACTTTGTTTACTCATCTTTGTGGGGGCTGAGACCCCTCAGTGACGCGGCAGCAGGTGGTGTCAGCTAAACAGTGGAGGGGGTGGGGACAAGTCTGGAAAATTACTGGCATCCTCCTTGAAAGGTTGGGAGGTACAGAGAGAGGTTGTGGGCAAATCTTTGTAACTTCCAAGAGAGAGTTAAGGCAGGGCTGGGAGCCCAGCAGATTCATGAAGTCATTCAAGTTGGAAAAGACTTTTAGGATCATTGAGTCCAACCACTAATTTACAATTTTAAGAAAGCCTGGGTTAAAAGTCTTGGTTGTTGGAGTGCTGCTTATTCATCTATGCTTGATTCAACAAAGGTTACCGCAGCATAGGTAATTTCCCTGGAATTTGCAGGAAGCCTTCCAGACCTGTTCCTTTTCCACTCAGACTCACATGGCCCCGCTTGCAGGGGGAGGAGTAGGCTCTGGAGATGATGCTACTTGCCATTTCAAGAGTGTTTCTCCAGGCAGATCTGCTGAGCAAAGTAACATGCAGCCTCCCAGATCTAACACTGAACCTCAACAGACGGCTTCAGCCTTTCTTGAATTAGCAGCAGATGAGGGACCATGCAGCCTGGACCCAGATAAGCTGCTCTCCTTCTCCTTTCTGGCAAGCTTCACAGTAAAAATGTGAGTGGGACTGGCCTGGAAAAAATGGTAGAGGAGAAGGTGAAGGTGGCTGGGGTCAGCACTGGGTGTTCACAGAACCAGCATCCAGGCCAGTTGTAATGGTCTGAGAGCAGCAATCCTTGAGGCACTGTGGTTAAATGTTTCTTTTAGTACTCCTCGGAATTTTTGATGTAGTGGTCTTTATGGAAGGAGCTAAGGGCGCCAGTGAGGTGCCCAGACTCTCCAACTTGCTCAGCATTGCCAGAACTCAGCTTTGAGACCTCTCCCCTCAAAACCAAGAAATTGCCAGCAACTACAGAGATATTTTTCATCGTGTAAGCACACCACAGTTGATAAGGCTGAGCTCCAGTCACACGTTATAAAGTACGGCTCAAAGAAGTCATGTTGCTGCACCTATCCTGTAGCTACTCAGTGCTGCTCGTGTGTGGGATGGGAGCAAAGGTTACAGTGGGAGGTTGGCAAACACAGCAGATACATGACCAGTGTGATGTGGCTGTTATATCAGGAGTCTTGTTTTTGATTCCCATGTTTAGTCTCGAACTGAGTAATGTGTATTTGAAAATTAAAACATGCTAAAAGGTGAATGTTGAATACAGTGAATTAAAAAAGCACAGTATATACTGAGCTCTGTAATTATATCATCAGGGAATATCATGTAGACTGTGCAATGCTGTGATTCATGATATTATAAGTAAATAATAGGAGATTAAAAATGTTCTTGGGTTCTCATCTGTAATGTAGCCCAGTTTAAGGTTATACATATCAAAATTATCAGTGGAAAAACACTATTTCAGAGCTGAGTCACAGACAGTCACACCAAGTCAGAGACGAAGGTCTTGCTGGGAGAGCTGGGCTTTGATACCACAAGCAAGGTCCTGAGGTATCCCCAGGGATTACCACATATTGAAAATACTAGGGAAAGCATTACCAGATCTTTTGGGCATGGCTATGGGAGTTGGGTTCATTCCCATTTTACAGACCAGTTACTTGAAAAGAAGTTCCTCACAGGAAAACGACAAGGTGTTCCCCGAGCCAGGAGAGCAGCAGGGCATATCCCTGCCCCTGCTCAAACTGGCAGAGCGTGCTGCCTTTGGTGAGTACTGGCTGCCTTTACTGGAATGTGCAGCCTTCTCCCCCCACCCAGCATCTTGGCAGCACTTCTCTTTTCACACCAAACCAGACAGGAATGAGTTTTCTTGCCGTGTTGTTAAGAAAGGCTTCAGCAAATACTCAGTGACAAGTGGCAAGAATTGTCATTCCCGGGAGTTGCTTTGGTAACTCAGGCATGTATGTGAGGAAATCGCCTTACAGAAGGGCAGGACGTGGGAAGCAGAGTCTTGAACTTACTCACTGATTTCATCTCCCAGTTGGAAATTATAAGAAATCATTTCAGTAATCCAGGCACAAACTTGCCGTAGAAAAGATATAGTGCAAACACAAGAAACCTTGATGGTATGGGGCAGGATTTCCCTGCATATTAAGCTGAAGAAGGATGAAACATACATATACATGCAACAACTGACTTCTGAAATAAGCCCAGAAATGTATTTGAGTGTAAGCAAAGGAAATACTAGCACAGGATGTTTAAAGAACTTCATGTTCGTATGAACTTTCTCAACTAATTTGTAACGTATTAACTGAAACTGTGCGCTTCCAGACAGCAGCTGGATGCAAGGTCTGGGGCCAGGCAAGCATGGAGGGAGCTGAAGTTCTTTAATTGCTTCTAGATCTGTAGGGAGAAGCATGTCACTGCTGGTGACTTCATGAACTAATAGGATCTGCTGATACTGCTCCAGCCAGTACAACATTCTGCTGAAGGTACACAGCTATGGCCAGCGACCTTCATGGTATGCTTTAAGGGAAACCCTCATGCCTTTGCCCTTGATCCCAAACTAACCTACATGTGGAATCATGCAGGTATTAGGAATTGCAGCTCAACAAGAGCCCCCAGAGATTGTCCAAGAGAAAGACAGAGGTGTCTTCCTAAAGGCAGCACCAGTATCAGAGAGCCAAGACAAAGGTGTTCCAGGCACAAAGGTCTTTATGGTTAAACTCCATGCATAAGTTGTATTTGACTCATCATGACTTGAGGACAGCAAAAAGAACAAAACAGCAACAGATTTCCTCCAGGGTGAAAGCTGTAAAAGAGCTTTACCAATGGAGGTTAATGGTGCTACAGAGAGGTCAGCAGTGCTGGCTTTTATTTCACCTCCAAGTTTTTATTTCAGACACTGTTCAATGTTGCTACAGCTCTCTCTGTTGATAAGACTCAGGGTCAGCCAGTGCTGTCAAGTGAACACTGAAGGACACTGTTATCTGGCTGCTGCTGGCCCAAGGCTCTGTCCCAGCTCCATATTATCTCACCACAACCCAGTGGTGACTCTGTGGAAAATTTTCTCACTAAAACCCTACCAAATAGTGCACTGGAAACATTAAAGTGTTTTCCCTCATGCTATTAAACAATTTTGGGAAAATCTCTTTTTGTAGACAAGGTAATTAATAGTTGCTACATTAAACCATAAAATAAAACAAGAGATGGATTACTAAAGTAATTTACCAAAGCTTGTTATAGTTTCATATATAATAAAGGAGATTATTGTAGAAAAAAAGGCAATTTGGAAGAAAAAACAGAAAGGGATGTTTCCCCCTTGCTTGTCCTTTGAGGAGTGGCCAGGGAGCACTGGTTGTTTGGAGGTGGCCCGAGCCTCCACCATCACTTAGATGTGGTTGTTTTTGGGAACAGACACCACAAACTACACAGCTCTGAGGAAGGGCATAAATGCTACTTCATGCTGAGACAACGTTGGGAATGGTGCACAGAGGCTTGTGTGCAAAAAAGACATCTGCAAGGTATTTTTAAAACCCTTCCCAGTCAAATAAAAATGATCCTTAGACAGAGAAAAGAGGGTTTAACATCCCTTATGTCAGCCATAACTTCCAAAGTAGTTTTTATTAACCCGAGAATTTTACATTGGACAAAAAATTCATATCCAGTGTTGTTGCATTAGTGCACACAATCCTTACAAGAGCCCAGTAATTTGGGGTGACTTCTGGTGAGTCAGACCCTACTCGGCTCCTCCCAAGCCCACTGCCAGAGTCATCAGCCCACCCAAGAGATCCTGGAGACATGGCAGCAGCTGGGGGAGCCTGGAAGCAAGGCGAAATGAAAAACAGGAGAGGGTGCACTCAGTATCCATGAGTGAGTGTAGTCTGAGTGCAGCATCTGAAACGGGTCAGAGGGACGTGTGCCTGGGGTGCCACCACGGGAGAGACTGGAGCTGCAGCCCTGAGGACTCACATGCCTGCATGCCAGACACTGGACAGACTGAGATGCAGAGGTGGCCACTGGGCAGGCCGAGCATCTGAGCCCCGCTGCTGCAGTGATTCACACCGTTCGTATCTATATGTATAATTTCCACTTATGGACTGTCATCCTGCTTAGCTGGGGAGGGGAAAAGGATGGGGCTGCCAGTGCTGTTTGTGTTTACATGAGTGCTGGCCACATCTCTATGTGTAGCTCAGAGTGTCTGGCCGTGCATAGGCATGTGCTGTATTTGTGTGCTTGTGTGTGCACCTGTGGGGAATACACACTCAGCCTTGTCCAGCTGCACATAGAGGTCTTGGAGCTGTGGCAGTCATCTATATCAGTCTGCTCCCTAACAACTTACATGCTTCTTGTCAGCCTTTCATGTAAAGGAGGAGACTTCTGTGACCCGTGGATGCCACATATGGTTGCTTTGTGTCCTCTGGCAGTGCCAGGATGAAAACTGCTGAAGATTTCCCCAGCAACAGGGAATCCTCAGCCGCGTTGCGGGGCAGTGCCTTCCAATGCCCACCACCTTTTTGTGCAGCAAGCACCCAAGGGGGAGAGAGCAGCAAAGCCCCCATCCAGCCCTCTGCCCGCCCTTGCCTTGGTGCAGCAGGCTATCCAGGGCCCTCCAAGCAGCTCCTTTCTGACAACCAGCAAAGCCCATGTTTGGGAATGGAGCTTTAGTGAGGTCAGACGGTAGTGAAACTGCTTTTCTGCTGCTCATCACACAGATGGCAACTGACTTTTGTGCTGCAGAGCATCCTTCCATCTTCCCCTGACTTTTCAGTGTTTTCTCCTCGTTTTTATCACCTAAAATAAAACTTTCATGGCAGGAGGGGGAAGTATCAGTCCTATGCCTCATAAACCAGGCCTCCAGTGCCATTTAGAGGCATTCTGTTATATGATTAAAGCTGGGCTGGATATTTTATTCATAACAAGCACATTAGGCTGTTTCTGTGATGTTTGTGCTACTCCCTCCTCTGGCCCTCCACTTCTGGGGCATTGATGTGGGTAATGACTTCCTCTCTGTAGGAAAAGAGTTCATAGCATGAACTAGGAATAAACATGCATTTTAGCTAAGGGGTGAATTCATGACTGTAATTCATATTTTAAAACAGAGCAAGTCTTTTGCTTATAGACAAGCAGATCATGTGGTTGCAGTTGAAATGTAGGCATCAAAACACTAAGAATGACATTTGCAGATCAGGATCCTAATGGAAGTAGCAAAAAAGGAGCAAGCCACAAGCTGTCCCCCTCTGGCAGCTACCTGTCCAGGCCCTGCCTTTGCTCTTAGTGTTATTGCCCGGACATCACCTTGAACTGCTTTCCTTGATAAACACATAGACTTTATTTTGGTAAGTTTAAAAAGGCATGGAAAGGAGATGCACTCCATTTGGCAGGGAAGCTGAGGATCTGCGGAGGCTGTTGAGTCACTTTGTTTGAAGGAAAAAAAGCATGAAAATGAAAAGACAGGATTTTTCATTGTCCGCCAGTCACATGGGGATCCTGGGAGCACCAGAGTGGGGTTGCACCCTTCATTCCTGCAAAAAGACAATACAAGACCTGAGAAGGAAGGAAATGCCCTGCAGAAAAAGAAATGTAGCTTTGAAAAAATGAAGAGTAAGAGAGTCTGGTAAAGGGAGGACACACAATCTTGAAAGCTTTCAGAGCAATGAGACTGTTGCACAGAGAAGTCTCATTCCTGCAAAGACACATCGTTAACGTTAGAGGTTGAGCAGCCCCAGCAGATGAACCTAAGTACACATTTATATTTCTGCCAGACTACAACACCTGTGGGCTTAAATGTTGCCTCGGCAATGTGAGAAGGTGGACAACAGATTAAGTCGGCATCTCTGGAAATCCAGGATTGGGACTCATCACTCAGTGCTCCTGCGCAGATAGCAAAGCTCCCCAAAGAGATTTTGTGTTTTTCTCACACTTGGATAGGTGTGCAGTGTAAACACAGGCATGCACAGCTTCAGGAGTCACATCAAATAGATGTCTGAAGCAGCTCATGCAAAACAGCAAATGGCACGCAAACACACCAAATCAGTCACATCCCGAGAGCTGAATCCTTTACATGTAGTTACCCAGGGTTACGGATGCAGGAGTTGCTCAGTAAGCTGCAGACGTGGGAAAGTCTTGTTTATCCTGAGAAATGTGTCCTTCATTCCCTTGTCTTTGCATGTCAGTAGCCCAGCTGCCCTTTAGCACATCAAACCACAGCAAGAGACAGCACATGTTGTTTCAGGCTTCAAGTGTCCCATGTCCCAGTTGCCTGATAAGTACACACATGTCCAGCACCCACCAGATGCTATCACAGACGAGGTACCAACAACTGGACTCACCCTGCCCTTCCCTCCAGCAAGGTCTGCATTGGTCCTTCCCTGAGAAGCAGCCAATTTTCACAGCACATGTAGGATAATTCACCCTGAGACCTCCATCCCACCATCAGGCTGGACTGAAACAGGTTCACAGTGGTTTGGGGAGAATGGACAGATGGGAGCAATAGACAGACAGGTGGGCGGCCTCATCACATCAACCTTGTTTCTCTAGCAAGCCAAGCTAAAAATAATAACAGCAGGAGACATATATTTGAGAAGCTGAGAATAAGACACAAATGTCATGTGAATCATAGGGCCTTAAAGGATGCCTGGGCTATCTCAGGCAACTGCATTGTGGTATCCCTTTCACACACCATCCTCAAGGATGGTTTGCTCTTTCATTCCACCTACTCAATGGAAAGCTTGAGTTACCCTTTATCTGTCTGGCCACTAAGCACATCCTCCTAACTCCTAGCTGAATTTATCTTACTTTCTTGGACAACTTCATTGAAACAAGAACTGAGACTGCATCCAATGAATTTTAAATTAAAAACAAAAGTATGAAGTCAGGAAAAGTAAGGCCAGATACAGAAGAGTCAAGACAAATGTTTGGGAAACATAGGCTGCAAAAGGCCTGTTGGTCTGCATATATGTGAACGGTGCTTCTCTGTTTGTGTAACATCTCTCAGACAACATGCTCAGAACGTTAAGGCTGGATTACCCCCCATGTTTCTGAAGCCCAGTCTCACAAACTGATTTCAGGGTTTGCACCCTTTCATTATCCCTGGTACTGATGCTTTTTCTGGAGTTCACGAAACCTTTGCTCTGCAGCGAGATCGTGTTCTGAATGGTGCTGTGGTTAGAAAGAGATCTCATTACTGTTCAAAAATTCTTGATTGTTGAATGATGTCTTAAAAGAAGAGTGAAGCTGAGGGTGAAATAACAGTGAAAAGACAACAAGAAAACATTTTTTATGTGCTAGGAAGTACTAGCTTGTGCAATGACTATTCTCATCAGCCTTTGCTTGATTCCTCAAGCGGCAGTTTTTCATACAACAGCCACCACCTCACCTGAAATCCTCAGCAACAATAGGGCTGATGTCTAGTATTAGTTTGTCACTTGGTCTGTTCAGCTTGGAGGAAACTGAGGCGAGACCTCATTGCAGTCCACAACTTCCTTGTGAGGGGAAGAGAAGGGGCAGGCACTGATCTCTTCTGTGGTGACCTGTCACAGGACCAAGATAACGGCCTGAAGTGTCAGGGGAGGTTTAGGTTGGACATTAGAAAAAAGTTCTTCATCCAGAGGGTGGTTGGGTGCTGGAACAGGCTCCCCAGGGAAGGGGTTCCAGCACCAAGCCTGAGAGAGTTCAAGAAGCATTTGGACAATACTCTCAGGCATACGGTGTGACTCTTGGAGATGGTCCTGTGCAGGGCCAGGAGTTGGACTCCGTGATCCTTGTGGATCACTTCCAACTCCACATATTCTATGATTCTGTGATTCTGTGATTCTGTGATTCTATGATTCTGTGTAGTGGTACCAGCACTGCTGCCTGGAGGAGACAGTCCCAGGATTGGACTGCAGGCTGTCAGAAAACAGCTCTTACTGGATGTCAGATGCATGTCATATAGTGAATGCACAAGCTGCATCAACCTGTATTTTGGTCTGGACCTGCTAGAGTGGATGCAGTGGATATCTACCAGCGGACACAAACCCAGATTTTCCCAGTCTGTCATCTTCATACAAATTCTCTTCTAGTTAACAAAGTGCCCGAGACTAAAGCAGCAGTCCCTCCCCAAGCCACGATGACTGCTTCTGATCAGGAAGGGCACTCCACGTGCTTCCAGGAAATCAGCAGTTCCCATTAGAATTGAAAGATCCACTTCTTCATTTCAATGCCCCAGCAGCATAAGCACAGGGAGCAGTGGCAGCACTGGAGGCAGGCAGTGGGGTGCAGGGAGCATAGATCCTGGGGAGAAATCAGTGACCTTTCCCAGGCTAACTTTTGTTTGCTTGACAGGACAAAGGAGATGGAGAGAGGCTGCAGTGACGTGTCAGTTTATTATCACCTGTGTGTGAATGGCTCTCAGAGAGGTCAACGAGGTGCTTTGCCAGCAAGGGCACATCAGTGTCTGGGTTTGCTCATCTTTTGTAGCTAGTTGGCATCATTGCCACTCCCCAGCTGTAAAAGCCAAGCTGGCCAGGCCATATGCAGGGAAAAGGCTGTCCAAATCAGGGCACGTTGCATCTGTCTCCAGCACACAACATGTCAAGCAGGCCTGAACACGCTCCCTGGATTCCTTGCTTGAAGACAGGGCATGAGGTGGTCAACCTCAGCTCTTCTGCAAGTCAGGCAGTGCTTTTGAGGTGAAACAGGTCCAAATACATTTAAAAGGTTACCTTTAGAAGGAAGCTGATGGAAAAATCCTGCTCAGGAAAGGTGAGAGGAGAGAGGTAGGTCTTCTCGCAGGCACCGCCAGTGTCCCCCACCACCATCCAGGCTTGCAGCACCATCCCCACTGATGTCCCACAGCTCTGATGCATGAGAAGATGGGCTGGCACAGAGCTGCACACCTGTCACTGTGACAAAGACCCTTATGCTTGAGGAACCCAGAAACCCTACACCTGGGATCTTCCTCTAGCTGAGGCATTGTCCGATTGAGGGATGAGAATGTGACTGCCCTACAATGTACAGTTTAGTAAGTCAGGGAGAGGGAACAGTCTCCATATTAACTATTTCTGTTCTTCTCTGAACAGAAAAATGAAACTACCCTGAAGGCCTTTCTTTAGTCAAAATACAGTAATTCCAAAAAATAATTAGCCACTGTGAATTCGTAAGTTTCTTCTTTTTTTTTCTCTTAGTAAGAAATACAGCTGATTCACTTAAATGTAAATTGGAGTTACAGAGGTGCAAGAGAAAGTTTTTTCTTAATGATTCCTGCATATTTTTGTGTCTCGTGAGGATGTCTTCTGCTTCAGCAGTAGCTATCAAAGGACAAAAAGCAGAGATAAAGCAGCTCAGTGCTTTGTCAGTTCTATAACTCTAGTTAACCTCAGACGAGGACACTATTGCTGAAATACAATAACAAGCTACTGGGCAACATGATCTCTTATTTCTCGAGTGATCAAACAAATTATTCATCTTTTTAGACTGAACCTAATCTGACAGCAACCTTTTCATTTAAAGCAAATTAAGGATCTCAGACTACCTAAGATGAATGATTGTTTTTTTGTTGGTTTTTTTCCCTTTAATTAAATGAAAGTGGGTTTTATAATTTAAACATTCCCACACACTGTTGAATGGATGCAAATTTTTTCCATGATTATTCATGCAGTGCAGCAGCAGGCTGAAAACAGCAGTGTTAATTCCCCAGTGAATCCTTCAGAATGTATAGGGTGCATGCAGTAGCTCCTGGAGACCTGCCACAGAGGGCTATATTGTGCCAAGTCATGCACAGAATAATAGGAAATGGCAGAGTGCGATCCAGCATTTCCACTCTAAAGCTGAAGCTTAATGAGATGAAGCAGCTGAGGGCGACAAGGGTATGCCCTCCTTTCCCCATTGCCCAGCCCCGCACAACACGTGCCTGGTGATGTTTGACAAGGCAAGGCCTGGACCACCACACAGCTCCTTTCTTGGTTATGTCCCTCCCTGCTTAGCCATGGATAAGGCAGGGCAGAGGCAGAAGGAAAATGGAGGATATGGATAAAGAGGTGAAGTGCCCCATGGCTGGGAAGGCTGGGGCACAAGGGCTGGTGACACTGCAGGGTACAGCTGCCCACAGAGTAAGTCAAGAGCAGAATGTACTTTGTGCCATTGCCATCCAGTGGGTTTGCAGAGGAGGTGAGACTGGAAGGATAGTGCGGGTCCTGGCACTACTGGTCCTGGTTTCCACTAGTAGTCTCCACTGCCAGAGATCTGCATGGTAAGACACCACTGACTGCACCACTGAGTGAGATCGGGTGTTGAATGTCCTCAGATGCAGATAACTTGATTTTTCCCCCGTGCCGTACAAACTGACACAAGCTCCCTTTAGAGGCAATAGGAGACAAGGGCCAGTATGGGTGTGTGGCTGGGGTGTCCCACAACACCTGCAAGGCTGGCAATATCTAGAGTGCCCTAATGAGCCTTGACTCCCTGTGGTCCTTCCTTTGGCATATTCCACCAGTAACAGGACTCCCCACTATGCCACATCTGCCCCACAGTGCGGCCACAGCCCTGGAGGGCATGGCCACTGCTCAGGTAGTCGTGTACTGTCACCCATCAGCAGCCTCTGCTCCACTCCAGAACATCACGATGCTGCCCTGGCTTTTCCATCCAGGACTCCCAATGCTGCCCCGGCAGAGATACTCAGCCTTCTGTTATGGCTTTGGAGCATCTGTCCAAGGCGGAAGAGCACACACTCACAGAAGTTGTTGTATATTATGGGTGAAAGGAGTTCATTCCTATAGACAGCAAGTATCCCAAACACTGCTCCACCTCCTTTCCTGAATAGAAGGATGTGGTTCACTAAGAAAACAATCCTAGTGAGATTGCCCAGACAACATTTCCCTTTTCACTAACCCAACCAAGGTTTCATGTGACAACCTGGACCTGAGGGATATTGCACCTGTCATTTCTTTTGTTTTCTATGCAAGATACTGTTCCCTGCCCCATGCAAAAAGGCAGACTTTTGCAGCCAGAAGGAGCTCTCTACAGCTGTCCTGTGAGCACAGAAATACCCAACAAAGGGATCAGGATGAGGAAAAATACAAGGATGCCCAGAAAAATTGCATAACTGCATTCCTCAAAAGCAGCTTCCCCGTGAATGATGGTAGGAAGTGGAAAATATATATGAAGAGCAGCAGAAATGAGGGCTAAAATTAGACAAGTGATCTATCTTCTTGGTTACTCCTACCAAAGGAGGGTTTGTATGCCAAGGTTTTGGTAGTGCGGGCAGTGACCACAGGTAGCCACTGGAGTGGGTCCTGCAAGAAGCTTCCAGAACCTTCTTCTGTGCCCAACAAAGCCAATGCCAGCCGACTCCAACACCACTGGCCAAGGCTGAGTCCATCAGCGACTGTGGTAGCACCTCTGGAATAACAGATTTAAGAAGGAGGGGAAAAAACCTGTGTCATTGCAGATGGAAAGAGGAGTGAGAATATGTGAGAGAAACATCCCTGCAGACACCAAGGTCAGTGAAGAAGAGGGGGTGCACCAGTCAGGAAACCACTTCATACTCACATCCTTCTCTCAACATTTTCTAGCTCCAAGGCGAAGGGACAAAACTGCATACTGCATTCACAATTATGCTACTCATTATTTAGTAACATAATAACATTTCCTGACCCATTCCTGATTCATTTCCTAACAATTGCCTTACAAAATCTATAATTTTTTTTGCAATAGCACGATCTTACCTCTTAGCTAACAGTTTCAAACTGCATTGCCTAATGTTATACCTCAGTTGACAAGGAACTGTGACCTGACTTTTCAGTGCTTCCCACAATTCCCACTCAAGTTGTTGTACCCAAATTTCCCCTGAAGTGAAAACAGGTAAAGATACGTACATTCCGCTAGGGAATTAACCTACATATTTCTAGTGAGCAAACAACCATCTGTCTTTATCTGAGATATGCACATTCCAGAACATGCCTGACTAAGCCCTTGTGGTGCCTGTATCTCCCCTGCGACAGTCCTGAACACTGGAGATCACCACACTAAAGATGGAGCACTATTTTACCCCACAGATACCTGTTGGCTTCAACAAATGTTAGCCAGACTTTCAAAGGAGTCCAATCCAGTAGAAATTATTAATCAAATTAAATCTATCTATCTATCTATCTATCTATCTATCTATCTATCTATCTATCTATCTATCTATTTATTTGGAAAACCTGACATTTAAGCACGTGAATCATGAATTGGAATTAGGCTTAACTGTAGTGTTAGCCATGCTGATTGATGTCTGACTTATCCTAGCACACTGCAGAGCCAGACTGATTTTGCTGTGTCCACATACATGCCTGTATTGCCTTGTGTGCTCTACTAGGCCATCAGAAGAGATAAATCCATATTTTTCTGGGCTTCAGCATCTAAATATCTCTGGTTCTTCCTCATGCAACTGCAGAAAAATGCTGTTGCATGTTGTTGGGTAGAGGAGGGGGTCATGGGGAGGCACTCAGAAAATGCACGCCAAATGGAGCACAGCTCTGCACCAATTTTGATCCCTCCATATATTTCTTATCTGAGCCAATCATGGTGCAGGGACCTCAGCCTCTGTCCAAAGATACCATTAGGGTTAGGGTTAGGGTTCAGAGAACCACAATGCCTACAAGATCCACACACAATGGGGCTGAAAAAGGCATACCAAGGAGAGCACATCACTGCACGAACATTGCTCTGTCCACATCTTTCTTATCTTCACTACCCATGGTACTAGGGACTTCAGCCTCAACTCCAAACCTCCATTGGGGTTAAGGTAAGAGTTCAGAAATCTACAAAAGCCATAGATCCAAGGACACTGGGGCTCGAAAAGGCATGCCAAGGGGAGTATGGTCCTGCACCAATATTGACCTCACTATATCTGTCTTATCTGGGACACCTGTGGTGCTGGGAACCTCAGCCTCTGTCCAAAGGTGTAGTGGGACAGGAATAGGCATGCCAAGGGGAGCAGAACACCGCACCAACATTGATTTGTCCATGTGTTTCTTATCTGGGTAACCCATGGAACATGGGACCTTAATCTCAACCACGAGTGAAGGCTCTCAGTGGTCTCTGGTGAAATATTCAGTCTCCCAGCACTGGAAACCTCAGACCTTCCCAGTCTGATGTCAGTGTCCTTCCTGACCCCGAGAAGGTCTATTAGAGAAGCTAGAGGAAGAAGCACAAAATTGCATCAGGCAGTTGTGGAAATACTCTAACAGAAATGGCTTTTTTGCTCCTATTTATTCATAGCACAAATATGCCTTATACTGAGGATGCTCGACCTGTCCAGAAATCACAGAGATTTTATTTATGTTTTAATCTTTGCTAATCAAACTGGGTATTCCCGTTATCCAGAAAAATATCCAGTTTTGGTTTGATTAATACTAAACTCTTGGCAACAGTGTTATATTAAAGTCTCTAGAATAATGCAGCACAAATCTTGAAATTTACTTTGGGGTCAAATTTTGTAGCAGGGATGTACTTCACAGAAACATTCACAAAAAGCCTATGCAAAATGATGTCTAGCTCTTACACAGCACTTTTCTATAGACCTCAAAAACTATTTGCAAAAAGGTTCTGTATAATTTCATTTTTCTTTAAAACTGAAATGAGTATTTTTTTATCTAATAAATCAGGGAATTGGTTATGTCAGACTTCTGGTCTTACTCTACATAATAGTCTACACAGTCTTCCACAAAGTAGACGAAAGTATGGACAGTGTGACCATATACAGATGCCCTAACATATGTACCTCTTATGTACGTCATGTGTACATCTCCTGGCCATCTTTGTATTGCGCAGTTTTACCTTGTGCCTGCACTGACCCACGTCATGTCTCTGCCTAGTACTCTCAAGCAGCATGAGTCCTTATGGCAAAGACCAAAGACCAAGCGAACACTGAACTGTGTTAGCAAAAGTGTAGCCCACAGGTCAAGGGAAGAGGTCATTGCCCTCTACTCAGCATTTGTGGGACCACATCTGGACCAAAAAACTCTGTCTGGTTTTGTGCTCTCCCACACTGAAAGGTATGGGTACAGTGAAGCAAACCCAGTGGAGGGCCACCAAGCCAGCCAGGTGACTAGTCCACACGGTATATGAGGGAAGGCTGAGAGACCTAGACTGGTTTAGCCTGGAAAAGACTCAGATTTTTCCTCTGTTCCCATGATTTTGAGTTCTGAAGATCCTTAGAAATTGTACCAGCTCAACAGTGGGTAATAAATCCCTGGGTATGCTCTGCACACTGGTTGGCCAAATATTTGAGAAGCCTTTGGGATGAAAATCACAACATTTAAATTAAGATAGTTATCAAGAGCTTTTGAAGTCAGTTCTAATGTGAGTTTTGCTATTTCCCCAGCTCCTCCCTGTTAAAGATAATAAGTTCCATGTTGAACTGAGGAGAATTCAAAATACTTAATAATCTAGACAAGGTGTCTGATGCCATATTTAGCACATCAGTTTAAAGGAAGCTTGAGCCCGATCTGTCTTTTATATAACTCTTTGTACTAAACCCCAAAAGGTGGAATAAGGCTACTAGAATCAGCTGATACTAAGTGAAAATGTGAGTAATGCTTGAATGTTTCAGAAAATATATTTTTTTCTCCATAGTTAGCAATGTATGAGTCACTCAGGCTCCCTAGCTACTGCAGTGCATGAATGACTCAAAACTCCACCGAGAACGGAGGCACAAGCAGTTCTCTCTTTGTGCCAGATTTTCTCCTTTTAAATCACCCTTGTTGTATCTCACCCACTTCAAAAAAAGGAGAAACTCTTTCCCTATTACTTCCTTCCGCCGTCTCCATGCAAGCCCGGATAAAACTGTGCACAAGGATGGTCAGTGCTCATTGTGATTGAAAAAGCACAGGATATGATGTGTTAAAGTGAACTCAGTTAACCTTTTTTAAGAAATGAAAATGTACATAAACTAGTTGCTTTGCTGAGCTACTCTGAAGTTCTTGGAAGAGCAAGGATACTGCACTTTTAATCATATTGGACCCCAATGTCCTCTATGGAATATTCCTATGTAGCAGAGCTCAGCCTGGGGTCTTGGAAAATTTAGGCAGTCGTTTGTTTGGGAAGAAGTTTTGAATTCAGTTCATTGTGGACCTTGAAACACCTCAGTCCTTGGGGAGCTGTACAGTTTTACAAACTAGTAATTCCTGTTTAGTTTAAATGGGATGAATTGCTGCTGAGAGGATCCATTTTAATTTGTAATTGGTATTTCCATCAGAACAACTCACACAACCCCATCTTTAGTGATTGCTGGCCACATGCCTGAACCCAGGTTCCCTCTGCAGAGCTCTGAGAAGCTCTTCAGAGTCACAGGCAAATCTGTTTTTGGTGTCATGTTCCCACTGTCTCATCACTTGATGCATCACATGAGTCATTTTCCAAGGACTGAAAAATGGAGAGGGAAAAATCATGCTGGTCTGTATATTAGTTGTCACTTGGAAAAAAAAATGCTGCATAATCTGGCAATTTCCTAGCCCCATTACCTCACCCCTAGGCTGATCACCAGCCTCTTATTCTCTCATCGCAGCTATGTTGCAATGACCATGGGGTATTTTGGACAGTGATCATTTCCTGTTCTCAAAATCCTTCCTCTGTAAGACCAGTCTGACCTTTTGGTCACATGATGGGAAGAAGTGTACACAGTCATTTGTTAGAGCAAATCTCAGTAAGATAAGCCACTGGTTTCAGTTCTGCAGTCTATTTTCTATTTATGAGAAAGTTAGCAAGTTCAGAAGGAATTACTGTGAATTGTTTTCCTAAGTCATTCTTCCCATTACTCATTTATAATTCAGTTTTTTCAGAAGTTATTTGACTTTAATTCTCTTTGATTCTGCAGCCTTCTGAATACAACATCTTTATACAGACAAGAGCAACAACTGTCCAAGAGTCATGAGAGCTTAGTGCTGTTAACACAATATCTGTTGGCTAGAATTTATGTTTCAGAGTTAACCATTTCACTGGTGGCCACTTTAACCATCTGAAGCCAACCAAATGATCCAAGAGTGGGGAACTCTCCTAATTAGGCAAAAGCCATCACTGCCAGACAAACTTAGTTTGGATGAGTCCCTTCAGCTTGTGCAGAGTAGCTCTTCTGTTGTCACCATGAAACACAGCATTCTTCTGAGTCAGTCATTCTTTTACCCTGTGGCTTCTGAAACAGTTTTTGATCACAAGTCTCAAATTACGGTCAAAGACTGCTGACTTTGTCGTCTCTCTTGGCTGATACAGGTTCATCCTGTTGGTGTTTAAACAACTAATTCAAGAGTCCAAGTTATGCTCTAGTCAACTGATGAAGGAGATATCCATAAGAAGCGTGCAGATGGATATATGAAGAACAGGAGATGGAGCTGGTCTTGTTCAACCTGAGGAAGAGAGAGGTTGGAGTATCTCGTTGTTGACCACAGCTGCATTATGGTATGATGCAGAAAAAGCAGAAACAAACTCTTCTCAGAGGTGCAGAAGAATCAGACGCAAGGCAACAGACACAAACTGCAAAACAGAAATTTCAATCAGATTTTAGGAAATGCCTTTTCCTGATGAGGACAGCAAAATGTTCGTGCAGGTCTTGGCATCTCCATCTTTTGGAGATATTCAAAACTCATCCAAACAAGGCCCTGAACAACATGCTGTAACTGGATATGCTTTGTGGGAGAGATTAGACAAGAGAACCTACAGAGGCCCTTTCCAATTCAGATTTTTCTATGGCTGAATAGTTCTGTGGGTTTGCAGGACATCTCAGATACGGAACAAGCGTCAAAGCCACCCAGTTAAGTCACCTTTCATTGTGTAGCTTGAGAAATTTTACACTGGTAATTTCCACACCACTAGTAATTAGTTGTTCTCTGCTGTGACTAGTTCACTGAAGTTTAATTTTGTTTCAGCTGAGAACCTATGCATTTTGTAATAAAAGTGCTTTAGTCATAATGCTACCTGAAATATTTTGGACATAGTCTAAAAACACTCATTTCTGTCTTTCTTTTTAGCTCTACTTAGTGGATCCCTTTTTTCCTTGCTCATCATTTTACCAGGTGTATTATTCCTATACGTAATCTCTTCCATTCATTAACTTCTGCTTGCCTGTTGGCTGCATAGATGTTTGGCATTGAAAATTGACCGAATATCAGTATATGTGGCCTTTTAATATGATTAGTTAGTGTTTGCAAATCACTTTGTAATCAGTCAAGGAAAAACTGCAAGGCTGTGAGGGTTAACAAAGAGGTCTTCTCCCTTACTTTTTGCTTGATTTGTTTTATAAACAGTGACACAAGCAAATACTTCAGGACCCAAATTGGAAAACCACTTCTTATTGTGTTGGATTAAAGGAATAGAAGACCAGTGCAATGATTTTTGCTTGCTTCTTGAAAGATACAACAGCTCTGGCTTGCTCTATGCGTTTGCAGGCAGCTTAGTTCTCATCAGCCTGTATTTTGTCAGTGCAGTGCTTATCTGAAACCCTTACGCAGCAATCTTACCAAATGATGCCTTTCTCACTGCTGTTGTTTTCATAGCAAAAACTCACACAACCTTTTTTGGCATGTTATCTCCTATCAGCTCTTATTCAATTGAGCAAAATGTCTTAAAAATCAACGGAAAACCCAAGAAGATGTGATAATAAACAACAGCACGTCAAAGTTTAGGAAAGTGTGATTACCATGTAAACACCATGGAGACCATTGTCAGGTCAGATCTGCTTTTTTTAATTAACTGAAACAGAGAGAAAATATCAGGTTAACAAATAAAATTACCAAATTGTAGGTGTGAATATTATTAAGTAACATTCCCTGTATTAATTCAGAAGCTAGAAAATAATTTTCTTTTCATTTTTTAATATCTGTTTCTCACTTCATTTTTTTTTTCTTCTTTTTCTCCATCTCACAGAGATTTGAAAATGTTCTGTGAGAGTCTCCTGAGGACTGGACTGGAATTGGCCTTCTAGTATTTTAGCTCAGAGATCAAACTCTTTCACGGGTAAGAAAAATAGTGCATTTGGTTTTCTCTTTTTCCTAATGTACCAAATTAAAGATGTCCATACTGATTTTATCTAGATCCCTTGGGAAAAGTTCTAGGCAACAATATGAAGCTTCTCTATTTCCTTTTGACATTTTCAGAATCAGATCCCAGGAAAATTAATTTAGGGATAGGATTATTAAGGATGTTTTTATGCCATTTTAAAGATTCTTAGGATCTTCCCTTGGAAAGACGTAAAAGAAACATCTTGGACAGAGAGCACAGATACATATTTCTGTGCAAAGTAGTGGGGCATTTGTTACAGAATCTTTATCAGCAATTTGTAGATATTTAAAGTTACTGTTGGCAAGTCATGATTAAGGCAATCACTGACTAACATGGAAGTAATGAGGAAGACAAGTAAGTAGTGAGGAAGACAAAGTTTGCCATAGAGACCAATTTGAATTGAACAGCACATCTGTACCATTAAAACATAGTTTGTAGTACACTGCAGTGAAATTTAAAGATAAGTGTGTGTCATTCAGGAAGAAGACAGATAAACCTTTTTCCATATTGAGAAGTTCTCCAGTCACTATACATTTATTGATAATATTCATGCTTGTAATGAAAAAATAAAAGATGCCACTGCTAGCACTGTCAAAGACTGCAGTTCTGCCAATGTTTACTATGAGACAGCATGTAAACATTGAAAACTGCAGAGAAGGAAAGGACTCCTGCCTCTTTGATGTCTGTGCAACCTTGACCACTTCCTTTAACAGGTGTTTTGGTGGGACTTTCTAGTCAAGAGCAATAACTCTATTTCAGTCTCATCCACCTGTCCTATTTCTTTATCCCAGATGGAAATTACTTTGACAATGCTCATACAGATTCTAGTAACTGCTCCTTCCACACGCACAGTCCTGTCCCAAACACACTCTAGAAAAAATTGACTTTCCCAGTGTTTTTTATAGTGCACCTCACAAGAGCTTACACAAAGAAAAAGAAAACAGATGCAACTATAAATCATACAATTCCCTTAAACCAGAAGTCTTTTTTTCTGATTGGTTTCCTAAGGAAAGTTATGAAACAGCTTGTTCTCAATATCAGAGAGCTAAATACTTTCCTCCATCATGCCACACCCGTAGTTCTCAGTATAAGAGAGACACATGACAAATACAAATACAGCATTGAGAACATCTCATTCAAGTCACTATGGATATAAGGGGCACACAAGCCCTCAGTATTTCAATATAATTCAGAGTATTTGCAAACACTACAGCAACAGCAATGCCAACCCAATGCCAGAAGATTACAGAAGGGTTCTCATATCTGGAAGGTTTAAAAAGTCTGCTTCCTTCAAATAGATTCAGTGGTTGGCAAACACAATACCAAACCTTTTCCAAGCACTAAACCTCAGTATAAACAATGGAAAATACATTTTCACACTGTCTTCTACTACAAAAATGGGTTGAAGCAGACATCCCATTCTAGCGAAAAGACCTAGATACATTCACCTGCTATCTCTGTGGGGCCCAGTTTAAGGATATCACTAAGAAACTTCCCAAACCGGTACAGCCCTCAGACTAGCACACATCACTACTCTTTCATGTAGGTGGCAATGTAGCTGCAAGACATAGCACAAGGATGATGAAAAGAGACTTCGGTGCCTGAGGAGAGTTGACAAGGGAATAAGGAGCACAGGTTATATTTTTCTCTCTTCTTCCGTTTGTGGGCACCAAGAAATAGACAGGGCAGACTATTAATACGTGGTTCTGTGGCTGATGTCCCCACCACAGTTCTGGGTTGGTCTACACAGCACCAGGCCTACAGGAGTCAGATGGGATCCACCTTTCTGGAATGGGAAAAGGGACTCATTATCAGAGCTTTAAACTAGACTTGAAGGGGAAGGGAGGTAGTATCAGGCTTGCCTGACAAGCTGAGGAATATCACAGCAAGTTTATAGGAACAGGGTGCTAGTGAGGGCGCTCAGCACGTTGCTAGATGTGCCAGCTACATTGGAGCATGCTTGAAATTTTATGGAGATGAGCCAAGGCCTTCTGTGGCAAGAGGGAAACACCTGTGAAATACCTCAAAGGAATTAAGGGGTATTCCTGTAAGAAAGTGACACATTCAACAGCCCAGCTGACATGACTCTACACCAATGCACACAGCATGGACAACAAGCAGCAGGAGTTGAAAGCCACTGTTCTGCTAGAAAATTAGGTCATTGCTATTACTGAAACTTGGTGGGATGAATCCTGTGACTGGAGTGTGGCTGCAGTGATCTCACACGGGTGGAGTTCACAGTTCCGAGGGATAGGGTCAGGCAAAGAGTAAAGTCAGGATCCTCCTGAACTTTAGAAAAGCAGAATTTTGGATGTTCAAGGACGTAGTCACTAGGGCCACCTGGCAAACTGCTCTCAGGAACAAGGGAGCAGAACACAGCTGTCAGGTCTTTAAGAACTCTTTTCATAGAGCACAAGAATTACTGATCCCCAGGTGTAAGAAATCAGGAAAGGAAGGCAAGATGGCATGGCTGCGTCAAGATCCACTGGTCAAACTTAAGGGCAAGAAGAAAATGTACATCTAGTGGAAGCAGGCACATGTACCCTGGGAAGACTATAGGGACACTTCCCAGTCATGTAGGAATGGGATCAGTAATATAATATGAGAGCAGTACATGAGTGTATGGGGACTTCAGAAGCAGTGCATACAAATCATGCCAATTAATATGACTGCAGTCACCATCACAGAGGTGACCCAGTACACCCACCTGGCCCAGGGTGAAGGAGGAGATACAACACACAAGGTCACAAGTCCCTTGTCCCAGGAGAGAAGCTTTTTGAAGCTCCATGCCCTTCACGGGCGATCTTCTTCCTCTTCTGTGGTTGCAAGAAGCTTGGCCTGGGATTCACAGGGAAGTCAGAAGGGCAGTGTGCTCAGCTCCACACTGGGCTAGTACATAAAGACTTGTTTATGGGCACATGGAAGGCATTTGAATGAATCAAGCAGACACTCCCAGCAAAGTTTACAACCTCAAGCTCACAGCATCCCAGGGAATGACAGAGAAGGAGGACATGTCCCAGAGCTCCAGATACCCAAACAGCAAGTAACTTTTCATGAGTAGGTGATTTTAAGACAACAAATGAAGTCTACCATTCTAGTTTTTTTCCAAGTGAGTCTTCAGTGATACTTAATGTGTCTCCTCACAGACTCACACAGCATTTCTACTGGATTCATTATGAGTTTGTCAGCAGGACATTTCTTGATTTGAATCCATCGTCTTCATCTTCTCAGTTACTGTTACCCTGGGAGTCTGTCACTGGCTGAGCTCTCCTATAGTGATACAAAGGCACCAATTCTAGTCATGGCTCTATGGAAAGGGAAAATGACTGTCAGCTGCTTCCTTGAAGGCATTTTTTCTTTACACAGGGTGGGAAAAAATTCAGAGAGAAGCACTCATTTCTTTAGTAATAAAGTCAGCCAGCCAGTAAATGTCTCCTTACTTCAGAAAAGAAGATTTTTAACTTTCAGAATGAAATTCCATTAATAAAGCACTTTTTTGGAAGCCTGCTCTAGACACAGTCTTCTCAAAGTAAAGTACCTTTTTTTTTTAATAAATAATACCCTTTTTTTTTACTTCTGTAATTGCCAGCTGCCACTAAAATCAATGGGGATTATGCATATATACCTGGGGAAACATGCATCTGGTAGTTCTTAGAAATGAGAGATGAATGAATTAAAAATGAATTTTGGATCTATAAATATCAGAGGGATCAGCAGACTATATGCTATAGAAAAGAAAAGAGTTGACTTAGAAAGTCTTAGGAATCTAGGTTATCACAGAATTCTGCCAAGGCATTTATCTGTAATGGTAGACATTGCTATTTTGACTTGCACGCTGCTAGAGAAATACAAACTCCTTTATTCCCTTATCCCAGATAGATTAGTCAAGCACTTAAGAACTTTATCTTTTAATTAATTGTATCAGCTAAGTGTGTTTTTAAAAACTGAATTTCTGCGTAGAAATCCTCAAAATATTTATCACTTCTTGTACACCCCTCTTCTCCACAGCCTGCCAAGCACTGAGTCATAGTTCCATTTTATTCTATTCTTTCCATTGCTGCACAACAATTACACAGTCTATGAGAAAATTATATTTGTTGTTTAATCATCAGGGGTACCAGCCATTCGTAAGAGAAGGAGACAGCAGCCTCTGCAGAAAGAGGATGATTAAAGGGAAGGTTGCAGAACATGATCTGGTTAAAAGACAGCTAAACTCAGTAAATGGAAGATTTGGAAGCTGTGGTGGAAGGTAGTCTCTCTGGCAGTCTATTTTAAAAGAAAAATTGTGAAGGAAGTATACAGCTGCTGGTCCCATGTTCATTGTGCCAGCCTATAAGCTTTTTATTTTCCAAAACTTTGCTAACTTAGAAGAAACAGAAACTGCCTGCAACTGTTGTTGAGGGTTTGGATTGTAAAACAAAACCCAAAGCAAGGCTTTCCTAACTATATATTTTCTTTTTTGCCCATTGTGGATGGAGCAATACCAGTCTTTTAACACAGGGATGATTTCAGTCAAGTTACTTCTCAACCTCATCCATGCCAGCATGGGTTAGTAGCAGCCATTCTTCCCCAGGCAGCTTCCCCAGAAACATAATCCTGAACTTATCCCTAGTTAGCACTGCAGGGCAATCCCTCCCTCCCAAGCACTCAAACAGAAACAGGAAAAAGGGCATAGGAAATTTTGGCCACACAATGATCATTTTAACAAATGTTAAATATATAAAATCTGTTTTCAAAAGCTCCAAAAGCTCATCTGCTACTTCAGGAGAAGTCAGATGGCCTTGATGAAAACATAGGATTTCAGGTTGTGTTTCACAGATAGGAACATCAATTCATCCTGAAACTGTTCCTGACTAGGCAAATTAAATGCCCTCAGATAATGGCCCAAAGCAACATGCCCAAGTCACTCTGCAGGGTTGTGCAGGCAAGTAGCATGTCTTGAAGGGTTGTGCTCAGGGTGTAATTGCTCTATCACAAAGCATAGTGGAAGGACTGTACACGACGAACAAATAAACTCCATGTGGAAATTTCACCGGAGTCACATTCAGGATGTGACTGCTCTCTTCAAGCCAGACCTTCTAGTTGGGTTTGAGCTTGCCAGACCTGCCTGAACCCGCTGACAGATGTGTGGCGATCACTCCTGTCCCGTCCTGAGGGTGCCTGCTGCACCCAGCAGCGAGGGGCACTGGCTCACCTTCACTCCCTGCAAGCTAGCCTGGTGCTGATGGAACAATGGAGAATGGGCTGCCAGTGCATGCTGGATGGACACCCTGCCTCGGTCAAACCCCTGTTCCTGAGAAGCCTGCCACAGATCAACAGTTTCTTCAGCTGCTGGGATTGCACAGGTTTAAGGCATTAGAGGTCACACTGATATGGCTGGTTTCTGAAAGATTGAGTTAGAATCAAGTCAAACCGAAAAGGAGGCCTCAGGTGAGAGACTAAAGTTCTGGCAACCAAGGGTTTGCAGTTACAGCTCTAAGCCAAACTACTGACTCGTGCTGGATGTGTGAACATGAGCAATGCAGTTGGCTCCTTGCTGCCTAAATCAGCTAAGCTGGACGACTGAGTCATGACTGGACCTCCCAGAATCCAGATGCGATGTCTGAAGTGACCTTTCTAGAATAAATAAGAACAAGTTTGCCCATTGCCTTCAAACTCGGCATATAAGTGTTAGTCTGTGCTAGAGAGCTACAGTGAGGAGGATGGGGGAGAGGATGACATAAGCTCCCCTTTCCTCAGCACAGTGGGGAGCTTCTTGTAGAAATGAATGGGGCCTTTTCTCTCTTACACTGTGGGAATGGTGTTTTCCAAGGCGTTTGTACTCAGCTTGCCTAAATATACACTGGTCCATAATACAGCATACATGAGTGCATCCAGGATATCAGAAAGAACAAATCACCATAGAATCATGCAAGAATGGAGGCTGAAGTGGCCTCTGGAAGTCACCCAGGCTGACCTTTTCTCTCTTCACCCCCTAAAGACAATCTTCAAAGCTAAATCAGCTGGCTTACAGCCTTATTGAGTCAAGTTTTTAGTACCTCTAAAGACAAAGATTTTGTGGGCTTTTTGAGAAACCTGCTTTAGTGCTTGACCACCCTCACTGAAGAAGTTTTCCCTATGTCTAATTAGAATTTCCTTTGCTCCAACTTGGTTTTCATCTTTCTGTGTGTATCCAGAGAGCTGTCTGACCACATTTTCTGTGTAATTCCCTTCTTAGGAAAACAGCCCTTAGCTTTGTCTTCTCCAGTCTAATCTCAGCCCTTTGGGTATCTTAGTGGCCCTCATCTGGACTTGCTCCAGCTTTTCATGATCTTTCCTGCACTGGTGTCTCTAAACTGGACCCTGTAATCGATATGCAATCTCACTAGTGGTAAGTAGAGGGGACTAGTCTCTTCCCTTGATCTGTTGGTTATGCTCTTCTCTTGCTATGTATTCCAGTATGAATCCATTTCTGCAAGGGCACAGTCATGACATATTCAACCTGGGGTTCACCAGAATCCCAGGTCCTCTTCTAAAGAGCTGCTCTCTACCAAGTCAGCCCTCATCTTGAGCAGTCACATGTTTTTTTCTGTCCCAGGTGCAAAATATCAGGAGTAAATCCATGCTTATCAATATACATTGGATTGGTCAGAGCAGTTCATATTCAGAGCAAGCTTTTGGCAGCCAAGGCCAGGGGTTGTCCAGGACAGCAGACTGCAGGGAGTCATGATCCTGCTGCGTGCTTTGCTGTTACTAGAAAAATTTTGGAAACTCAGGCATATTGCTGCAGAAGTTTGAAACATATATGTATGTGTGAACGTATGACTATTGCCGGTGACTCCTATAAAGCCATCACTACTACCTTGTCTCACATATGCCTAGTGGAAGCAGGACGAGCAAGTCCAACTCTCCAGGACTCTGCTGTTCAGACTCCATCCCAGCTCAACTCTTCCCCCTAACAGGGGAAAACATTGTCCACTGAGCTTACACAAACCTGGACAAGTTCTTCCAATGTTTTTCAATTACATTACTGAGATTCTTCCCATGTATAAAAATATTCAGCAAACTATAGTGAATTGAATTATTATCATCCAACAATATGATAACAATATATAGATGCAGTGAGAAAATATACTCCAGATTTAAAATTTGTTCTTCTAAATCTGCATTAAAAAACCATCTCAGCAACACCATAAGCCTACTAACCTTGAAAAGTGTTGCATATGCTCAGCTCCCTAGATGAGCTGTGATAGTCACTGAACTGTATAACAAAGCAAGGCATGTCATGATGAGCTGCATGCAGAGGGTTTGCTCCTCTCTACCTTTACTAGGCAGGGTGCAGGGGAACTGTAATATAAGGCTCTGTCTAGCAAGCAGGCAAAGACATATTTGAATCGTGATCACAAGAGAGGGGACAACAGGTCAGCCGGATCAAAGATTTCTTCTTTTACTGGTCTGGCTGGCCCCTCCCTCTAGGTGGGCTCCTGAGATTGGCCCTGGCTGATTGGACCTGTGGCTGAAGCTGCTTCTCAAAAATGTGAGGAAAAGTCCAAGTACCACTATATATATGCTCTCCTGGAAGCTGAAATCCCTGTTTTACCCATCCTCAAATGAAACAGCAAGTATATTGGAAGTGGAAGAAATCTCTGGCTACTGCTGTAACCTATGACAATCTTCTGTCTATGTGTCCTATAATGTTGCAGCTGTAGAGGCAGCACAGAGGCAGTCAGGGTTTTGAAACCTAGACTGTGGGCATCCTAGGTGGATACAGATCTCAGGATAAGGCCTCTGCCAAAGGATATGCAGTGAACAAGTGGGCATTCAAAGTCAAGAGGCTACAATTCAATTCTCAGATTTCAGCATCCTGGTGGCCTTTAAGACCCTTAAGAGAGGGGACTTGTAATTGGATCTTCTGAACCAACATGGGAATTAATTTCTGCCCCAAAAGCTGGTGAGCATGTCCTGTGAGCACCTGGTCAGAGAATACTTGAGGAGAGGACTCAGTGCTGCCCATGAAGCATGAGGCAATATGAAGACTCTGCCTTTCTCAGTTGAGCACTGTGAAAGTGTCTCCCTTCACCTCCTCCGCTTCTTTCCCCTGGAGTGTCTCATGTAAGTCAATGTTATGCTCCTGCCACATTCTTTAAATGTCACAGTGATGACACCCAAGTTAGATTACAAGTGCCTGAAGCAAATTCACATGAGCTGTGTTCCTAATGTGAAGTCAATTAAAATCAAGTAACGAAAGGATCACATCTGGTCCTAGATGTTCATGATAATAAAGAAAGCCCATTATGCTACTTATGCCATATAATTACTAAATAGCAATTCTTGAGATCACCGTGTCAGGAAGGAGCATGAGCCATAAAACTACTACATTTGTTTTAAGGTGGATTTCAAGCCACCTTAGGGTCTGCAGATAAATAGACTCCATTTTCTCTTCAGATTATTAAAAAGCTAGATCTTCAACACAACGCTGAGCCGTACAGTTAGTTCTGCACTTCGAACACCCACTCTGCAGCAACTCTATCAGGAACGATTACAAAGAGGCACCTGTGGTTCTGGTTCCAGGGAACGACAAAATTAGGAGTATGTGGAAGGTTTAAAGCTGCTATTCATCAATTCAGTAACACAGAAAAATGTATCAACATCTTAGTGATCTGAAGCAGCTAGCTCTGCCTGATTCATGTGAATTTAACTTAATTTGCTCACTTTGAGCTTTTTTTTTTTTTATAATGTCTATGAATCATTGCACCATCCAGAATGAATACGGACTGAATGCTTCCCTGGCTCAGAGATAACACAGCCCCTTTCTTAGTCAGGAAAATGATTTAAGAAAATCAATGGCCTTGCTTTGTTATGAAATAAATTTAAAAAATAAAAGGGTAAGAACTAAACTGTTGGGATGTCAGCAGAGGGATGTCTCATTTGATTGTTCTTTCCTATCAAGAGTTTGCCTGACTGCAATTAGATAAACATGTTTCTCAGAAACATCAAATCTTAGGCAAAGTCCTATAGTTATTATTGCATCACTAAAAGTCTTATGACCAGATACATTAGGGACTTGCCATGTTTATAAGACCCTTGTCATAACCACCCTAATATAGGGCTGTAGCTGGGGCTATTCAGGACAGATGATCATGATAGAATGATACTGTTAACTTCCAAATTCCTTGCAGTCATCTACAGAGTTGAATGTGGGAGTTGATAATGTTTTAGGCTGAAGCAAAATTCTGTCCATAGATGTTGACCTTGAGCAGCACATGCAGTAATTCTGGGATTCCCAGGTTAGGGACTCACATTCTTTCTTTTATGGGGTGTCACAGAGTGGTGATGGCAACCAAAAATATTTCTTCTCCTCCTCCTCCCTTTGTTTGATTTCAACTGTCAGTATACCATGAGAACATACCTGCAACACATTCTTCCCTCCTCCCCTCAGTAGAAGGACCCTGCTTGCATTTTTTTGTCTACACTGTTAGCAACAGAGAAGCCTGCTGGATTGTCATAGACTCCTACCCTCTCTTTGAGATTAAATAGTGCTAGGAAGTTGTTCTGTTGCTTCAGTGTATATTGATTACATATGTTGTTCACAAGTGCTTTTCTCCATTCTCTATGAGTTTAAACTGCGAAACACCTGAGGAAGCATCCCTGACAAAGTAGAGCAAATCAATAATCTCAGCTGTCCCATACGTTAAAAACGATCACTTTTACGTTGATTATTTTCTAAGTAATGACAAACTTCAAACTTACACAGTAAAATAAATAGTTCTGTACTCCTATCCTTCTGTGATTGTTTCTGGCATACAGTTGGTATAGAAGCTGAGAAAGGTCTATGTTTCCCACAGCTCCATCTCTCTGATGGAAAAGTGCAGCCTTCATGAGCAGCCTCTGAAAGCTTGAACAGGACTGAAGGAGAAGACAGAGTCATCCCTTGCCTTGTGCTACCCAGAGTAAGCCATTCCTAAGTGTTTCTTTTTTCTCATTATTTCACCTGGACACAGCACACACAGCAGGCACTGGATTACCACCATCTCCTGGACTATGCAAGTGATCTTACTCCAGAAGATACACCCACTCCTACTGTAATTCACTTAACTGAGGCCAACAGTGGCATAACCTTTCACCATGAGGTCACTGGCACTTCAAATTAATCTCCTATGTTCTTTTAACATAAGTCACTGAGCAACTGTGGCTCGGTAAAATGTTCAGTCACAACAGATGAGGGCAGAGTTTGAATTAGTCATGGAGGATGAAAGGGTTTCATCAGCCACTCATGCTTAGAAATGACATTTCCATACAAAGTAAATCAAATTTAAAAAGCAATTTATTTCCTATATATGAAGGATATAACTGTTAGATATAACAGTTAGTCCTCCTAACTGAACTTTTGTTCATTGTGAGCATCAGCAAAACCCAGCCTGCTTCATGCCCAGGGCAGCAAGCACCTGTCTTTGAAAAGGTTTCTGATACCCTATAGTGAAAGAAATGCTTGGTTCCCTGACAGTAACCTAGAAAGAGCTGCCATCTGAAGGAAGTGACAGCTGAGTTAGTGAAAATCAATCCCAGGGAGTGGTTATATCTCCATGATTTTACATGTATGTTCCCTCTACAGGAAGCCCAGAAAAATCCCTTAGGGTTCCCAAGGACAGAAGACTTTTTGGAGGAATGGTAGGAATGAAGGAAACATAAAAAAACAAGCCTGAACATGCAAACAAACACTTTAAACCTTGATGTCCAGGTTGATGAGTGAAAGTGGACATCTGCACTACTGTACTCAAAAATGGAGGATATGGTAGGCAAAAGAGCCAAGAAGAAATCAGCTGAAATCTTGAAAGAAGTATTTGCCAACTGTCCACTCAATACTGGAATAATTGCTCCTTGCATGCCTTGGGCATAAATTCCACCCAACAGGGGCTCCAAAGCAGGGGCTGCCAGTGTGACAAGGAACTAACCTCCAGGAATAGATCCCTGCCATTTCAACACCCCTGTTGCTCCCTGACAAACTCAGAGGTCACAGAACAGGATCTGTAATTTTTATCTTTGAGCTCTTCTACATTAAAGTGGCTCCCATAGCAGTGTGATCCCAACTCATGCCTCAAGGAAAAGCAAACTGGTGGTTTTCACATAGCCCACATTTGTAGCCCACATTGACAGTCATGGTATGGATCATAGAAGAATTTCATCTAATCAGCAACTTTTGCTCCAGAGTTCTCTAAAACTTAGCTTTAAGTGGAATGTAACCATCTGTCCTGCCATTAAAAAACAAAATCAAAAAGGACCAAATGTACTTTCCAGGTGACCACCACAAGCTGGGTCCCGTGAAGAATTCAACAGAGGCAGGTGGGCATTTATAAAGCAAATTCATGGCTCTCACCCTTTGTGACCCAAATATTCAGCTAAAATACTTCAAATGAAAAAAGTCAGTTCAGTCATTGGTCCACCGTGGATTGAGGAGAATCTCCAGTGGGAGAAAGAAGCTTATTAAACAGATGCTACAGAATACAATAATATGGGGCAGAAAAGAAAACAATATTATGAAATTACTTCTGTCTCAGATACCCAATACAGTTTTTATTAAAGTCAACAAGAATTGCACACACAGCTCCAGGAGCAGGCACAGCCCTTCAACAGAGCATTAAAGTACAAGCTATGGGGAAAATTGAATGGTTTGAACTCTATGGTGGCTAAATAGTAGCAGCCCTTACTGCTTTTTAGAAACAATAATACTTGCAAGTCTTATTTGTGCAAAACCCCAAGTCTGACATCTCAGAAGAAGAGGGGTTTTGCACCATTTCTTATGTAGATAGGTGCAGGAGAAACCCCACAGGCAGTGCCAGGTGGAGGAAGCAGTTTGGCACTTCCTCCCAGAATGGAGAAGCAGAAGCAACTATGTAGATGCAAGCAACAATAAACAAAGCTTGCTGAGATTTTTTGTACATCAAGTAGGGAAATTTATATTTCATGTAGTGATATTAGATTGCATTACACACTCTCTTTTGTTTTTTCCCCCAGCCAGACCATGTGAAGTATTTAGGGAACTTTTGAATTCAAAGACCCATGGACCACGCTGAGTGCCTAGTCTACGTCAGGTAGCAATTAAGCATTGTGACAAACTCCACTGCACTTTGCAAGATTAGCTGCACAAAGAGATCTTTTCACTTACCATTGACACGCAGCCCTCTTGTGTTACAGCTCCCTAAGAATGCAAGCAATATTTCCACACCACACTACAACCAAGGGCAAGAAATGAAACACACTTCTGAAAATCCACCAGTAGAGTTACCAGCACCTCTAGTAGAGACACCAGCATTTCCACTAGAGATACCAGCACCTCCCCACACCACAGGGACAGTAGGAGAGCTGTGATGCCACAGCGTGCTCCTAGACCACCACCATGGCATCTAATGCCATCCAGCATTAGCTATCCCTAGGTCTCATCACCTGACAGCTGAAGATGACAACATCATCCATAAACCCATGTATATAGATGAAGGCAGCTCAGCTGATATGAGGTAACTAATAAAGCTATTAAGGGAGCTTACATTCAGGGTCCTGGCTAGATACCTGTTTGAAGAACCACCTTTTTGCTCTTTAGGGAAACAGTTGCCCAGTGAAAGGTCTGAGAAAGAAACAGGGTGTTAGATGCCTCCCTCTCTTCCCTGCAACAGAAACTGCAAGAGCCCTAAGCTTTCCACACTGCACAAGGTGAATTCCTGAGTCATTCTATGCTCCCTTCCAAGGACTCCCACCTATTTATGCAGTGGAAAGCAAACAGAAGCTCTCAGTATGTTTTAATGACATCCTTGCAAGCTGATTTTTTTGCTACAAATACTTGCAGGCATGAATTTAGCCATCTAAGTTCATACTAGGTTTGTAATTCACACTGTTGAAGGGCAACATCAACTCGTACCAGTCAGCTGAGTGTGTCCCAAATGGAGGACTCCATACATGTGACGAAGAAAAAATCACGTTAACAAAGGAATCTTCTATTGCTATGGGATTTCTTGCCTCTGGCATAAAGAGCTTCTTCCTTGGAAGGATAGTGCAGCATTGGAACAAGGACCCAGAGACACAGTGGCATCTCCTGCCTTGAAGGTTTTCAAGGACTTGGCTGTACAAAGCTACTTCTGATGTGACCCAGCATTGATGATATTCCTGCTTTAAGTGGGAGGTCAGACTAGAGCCCTTTGCAAACACCATTTCAATGACTCTATGAGCTTTTCCTGCAACCTCAGTATATTTCTGATGCAAAGAATTTTCCACATTAAAAATGAAAAGGAATGCAGAATTGCATGGGATTAAAGTATACTTGATCTTTAAATCGTCTTTAAAGGAAAATGATGGGCATTTGAGAGGGATGTGTTAATGGACTCATGCAACTGTGCACAATAGTGAGGGCTATTTAGGGACAGACCCCAAGATGAACATGACTGCTCCCACATGCAGTGATGCAAGCTCTCTTACTAAAGGTGAGAGTGTCAGAGAGCGACAGCTGACCTTTAAGACGCCAGCACAGTTGTGTTAAATTTCCCTTCACAGTGAGAAGCCTGTCAAATGTCACCATTCATTGGAGAACTGGTCAAAGCACAGGGCAAAGCTGCTGCATTTTTCACACTAGAACTTTGAAACAAGTAATTTTGATTTTTCATTTCTCATTCAGGCCAGCACTTTTAGCATGAAGTCCTCCTCTACAAAGCATAGTGAGTTATAGAGACTTTTAACCACCTTTCCCAACTTCATATGCTTTATGATTTCCATTAAGCAGAGAACATCTGTATAAAGATTCTGTCCATGATGGAGATAACTGCCAACACCAAGTCACATGTTATTGCGCATGATGATGGGCACTGTCAATTTAGTTTCATGTACCACAAATTGATTTCTCTACAGCAGAGGAGCAGTTGTTATGTGTTGCATATTCTTTCATGTTAGAGCTGCCCCTTTTACCTTCTCATTGAAAAGTATCCTCTGTTAATCCAGGTTATGAATCAAGCCTTGTTTTAGTCTCACCACAATGCTCTGTACCAGAATGACTCATGTTTGCCCTTTAAACATCCTGTGACACTTCTAACAAACTTGTCTGGTACTGACCAAATTCAGCTGGGGAAGGGCAAGAATAGCCCCCACATCACAAAGCTCTTGATTACTAGTTCAGTTCCCTTCTCATTCAATTCTACGCTTATTTAGGTCTGGCTGCTCCCAAAAACTGGCAGAGTGGTGATTCCTGCAATTCTGTCAGCAGGGTAACAGCAGCAGGGAGCCAGAGGCAGCCTAACCTGAGGTCCTACAAGCCAGGGCACAGGGAGCAGGGCTGCTGTAGTTACGAATCTCTACAGACTCTAAGAAAACACGTAGGCAACTCCTACGAGGCTGAAACCTTCTTTTTCTCAGTGTGGTGCATGGCTTTCAGGAAATACAACATGACCCCTATTTCCCAAGGGAAACAGAACAGGACTTGGATGCAGATAAGTCCTACAGAGATTCTCCAGCCTCTGTCTTTTTATTTCACTATCAAGCAATCTTAATAATTTTTTCAAAAAACTCTTGCATTATTTTCTTTTCTAAAAAGCAAAGACTCTCTTTGCAGTGCCCTTGGAATGACCTCAAAATATGAAATGTGGCTGCCTAATGCAGAGATAGATGGAGTTTGTAAAGCACCTGGAACTTCAGGCTTTGAGTTTTAGCTTCAACTGTTCCCAGTCAGATGCCTGTGATAATTGATTTGTCAAGAGTTGTTAACAATTTCACAGCTCAGAGTGGGGATAAGAATTAGAACATTGAATTGCACTAGCCCAAAATGTGAGAGTGTGTGCGCGCACGCGTACATGCATACAAATATGTGAGTAGGGATCGAAAATGAGAGGAAAATTAAATAAATCATATAGGCCACCACCATACATATAGTGAGTTCAAAGGTTGATCGGTTTAATTTTCTGTAAGGAATTTTCTATAACGAAGAGGCTCAACGTTTAAGAAGCTGCCTAAAAGGCAGCTTTGCCGTTCACAAAATCTGGCATGAAGTAAAGAGTCTCAGCAGAGGTTATGAACTCACAACTTCAGAGTGGGTGGTAAAATTAGACAAAATCAATCTTTCCGTCCCTCAGAGCAAACACGGCAGCAGGTGTGCATGGGGGACTAAGGGGCCCCACAAGAGCACACAGACCTAAAAAACACCTTCCAAGGAACAATATCATATATTGTTGCCAACACTAACTTAATATTCATGCTGTCTGCAAAATTGTTATGTTTCAAGCAACCGCTCCTGAAGACTGGAAAAGAATACGCCCGGAGAAAAGAGACAAACTTTTCTTTTAAATTTTCTTCTGTGTGGAACTGGCTCAATTCTAAAGTGAGCACTATGGAAATAACCAGGCCCGTTTGAAAATTTCTGTAAAGGATAAATGTCACCTCCAATTATTTTGCCATGTACTGAAAATATCTTGATCTTAAAATACCTTGAGAAAGACCCTGAAACTGAAAAAGTAATGCTTTTGCTCGCTCCATGTTTCAGTGGTGTTTCTCATCCCTCACTTTGTGAACTTAAAATTCAAAGAAAAATCTGTAAAAAAAAGAAGAATGATGACAAAGACCTCAACACCCTGAAAATCGTCTCTCTGCTTCTCAAGAAATATCACTGTGAAAATGGCCACACTGATGTCAGCTCAGGAGAAGGTGACAATTGTGTCCTGTATTTCGGTGCTAGTAGATACCACAGTGAAGAAATATAAGCTCACTGATTTCTGCTACACCGATGGTGTGAGATTCCATCTCATCTTTCATATGCATTAGTGAAGGTGGTTAAAAAACAGTGTAGCTTCACAGCATCCTTTCTGTAAGACAGGTTATTATTCAGTTCCTACAAGGCCAAGAGCAAATCATACTAACATGATAAGATTACAAAGGGTCTTAAACCTTTCCTGTGATGTAGTGGCTCATCTTCAGGTATACATGCCAGCAACACATCTGCTGATTTGTCTGCAGTAAATGTGATCTTTTTGTTGGTCAAAGATGCTCTTTCAGGTACACTAGACAATGCCAAAAAATTGCATGCAACCTCGTACCTATCATACATTGTATCTTACTTTCAATATTTCTATTGTGAGCATAGTGTTCTGAAATTTATTAACTGGACCATAGGAGACATTAAAAGTGGATATTTCTATAACTTTTTGAGAGAAAGCCTGGTAAATCATAGAATCATAGAATGGTTAGAATTGGAAGGGACCTTAGAGATCATTTAATTCCAACACGTCCTGCCATGGGCAGGGACACCATCCACTAAACCAGATTGCTGTAAGTATTAATGCATGTAGGTATTTTTGTAGGGAGAAAGATCCTTTTTCTTATTGCTTGATGGGTATGTGTATGCCTATCCTAAGGGATATCCCCAGTCAAAGAGAGCTATGTCTGACCTTACACAATATATCAGCCCTTTAATCTAACAGATTTTAGGTCTTCCTAAATCCTCTGGATACAGCCTTCCACGTGGGTATGCAAGATCTTCATAAGGGTTAATAGCTTTTTCTTTGGCCAGCAAGAACGCTGTCTCCTATTTTATGAGTCGTGAGCTGAAGTACAGAGAAGATTCATTAACGTTCACAAGTCACGGGAGAAGTCATAGGCAAGCGGAACCGGACATGGCTAAATGAACCCAGCATCCAGATCACGAGGCACAGCCCTAAAGGGCTTACACAGCTCGTAGCAAAACAAGCAAGGATAACAAATATTTATGTAATGGGTATTTGGAATGCAAATGGTATGCATTGGGTAATGCAGTGCAAAAGTTCCCTGTGATAACAGTAGGGTTTGCTTAAGGGTACTCGTACTGTAAGGTAGCACCTATCACAATTTTATTTCATGGCCATTCCCCCACCCCCCGTGGTGCCCCCACAGGGACCTCTGTCACTGTAGAGCTAGTAGGTAAAATATAAAGCTCAGTCTCTCACTGACATTCCATTCAAATAAATTGTTTGGATTTGGTTGTTGCGTTTGCTTGTTTTCAAAGGGATGATGTGACTGTTATTGGAAAGATGAGTCAGTGAAATGAATTTTGCCATTGTGGAGGCGAGGGTTATTGGCTGCCTTTTAAAAAAATGTAACCCCAAGGGGCCTCAGGGCAGCCTCTGAACAAAGTTTTGGCTCCACACTCTAAAAGTATCCTCAAAAAAGACAAATATCTCATTTTGTGTCATCTGTGTTTAATAGACCTTTCTCTTGCCTCAAGTAAGAGGGTTTTTTTGATCAAAAGCATGTTCATATATGACACTAAATTGTATTATTTCATAGTAAAAGAGTAGATAAGCAGCAGCATGATTGAGTGCAAGGTAATGTTAAATTTAGCTGGTACATTTCACTATTTTCAATCTCCATAATATCAGCCATGTGATATGTCAAAACTTCCTTTCCCTCCAAACAGCCCTTTGGAATCTGAGAAAAGGAAGCAGTTAAACATCAGATGAGAGAAATTACTTCTTAAGTGGACATCATTTTCAAACTGCATGCTTTTAGACTATTAGAAGAGTGTTTTTCTTGGATCAGAGTTACAACACTGAACGCAGTTATGCTAAAATGGAAATGCCTAGATTTTGAAAGTTTAGTAACAGAGTATCTTAACAATATTTTCCAACATTTGTGCTCTCTTGATAACCTTCAGGGGCTTTTTTTTGCACCTAAGCCCCAAAGTCTCTTCCTCTGCTGCAAAACCTCATGTGGAATACTGTGTGTGATTTTAGGCTCCTCAGTCCAAAACAGACTCTGGTATACTGGAGTGAGTCCCATAGAACACCATTAAGGTGCCTGGGGTTACATTACCAGTTGTATTTTGGAGGTGTGCAAAGACCCTTTTCATTTAAATTACTTTACTATTATATTCTTTGTCCCTTCTTTTTCCTTCTCCGTGGTCAATACATACCATTCTGGTAAGCCTGTTCACTTCATTCCATTTTGGCAAATAAGGATGTATGGCCCAGGCAGTACTTGATTTCACCAGGTTTCTAGGTGTGGTTTGAGACACTGTTTTTGTACCTTAAAAGCTGAAACCTGATCTCTGTGTTGGCAGAGAGGGCCTGGTAAAAAGCCATACAGAAGTTTGCAAAGGTCAGTGAGGCTTACTTGATGGGATTGACAGTTCAGAACCACGTTTTCCTCTCCCCATTACCATGCTTCAGCCAGCATTACTATCTTCTAGGGTCAGCCAGATTGGCTTCCCCAATCCTCACAAAGTTCCCTTGGTGCTGTCTGTCCAATATATTAAAGACACTTTATATCAAAATAGGTCAGAATCAACTTTCTTGAGCATAGAAATTCTCTCCCTTGACTTTGTTCTCCTTTTCTCTTTCACTCTCCTTATTAATTCTGCCTTATGCAACTTTCTTTTTAACTCTCATGCTTTTTCTTCTAATATTTTACTAAATTTACTTACTGCTTGATCTCCAAGAAAATTTCTTTGAACCCACTTTTCTTACAAAATTCCTTTTCTTCTAACTATTTCTGGTTTTAGCCTCTTTCTTCACTGCTACCATTAACACTCTTATTCTTCCTTGTCTTTTCCCTCTCTGAAAATAAATAATCATCTCTTAAGCCCCTTTTCCTATGTTCTCCTTCCTCTCATATTTTCTCACCTGTGTCTTCTGTCTTCTTTTGTGCTGTAAAACTTTTTTCTTTCACCCAGTTCTCATTACCCCATACTGCAGGCGGTTTCTCCACTATCACTTCCCAGTTCATTTTCCCTGGCACTCACTATGCCCATAAATAAATAGCCAAGAGTTTGAAGCTTTTTCCTATTTCCTCATCCATGGATGCAGAGAAGAACGTATCTTTTTTTCTCGCCTATTGGTGTTGACCATATGACATTATTCTCTTGCCACTAAAATACTTCTAAATTGTGAGTGAAGTTGCTAAAATACTCCAGAAGTTTTTCCCCTTCAGGGAACTCCACTGTGTCTCCACTCCAACTTTATTTCTCCCTTTCTACCTACACTGGCCTTGTCAGGTAACCAAATGATATCTGCATCTGTTCCCTTCATTTAGAAGCTGCTGGTCATCATGTTCCATGTGACCACCTTTAATAATATTTAAATCCTTCCCAAAGACTCCTGAGTAAACCACACAGTACCACCTCCCCTCAAAAAAACCCAGCAACAACATCTTGAGGAGCATTTTCCCCAGATAGAAGATGCAAACATCCATTTGTTTCCCTGCAAGACAGGCCAAACATGGTATATCATGTTTTGAAGGAGGGACTCAAGCCATCCTCTCTGTAAAAACCACATCTCAATTTTTTTTTAAGCCAATAACCTACATATATTTCCAGAAAACCTCCTCAGAAAATGAAAGGACACTAGAAAAATAAAGATTTCAGAACTGTGCTTTGCTTCCCATTCCAAGGTTAATTTTTTGATTTTCTGAAACTACAGACAGATGACAAGAAACACAGAATATTGAGAGAGTGCAATAATCTTTTGCAAACCTCTCACACCCACATGCTCTGCCTTTTCTGGGTCTGGCTGACTCATGCAAGTCAACTTCAGGGAAGAAAATTACTTTAAAAAAGTATACCCTCCCAAGCAACTAATCTCCCTTGGATACAGGGAAGGTGCTTCTCTGATCTCACCTTGCTAGGACAGCTGAAACAGCACCTGCAGGTACAAATGCAGAATTAGGGAAAGAAAGCCTTGGTCAGTAGCTGATCCCTCTTCCACAAATGTATTTGTTTTAATATGGCAGTCAGAGTTCAGTGGTGGCGGTAGGATTAGAAGGTGATGCAAGTAAAAGTTAAGGGCAGTTTGTAGACAATCTGCTGTGTACTGTTTTATGCCAGCTGTCTTATTCTTTCTGGCAATATTTGTGAGAAGTTCCCTTATGAAAGTGTGAATATTGTAGATGCTGGATAACTCCATTAAAATTTCTTCCATTCTCTTAAGGAACAAGGCATAACTTTGAACCTGATGAGTGACTGTTAGCTCCTACACAATAGTTTTACACAAAAATCTGGGGGTAATATATCTGCACAGTGAGGATATGGGCACAAAGGATTCTGGTGGATCACCAAATCAATCCTGAAAATACCAGATCTGAAGCCAGGAACAAGGTACCTGCACCTACAGCATTGCTTTCAAAAGATGGACAAGACACCTTGAAGGTACCACTGCAGGTGCTCTGCTCCTGGGACTCAAGCTAGTGCCTCCCCTTGGCATCACACCGGTCTCTGTGCACATATCCAGCTACACAGACCTAAGGCAAGGATTTTTAACACCATACAGAGCCCAGACATGCCCTTAGATGTACCCTTTGGCAATTTGTCTTCCTCTGAGTTGAAAACTCTAGTAAATGCATTTGTGTGACCTCTGCTCTCAAGGAAAACATGAGGATATGTCCAGTAATAGCTAATAGTAATCAGTTACTCAGACCACCATTTAATTAGATGGTGAGAGATTCAGGGGAAATTCTCAGTAAAAGCAGATTTCAACAATCATTAAAGTCTCTTCAAAGACTTTTCTCTAGCAACCAAAATGAACTTTGCAGAGTAGAAAAGAGAGACTTTCTTTTTCTTTTGCAGAAAAACAGTTTTCAATTAAGAAAGTACCACTGTCATACAGACTTGGACATGAAAACGACAAATTGCTTTCTGTGTTCATTTCTTAGTAACATCTTCCATTCACCTCTGTGTTTCCCTGCAATAAAGGAGATAATCGAGTTCCTTGTCTGCAAGTGGGGTAAACTGAAATTGTAGATCAGAGCATCTTTTCCCTACACATTCCAAAGTGCTCGCAGAGGGCACCAATCAGGACAGCTAGGACAGGAGGAGTGTATATCTTGCTGCATTGCGTAGCAATGGGTAAAATACCAATTCCAGTGAATTCAGTATTCCAGAGTTTGGCACAAGATGTCAGCTCCAATTTCCTGCTCAAAACTTGATGAGTCCTCATCAACACCACTGTCAGTAAGGATTTACTGGCCAGCACATCTCACAGGCAAATTCATAAGAACAAACCCATTACTGTGTCACCGTTCCTGTTTTACTAATTGTCAGCACCTTACTTAAGTGCCTAAATTAGAAAACCAGTCTCCCTAGCTCCCTTGGCAGTCAGTGGAAAGAGGAAAGTCATTCCCAAGGACAACTCAGAGTAAGGCACTAGTACTCAGGTGTGTTCTCATCCATTAATTGTATAGGAAGATGAAGCTCTTATTCAGATGTCTGCACCTGTACCTTTATTCCCTCTGCTTCTAATTTGTTTCCTCAAGAAGCCTCTGCAACACCAATAACCTGACAACCCGTCTGCTCTAAACTACCAGCACTGAAAAATTATTTTAAAGAGGAAAGACTATTTTACAGTTCAAACCAATACTGTTGTCAGTACTGGTGCATCCATTCATATCTTCAGCAGCTCTCCTGCAGACCAGCAAAGCATGAGTTCCGAAAAATCCCCAGACCTTTCCATCTGTAGTAAGAGAATCCCTGGAGAGCCTTGGCCATGCCCTATGCAATCAACATAGTGCTGCTGAGCATAGCTTAGACTCTCCCATTTATAGCCAAAATTAATTGCGTTAATTAAACATTCATGTAGAACAAGGAAGAGACAAATTAAAAAAACCCAGAGTTTATAGTAGGATCATTTATGACTTAGCTAGTGGACAACTGTATTTTAATTAACCAGTTGTTAAATCTTTAGAACACCATTAGCCAGTTAGTTGCTATATTTTAGGCAAATAACTCTATCAAGTAAACTTACCACTGGGAGAGTCTGGACTATAAAATCAGTATGGGAGACTATGAGCAGAAGTATTACTTGAAAAAGTATAGAAGAGGCATAGAAATTTGGCAGGTTTTCTTTTTTTCCCCCACCAGGAGACATTTTCCTTCATAAAAGTTCTGAAGGAGAAAAAAATGTATCACTGTCCCATTTTAGAAAATCCTGGGAACCAAATCCACTATTATACCTATGATTCTGTCAGAGAAAAAAAAAAAAAAAAAAAGCTTGAAGGACTGTATAACTTCATTTGCTCTAAAGCAACTGGAAAGTAGCTCTTTTGCCTGCAAGATAGAAGATAGTTCTCTGTTTAGGAGACAGTTTTCTACAGAGGTTAAGCATTATTTCCTAATACTTTCCTAAAGAGACAATTGGAGAAAATAGTGATTTACATCTGAATTAAAAATGATAAAATGTTGTGAAATTCTGGTTGGGAGTATATCAGATATTCAAGGCAAAACAAAAAAAAAATCAGAATGATTTTACAAACCACAAGCAATAGAAATCAAAAGAACTCAGGAAAAGTTAAAATGAGGAAACACGTTAAAACACTCTGTGTTGGTCTTCCAGCAAACATGATGAAGGAAACAAAATTTCAGATGCAACTTAATTTGCTACAACCAACCGTATCAATACATCACTGACCACAAGATAAGAGAACATTTTCCTTTTAATTATATGGTCATCACAAACAACTTCAATTTCATTAAATCTCTAGATGAAGATACACTTGGCAAGCTTGCATTAAATAGCACTCACAAATGAGTATTCTTCTCCTTCATTACTTCATTACTTCTTATTCTTCATACACTGAGACTGCTTGCAGTTTTGTAAGAATGACCAAACCCAGGATCAGAGTTTTTACATATGCAAATCTTCAAGTTGAGGACATCACACAATAGCACTGATACAAAAAAGAAAAGGCAGGTGGGATAAAAAACACTGTACTTCCAACCAGTGTAATGAATGCAAACATTTAAAAATATTCTAAGTGCAGAACTGTCTCTACATTTGAGCATTCCCATGGCACAAAGCTTAGAGTGAAGGAGGAATCCGTGAACCTTGGGAATGCAGCCCCATTAAGTGAATAATACTTAATACATCCAAGTAGGATGTCGGGGCATTGTGCCCCAGTCACTTCTGGAAGCTGTACCAAAGTTGTAGCTAGGTACTGCAGCTCTGAGAATCTTTGAGCTATGCCTCGAATCCAGGCAGAGGATGACTTCAGGACCACAAAATGAGGGAAACTCAGAGACAGAGGACTCTGAACTTGCCTTTTACAGTTAAAGAACAACCCATCCATATCTTTAACATGTCTGTCTTCCGTGTGGATGAAATGCACCCAAGAAGGGCCCATTCTTTCCCACTGACCATAAGGAAGCCTTGAGTGCCTGGCTGGTGCATAGAACATGCACAGCATTGCCACAGGAACCACTATCAAATGCCTACGGAGGTATGACCTTCACAGGCATCAACTGTTTCTATTCATTATTCAAAGGCACTGCCCACTGTCTGCCAGATTAAAGAGCTATGTTAGCTTTTATAGAGGCTTTTGGGCAGAGAATCTACAAGAAACAGAACTTTTTCAGGAAGAGTGGGAGGATAAGTATACATTTAAAATAGTAACATATGAGGAAATGAGTCTCATATGTCGTGCTAACTGTGAACCCCACCATTGAAGAACTCTAAAAAAAGTAACTTCTCTTCCTAACAATGAAAACAGTCTCAAAAGCACTTAGAAATCACAAATCCAGATATATGAAACACTAAGAAGTACGGAGTTGTCTTATACACTCAATTGAATTGATGAGAACTTATTTAGACCTTTTGCACTATAGGAATTAATCTAAAAACATCAGAAATGGAACAGAACTTTTACATGTCTTCTTACAGAATTCTAACACAAAATAAAATCATTATTGTATTTTGTATTTTTTAAAGGACAAAGTACAGAAAAAATAGCAAAGCATAGAAAAATATAGAAATGTTATGTACAGATGTATTACATCATCTCAGAATATTATCTGAGGGTGACAGAACGGACCCATAAATAACGTTTCAAAACCTTCCATGGCAAATGACTTCAATGAGTTGGCTGCAAAGTGAAGAAAATATAACAGCTGAAAGACGATATAGTGCAGATGGAAATTGTCACCATATAAACAGACATTAATCTAAAAGCCAGATTAAATAATTTAGCTCACTAATTACTTTTTTTAAATAATAAGAAAGCCTAATATATGAACCCAATAGTTTTATTTTGGTCTCCAGCAATATTTGCGCGTGCTTCCATCCTCCAAATAAGAAGACCACCAAATACAGAAAGGCCTTGTGGACCTTTCACAGGGCCCAGTTATGTACCCATGGCCCTTTCAGTTGTAATTTATCTTACTGCAAATCATCTGACTGCTGTTCTATGAATCAGCTAGTCGTTTTAAGTCCCCTTTAAAGTTAATGAGAAAACAGACATTTTTTGAGTTTATCTTGATATACCAACCACTGAGTGGCAAATGCTGGCATACAAGTAGGCAGCACTCCATGAAAAATTTGTTACCATGTGGGTAAATGACCTAAAAATGTTCATTAATAGTATCTGTGCTCTTCTCAGAACTTACTAATCTGAAGTAGTTCTAGGTAGGCATCAGAGGCAAAAGATCAAAACTCCTGCTCCAGGGGACTGCAAATTAAAGGCATCTCTACTTATAAGTTATGGCTGGAGCAATGAACACCCTCAACGAGAAATAAAAAATGCCGTTACAGCTAACGACATGGTTCAACACTTTTTGAAGAAGTGCTGCTTCACACTAAGGAGACCTTACTTCTAAATGAGTGGAAACCCAGTGCATACAAACCAGGTAAGCACACTTCTCTGAGTGTGAAAGGAAGCAACTTTATTCAGCATTTCAAGTGATAAAGTAATACAAACGCACATACACATATGAAATCATGACATAGCAAGACCCTGAAAAAAAAAGTCAATGAGATAGTAACATGGAGGTGAGACAATATTAAGAATGTAAAGAAATTCCCATGCTACTACCAGGAGAAACCAGCTGAAGTATTTCATCAAAGGGTCCATAGAGCACGGGTGGGCTCCACATAGTGACCTCAGGAAAGGATGAGAGGGGTCTGCTTTGCCCAGGACAGAAGATGCATCATACGCTGTGAGAAGTCTGAGCCAGGCAATGCTGCGAAAGTCTCATGCCTCAGCACTTTAGACCAGGAGGTCTGTGCAATGTCATCTGCAACCACTATAAGGCTTCTTGGCACAGCCATGTAAACAAGAACCAGATCCTTTGATTTCAGAATTTGCATTTTTCAAATGTAACAAAGAATCTCTGTGGGAATTACTATGTCCATGATTGCTGTGCTGCGGTAATCACAAGTTATTTTGAGTTATTGACTGCATAAACCCATAGGAATATATCTGTATTTTGAAGGAGATGCGATTCTCAAAGTAGCATAATGGCTCAGCAGAGTTCCATGCGGAAAACAAATTCACTCTTGAGGGTGAGGCCTAAGTACGGAAAAGACTATGCAAGAGAGTGAAAAATAAGAAAGACTCCGGTGATAACTGTGGGGCGATAGTTACAACCTTGTAATTAATCTACCTAATAAAATTTATAATCCCATATAGTTTTACCACCCAGATATACAGCTTTATTGGTGTACCAGAGCCTTTTTCTACACCACAACTTTCATCACTTGAGCTTTGCCATACAGCACAAAATACGTGTGCCATTGCCAACATAGTGATGGAGAGATCATAGAGACCATCTGGTGTAGAGGATCAAGGAAAAGAGGATGTTTACCTTTTAAACAAGAGTCTTCCTTCCAAGTATTTCAGGGAAGGTGCCATATATAGCCTTCATATTTACCTTTTAAGGCAGATCAGAAATCAGTATCTCTGAAAGACTGCTCTTACTTAATATTTTACCACTTAAAAAACTGGCTGAAACAATTTTCAGTTGATGGAGGTTATTTTGTGGAAAATGACAGCAAATTTTCTCATACTTAGAGGATTAATTGTGTTTTTCCACTTTCTGCGCTGATGACTGCTCGATGCCCTTTTAGCAGTTTATCAGGAAACATTCACTTGCTGTTGTCCATTTTGATGACCTCCTGTCCAATTCTATCTCCTCAAGTCAGGGCAGACACATAGGTGAGTCAGTAACGTCATTAACTGGGAGTTTGCCCACAGATGGTAAGTACCAGAGCAAAAATGGAAGAGTGTTTTATTGCTCTCAAATGTACAAATACACTAGCACCAAATTAGGGACTACTGCTTCAGTTTGGCTTTTTTTACCCAGGGTGGATGGAATTTATCCTACAGTATTTTAGGGGAAAAGAATTCAGAAAACAGTCTCTTACACACACAGTCCTAGTTAAACAAGTTAGTAGATATGTATTCAGATCAGCAGGGAAACTATTTCCTCTTACTTCTTATGCTTGTGTATGACAAAATAAAAATAAGAGTTTTAGGGCAGCAAGGTATGAGACATTTGAAAAGGATGTTTAAATTTAGAACAGGTTGGACTAGCACTTACCAAATAGTGGTTAATCTAGTGAAACACTGTCACTGACAGTATTTGTATTGAGATAGAAAGCTAAAAGATCATGTAATGGACGAGTCTTAATAGTGTACCTCCAGAGGAAGTGTCTTCCTGACCCTAAATAGGAAGTGGCTGACTTTCATCCTGGAACATGAAGTTTTATAACCTTTTGCATATTATTTCTATTTAAGGCAGCAGCAGAAGTTCTTATTCAACTCCTGCTAAAACATTTTCTTGAGTAATGAGTTCTGAAAGTCTGTGTGCTTTTTGGAGAGACAAATTTAATCAGTTTGAGGAGTATTGCCATTTTAACCTCACTGGGAACTCCCCTGAGCTCATGCTTTTGCAGAACCTAAGGAAAATTTTGCTTATACCTACTGTATCATTCCTTGTTTGTTCCTTCACAGCATCTAATAGCCTGACCTTTCTGTCTCTGTCACACATAGCCTACTTTTGTTGCTTCCTCTAAACCTTTTTCTGTTGTATTCTTATTTCAGAGAGGATCAGAGCTCAACACAGTGACTACAGCTTCCGAACAAGGTTTTCTAAAATGCTTCTGGACATAGTCTCACTTTCCTGGAACATAAGACTCCTTGGCAGACTGTCTACAAGCAATAAAAATGTACCTGGAGAAGCAAAAAAGTGGTCTAAGAGTCGTGTGCAAGACTTTATGACAGGTTCTCACTGCAACAGTCCAGAAGTTTAGTCTGGCAGATGTTTTGGGGTTACTCTCATGGTATGCACATATCTATCCCGAGAGAGGCACTGATTGATTCTGCACCAATGTAGTATATCTTAAAATGGTCCACATTAGCCTTTAGTATTCCCAACATAGTACCACATCTTTTTGACACACAACTTGCATCAAATGCCACCGCAGTATGAAATGTTAAAGCACCTAATACTAGAATAAACATAAATCCTTCAGCTATTGCACATTAAAATTCTTTATCAGGAACATGGAAATTCTTCCTCCACTGAAAGCAAATGACTTTAGTGAGGCTTGCAGCCCTGAGCACAGGACCTAAAATCTCAAACAAAGTACGATTTGTAGGAGGTTGTGAGGCTAGAGGAATCTGATTGCTTCTTATAAAAATCCTTGAAGAAATAAGAGATCATCACTGAAAATATAAATAAGCACTAAATGATTGGAACAGAACTTTATATAGGCAAAATAATCTTATCCTGTATGCTGAGACAGATCAGTCTAGACTGCTTTCCTTATCTTGCAGCCAAACTCTTCTCCCTATAGCAGTCAGTTGTACCCTTCAGTGAGCTCTCAGTCCAGGCACACAAAAACATCCAAGGGAGGAACCCTGTAAAAGCTCATGTTCTGTTGGGCAGAAGCTGTTGGAACTGTGTTACCAGATAGAGAGAATATTTTTCAGGCACCTTGGGTTGTGGCAGTTAATGAACACTGTGCCAGCAGCAGAAATAAATTAAAGACAATAATCTTAAGTTGAAGAGTTGAACTAATGAAAGTCCCGGAGAAGCTGAATCCCTACAGATATACGGAATGCAACAAACAAAGATTTATACATTGCATCATTCTATCTCTTCAGTCAGTAAGTGCCAGTGGAAAGGAAGATTGGAAGAGACTCTGGTGTCTGACACCAGATAATTTGGGCAGATTTGTCCTCTACTCGTTTTCACTTAAAGTCAGAGGGAAGTCAAAAACATAGAACAGAAAAAAAAACGAGATGGGCTGCCCCACACTGAAAATAAGATTAGCATCTAAACCAAAGCAACAAAAAATTATACAAAATTGAAAGGATCTGTGACTGATCTAAGAGTGAAGACCCAATATCTTGGGTGAAAAGAGGAGAAAGAGTTAACCAACTCTTCAACGACAGACCACATTGTGACTGGAATCTAAAATGGTTGAAAATCACATACATCACCTGCCTTTTACCAGGAAACCCAAAATTAATGTTTCCCCAGACATCTCAAATTTTGCCTGAAACAAATTGCTTACTCTAGAGTAAATGTTCCTGTAGTAAGGACCAAGCTTTAATACCCTCAGCAAGATGAAAACCCAAAACAGTACTTGAAAAGAGGTCTAACTTTTTAATTTTAAGTGTAACATTCATGCTTCATTCACTTCAGTTACTGGTATGAAGAACAGACAGATTTAAGAGATGATGAAAGATGAAGAAGGAGGAGAGAATTACTTAAGAGACATTATAATAATGATGAAGTTCCTCTGTTTTTGAAATGCCCATATTTTAATAAATGGCCAGATTACTGAAGTACACAGAAAGAAAAAACATTCATGAAGAAAATGAGTACAAAGTAATTGCTGTTTCTTGTGGAGTTGATGCCTATTTCTCAAACAAAAGTTTCAAATCCCCGCTCTGCCCACAGAGAGCTCCACTACGTTCTGGGTTTCATCTTTCCAAGGGAGAATCTGATCTGCAAACACAGAGAGCTGTTTTCTGCACAATCCTTGGTGAGACTGTGCTAGAACTTGCAGCATAAACAGAACTTAAGAGATATTTACTGAAGCAAGAGGGTCATACAGGCTAGTCTATGTCCCTGGACTCTTCTCACTTGCCAGGGCCTTTGGAGTGGTGCTCATCTGCCCTGGAACAAATGGGGAGTGATTCCTATAAGACCAAAGATGATGAATAAAAGAAATATATTTTGATCTTTTTACACCATCATCAAAACTTCAGCCTGTGTTACTCCTATTTTCAAAGACAGATCCTTTCAGGATTTGCAAGGCTGCTATCATTTGGAAGGTCAGCTTACAAGAAATCTGCTTGAGTTACCACCACTGAACGTATCCCTTGCTTGAATTCAAAGAATACTAGAATGAAAAAATATCAAATAGAAGCTCAGACTATTTATCTATATTACTTTTTGTTTATTATTCTTAATACTTTACTAAGAAGCACTTGTCAGTTGTCTGTTTGTAAGGACATGCAAAAATAAACAGAAGCTGCTCACTTCCACAATCCAAGGACTCTTCTAGTTTGTAAAGAAGTATCTGCAGTAGTACTCCGAATCAGCCACACATGAAGTTTAACTACCTATTGTCTCTGCTTGAAGTGCATGAAAAGATTACAGCCTACTTGGGGGAAAATTAAAGCAGAATTAAATAGTTTTCAGTGTTAAAACAAATCATCTAGAACCAGAGAGATGCTTCAAGGTAAACAAAAGGATTTCACTTCATTAAGCAACTTTTCCTATCAACAATCTGAGACCATAGGAAGTATTTATGTGTTCTGCTCATGCCTCACATATATTAGTGTTCATCATCAACTATATCAACATAGAGAACTGGACAAAATCTTGGCTGGGGCCAAGGTCTGTTCCTTACAGACTAACACAACGCAATTTCATTTCTTTGTAGCCTATTCTTTTTTACAATTCTTTTGCACAGACAAAATATAAAAGCAGATGTGGATGAAAAGGCATAGTAGGTCAGACTAAAGAGCAGTTCTCTGTAAAAGTCTGGCACCCTGTCCCCAGCAATGACCAACAGCAATGCAAGTGGCAGCTGCACAGTAATACTTTTTAACAAAATTTTCCCATTCTTTAGCAATTTGTTTCTCAAAGACTCCTAAGCCAAAGGCAGTGTCTCTGTTTTTAACAGCCCTTCGTGGCATAGGTTATTCCTCTTTTTCATCCTGCCATGTTCCAAACTTTTCTCAACCAATGCAAGTGCATTTACCAAGTGACCAGCTAAATACGTGAGTTTGCCCAAAAGTTGTGCGCACATTAGCCAGTACCATTCTTACCAAACGAACAGACCACACAAAAGTAAGATATGTTTCTCTGAGGGCTAAAACAAATTCACTTACAATACATGACGATTAAAAAGGAGGAACTACAATTCCAACAACAGATAGGACAGCTTCTAATGCTTATAGCACTGAGCTGCCTTTGTTATTTCCTGCCACAAGAACCAATTGCCAGTTGCTTGACACTGCTAACATCTCGGAGACACCTCATCAACCATGACTTGAGCTTTTTATTGTGCAGAACTTCAGAAGTCAAGACTGTTCTTTGTGCTCATCCTGGTTTGAAGATTTTTTCCATGGCTCCGTTATTCTGAAGCTAGTGAAGAACACTTGATTTCCACTGTCATAGAGCTTTTAGGTATGAACAGTATTTGTCTAAACACACAGGTGATGCTTTCACATAATCTGAATACTTCATTTGGAAGAAAAATACTTGAAATAAATATGAGATGAACTGACTTTCTCCAAGCCATCATGAAGCAGTTCAATTCTTTTGGAAAACCACAAAGAATGTTGGCAATATGCTAAATATTCAGACTTCTTGGGGAAAGAAAAAAGAACAACCGAAAAAACAACCCAAACCAAACAACAACAACAACAACAAAAAAACACAACAAACCAAAAGCATAACCATCTGAATTAAGAGATTAATTAGTATTCCCTGAGCACATTGAACTCAGACTGTTATCTTGCCAGACAAGGACTTGCACTGCGAGGTCTTTTATTGAACAAGCTTGAAATACACCCTTATGTGAAGAGGTTGATGAAAACTTTTTTCAACTCCTTTGTTTCCAAGCACAACATGAGTCTTGTATTTCAAAGGAAAAAAAAGAGTCACAGCAGAAACCCTAAACTCAGCATTTCAGGATGAGATAATGGAAATCTTGTGCTTCTCAAAATTTCTCAAAATAGGGGCATAGCTGCTCAAATGGGACAGGTACTTTCCTTGCTGCTCAGTTAGGACCTCAATTAGGTCAAAAAGTCCTAAGCACAGTCAGTCCTTACTAAACTCTGCCAGGTTTCACCAAAAGAAAGGTGATCTTCCAGAAAATTCGTATCTGATTCTCAATGATCCATCAGATAAAAGCTACTATTTATCCAGAGAGCAAATCTCCTGGAAAAATCTAAACCTGGGTATGAAATTCCTGAATATTCAAGAAGGAAAAAGGTCCTAAATAAATGTGGATTGGTAACCTATCCACTTAAATTCTGCACCTGAATCTTCTAAGCCTTCCTGTTTCCGTACAATGGATCTTTTAATGTCTAACTTTTCACCATGGTTTAAAAAGGAAGGCTACAAAAGTATTTCAAACCAACTGCAAGCAGAAGCACAAATTCAAAGTATGCTTCTGGTAAACATTTTGATTACAACCCGGGCTGGCTGATTATTCCGCTTTATCTATCACAAACCAACTGTTAACTAGGAGATCACTAAAGACAGTTCAGAAATATCTCTGCTCGCAAAGCCAAAACAAACATCAATGTTTTCTGAAAGTGATGAGGCTTATAAATACTGCTTTGTTGGTCTCTACAACCACTGTTCTAAATACCACTTCAAGGCCGTAAATAATAGGAGAGCATAGCTTTAGTTCATGATGGGAAAATCACAGTTCAACCAGTGGCTGATTTCAACAAATAAAGATTTGCAAGGTACAAAATGATCAGTTCCAATAATGCCAAGGTGAACATAACTGCTAGGCATTTTTCACTGTTTGTATTTTAGTTTTTTGAAATGAGTTTGAAAAGTAAAATTATAACAAGTAGGTTTGTGCCATATATTTTTTCCATTTTAACAAAGTAAGATAAATAATTTGGGTTCTAAACCATGTATTTCCTTTTTGTTCATGTAATCCCTGACTCTGTTTTGCTTTTTCTCAAAGCAAATAGACATATTAGAAAAACAAATGCCACACAATTAGGCTGCTTTGTCAGCTGGGCTCCAGTGAATGTTTTTTGAAGTCTAGATTGCACTGAATTTAAAATTTAAAATTTTTGACTACTTAATTTTTCGTATAGAATGTGGTCTGAACATCTTAAGCTCACAATGCCATACCTGTTCATGTTAATTGATGCCCAGTTCTGAAAGCAATCCATTCCCTTGAAATCAGTGGAATTTCTTCCAGAAAATGAAATAAAGGAGTGAAATGGCAGATTCCAGCTAACCTCTAAATTTAACGAACTGCAATTTCCCTCAAATTCCTGATTCTGTGTTAGAGTTACTTTTGTAATGCAGGAGTTGAATGGTTGAATTTTGTTGCCTCTGATGCGATTAGTATTTTTATCCATTTAATCCTCCCATTCATTTTGGTGCCATCATTCCAAAATTTCATCTGGTTTAATCCTGTCATAGAATGATTTACTTCATCATCCATGTCCTGAAAAGCAGGTAAAGAAGACAATGAGTTGTGGATTTGTGTATTTTTAAGGTGTCCATCAGCATTTTGAGAAAAGCATAAATCATACAATATTTATTCTATAACAAGTGTCAAAAACCAGTTATAGACATGATAAAAATTTTATTATATGCCCCTACTCAATGCGTTCTGAGTTCTACTAATTCACCAAATTTAGAAAACACAACTGATAATATCAACTAAATCTCAAATTCCTTTTTCCCTACTAGCATGTATTTTACCATTGAAATGAATCATGTCTAGAATTAAACAGTTCTCATAGAACTTTCATTTTGATACATCATTCTGATATTAAGGTGAGATTTTTACAGTTCAAAACCTTTCCTACAACTCAGCAACCAGCAAATAATTTACACTGATTGGCAGCTTCTTTGAAAAAAATCTGGACAAATACAATGAGTGTTACGCAGCTCAGGTGAAGACGCTGTATGCCTGAGGTGACATAAAGAAATCAGTAACTCAGTTTTGTGATAATCAAGTTTACTGCAATTTTTTTACCAACACATCAAAACTAAACCTCATTCACCTTATAAAGCCACTATCGTCTTATAGATGGTTAATTTTAGGGGAGTTATGTTTATATACTAGTTACTTGTTTTAGAAAGTAAACACTTGTCTGTATTTTTTTAATTGCTATATATTATACTGATGGTACTTGTCTGGTAGAAGACAGCAGTGCTACTGAACTCATGGCTTTTGCAGTCCACAGTCCAAACTGCTCTCCTTCTGGTGTGTGAGACTATGGTAAATGTTCCCAGCAGTGTTTTCAAATGAAGTTTGGATGATAGACCTGTTTGTTGGTGGTACACAAAACACTGTAAAGTGTGACTGCAGGTCTGCTGATCTGCACTTGGCAACCACTGCCCTTACAGGATCAGGAAGCCCCATGTGACAGCAGCAGAACTTCCACTACCAAGAGAGGTGACTTTTTCCCTTCTGGCAGAGGTGCTACAGGTAATTACAAATTCAGCTGAAGCGTAAAAACAGGTCATTCACCATGGAGGTAGATGTGCATGTAAGGAACTTGCTGAACTCTCCAACTTAGGCCACATTATTTTCACTTTAGAACTGAAGGTTTTCCTCATTTCATTATAGAATGGTTCATAGAATACTTTAGTTTCAAAGGGACCTTTAAAGTTCCTGTAGTCCACCCCCCTGCAATGAGCACGGACATCTTCATCTTGATCAGGCTGCTCAGAGGGGCATCCAACCTGGCCTTGATGGCCAAGGATACCTTCCAGGGATAGAGCATCTTGCAAGAATGGAGAGAATTGGAGAAGTGAATCAAGCGATGTGCATTTTAAAACTAGCATGAGTTGCTCAGTTCTGATACCAGCACCAGACTGCTACTTATTTTGCTGAGTAAATACAACTTAATGCAAACTTGAAGTAATGACTGTTGTAACATCAATTCTTCACAGTGGTCTGGAAACAGTAACTTTGTTTGACTGAAAAAATGACAGCCAAAGAAGGAGGGCACTGCTGTACGGTCACAACTATATCTTAAGAGGGTACTCTGCAGTACATTTTTTTATCTCCTCACCTCTCCTCTACTGTATTCAGCTACACTATCAATTTCATAAATGTTCAGCATGAGCACCTGGATGCGTATCTGTAAAAAAACTCTGTCTCCATGAGTCCTTCTGGGAAGTTCTGCAACAGAAAGCAAGAGCATTGGGTCAGTTGTTGAGAAGTGCCTGAGAACTGTATAGGCAATTCACACCTGTAAATAATCCAATCTAGTTTAGTTTTGGCTTCGAAAAATCCATTTATTCATGAGCCCCTAAAAAGAGACACAGAGGTCACTATATTGGTTCCCCAACACCTTCCACTCACTTTTAACATTATTCAAAATGATTTCCAGGTGACTTTAATTGGTTCTCCAGCAGAAAAAGGAATTTTATATGCACTTATTTATACATCCATGATCTAAAAATGAAGGAAGCAGATGAAGGACTGTGCCATGCAATACAAACTTATGCACCACCAGGACCAGTGTTTGGATGGGGAGAAGAGCCCTAAACACTCTCATCTATCCCCTTGTCCCAGCTGTATGTCTGCACCCATACATCCAAAACATCACACAGATTTCTTAATTTCATGTGCAAGGAATGTGAGGGGGCAGCACCCCTGAGAAGCCAGGAGACGGCATGAAGGACGCTCTCTCCCAGGGTGATGGGGTACATACAATCAGTGCTGCATGCATCAATTCAAAACTGTACAGTCTGACACAAAGTCAGGATCTGTGGCTGCCTACAATGGTACCCATGGCCACTGCTGCCACTACTGTTCTTGGCCCCACCACCAATGAGTGGCGCCTGATATAAGCAACTGTGGAAACCATTTGCTGTATTCCGCCAAAACTGCTGGCTAATTCCAGAAATCCATACTAAAACTGGAACAAGGTACGCAGATCAGTGATCTCCTAACAGCTGCAATTGGCAAAAATCTCCAGTTTATGCCCTTGGATGGTACAACCCGCAAATGCTGTGCAGTAGCATTTGTTCAGCCCTGACTCATAGACAGATGAATGCCACTGAATGAATCACCAGCAGCATTTTCCGCAGTATCTAACGAGGTAGCTCATCCAAATATTGATCAGGCCCACGTCTCTCTAGTTTTTAAGATCTGAGATACCATAGTCTAGGATGCTATTCACCACTGATACTATGAATTTTGGAAAGGGGGCCTATAGTGAGCAACCATGAGATAACAAAACATCATTTAATGCATCCTTTGTTGATAGGAGCTACCTGTCTGCCTGCTGTGAAGCTATAAAAATGATATGAACACTGCTGAAATGCAAGAGAAATAACAACTTATTAACTTAATAACTGAGAACTTTAAGGCAAATTAACAAAATCACTTTATAAAACATCTCATCCTGTTTGGTCCACTGCCGCAGAAGGTCATTAAGCCAAACACTGTAGTAAAATAATTTCAATTCATAACAGCTGAAAGGACAAACATTAAGCAAAGGATAATCACAAATTAGCATTCAGGACACCAGCTGAACATTGCAGGTGTTGAGGGAAGATAGTTGCTCCCTGCACAGGTATCTGGAAAAGGTGCATTTCTTCCCCTTTCCTCTTGGATATTGGACACTACATGTTTGGGCAGCAGGCAGCGTATGCCTCAGGTGCCCACAGCCTTGCATGTGCACCGCTGCTCAACCTCAGTCCTTTGACTTTGATTGCAGTAATGGCTGTACAGAAAAGAGGCAGCCCTTCCTACCCTTCACTCTGCCATGCACGGGCTCAACCTGGGCAAGCCCCACTCCCAGCCCCATGGTTCAAGTTTCATATTACAGGAACTGCCACAGCAGAAACCACCCAAACCAATAGAAGAGAAGCCTTACAAGAAGTATTGCGTCAGTGACTCGAGATGAACTGACTTTGGTGCCCAGTAACTCCACAGAACACACCACTTCTGCTGTGCTGAGTGACCACCATAACCAATGGAACCCAAACGCATGGAATAAATGAACTCAAAAGACATTCTGTGGGCCTTTGTGGCCCAATGGACATATTACAAGGGTGGTCCATTGACTAAAGGAATGACATCTGTGTATTCTATCAAAGCACACGAAGAAGGGTAGTGGTTAAAGTTGTGCTGAATAGTGTGGGACCTGGGCATGATGTAAATGGTATGGCATAAGGGATAGAATATGCTGTGTTTGACTGGAGTAGAGTTCACTTTCTTCACAGTGGCTAGTATGGGGCTGTGTTTTCAATTTGTAGTGAACACAGGGCTGATTAATATAGAGATGTTTTCAATATTGCTAAGCAGCACTTACACAAGCAAGCCTAGACTCCATGCACCAGTACCAGGACTACAGACAAGGCCCAGGTGCAGCCCTGACCCCAGACCCCAGATCTCAGACCACAGACCCAGGCCACAAAACACACACCAGACCCAGACTCAAACCCCGACCCTCCACTCCCTCGGTGCCCTCCCGCAGGCCCCGCCCTCTCAGCTGAAGCCCCGCCCCCTCTGCTTAGGCCCCGCCT